>JACEFZ010018201.1:0-377500 GCA_014155875.1 Cepaea nemoralis | reverse complement strand
AAGAGACCGACAAAGTCTCAAAATGTGAAATTTCCTACATATAATAGTAGGTCATTTTCTGTGTCAAAGAATACCAGACTTACGTAATGGTGAAAAAAATCAAAGAACTTGGTTAATCTATTCCACAAAATCCAATAGTGTGTTTTGCTTTTGTTGTAAGTTAATTGCTTTAAAACAAAATAAACTGATTGTCAAGGGCTTTCAGGTTGGCAAGATATACCTACTAATTTATCGTGGTATGAAGCGAATTTATGGAAAAATAAAACATGGTATGAACTAAAAACACGCATCGACAACAGTTCTACAATTGATAAAGCACAGCAGTGGTACGTTGAATCTAAAAAATAAGACTATGGCAAGTCATTATTGGTAGTATTATTGCAATTATTCATTTTATAGCAGGAGAGAGTGTGGCTTTTTTGGGGTACAATGATACATTATATGAACCAAACAATTGGAACTTTTTAACGGCTATGTTAATATCAGAAAAATTTAACCTCGTTATCTCACAGCATGGGAATAGCATAACAAAATCCTAACCTGCTAAAAGTCATTTGTCTCATTACTAGCTTTTTTAATATGAAATTATATCTGCTTTTGCGATTTGCATAAAATAAAAATTAAAAAAATAAAGAATTTGTAAAGAAAGCAAAATATTATTCTGTAATTCTCGGCTGCACGCCATATATTAGTCTCTCTGTCCTGTAGCGTTTGTTGTTAGAATTCTAATATGGGTAATTCTGGTGTTGCAGTTGGAGAATTCTTTCTTGGGTTTTTTGATGATGCAATTGGAGAAATCTTTCTTGGGTTTTCTGATGATGCAGTTGGATAATTCTTTCTTGAGTATTATCCAGTTTCAGACACCACGAGGGAAGGATTTTGTAATTGTCTTCCAAGCGAAATCTTGTCAAATTATGATCAGGATGTTCAAAATAGGTGTGGAATGGGTATGGCGACGCGGCAAATATGAATGATAAGCATAATGATCTGCAGAAGAAACTTAGGAATACACATCCTAGAGCTTTTTTGTGCCTTGTATATCACATTAATTAAGTTTAGCCGTAGATGACATTTATGTAACATTTCAGACAATTAATTTGTGTGACATGGTTGAAGAACTGTATACAATTTTTGGCTCTGCATCCCCTCATAGGTGGGGCATACTAAAACGGAAACATAAAGTATGTATGTCAAACCTGTCGAAGTAAATGCAGGTGTGTGTCAACGATGCCTTCTCCCCCCCCCCCCCCCCCCCCCCTCCCCCCTTCCCCCTTCTACTGTTTATAACATTAATTAACAAAATACGCCGAGAAGAGAGCGAAGAAGAAGATAACATATCAGAATTATTAATTGCGGACGACCAAATGTTAATACTATAATAGCAGAAGATGAAAAGGGCGTTCAGATCCATCTGAATCAAGGCAGTTCCAGGTGTGAGAAATATACAAGGGAGTTTCACATGAAAACCTTTAAAGTGTAATACAAATTACAATAACCATGCCATTGTCTTGTAACATGTCAATATTATTAATGATCTCAAGAGTGTTAAGCGAGTGACATGACGGTGCAGACGAGTGCGGTGACGTCATTATGACAGTTTAAAGATAACTGTCTTACTTTTGACATGCACCAAAGAGGAGCAGCATTCTATTATCCGTTTATTTTTATAAGTTAAGGGGTGAAACCCTAGACATTGATTGGCGAATTAAGTTCCAGTATGGTGATGCTTGTTTATCGGTCCACCAAGTGTATGAGTGGTTACACACGACTTGTGTGAAGAGGTACAGCAGGTGGTGCATGAGTGGTTACACACGCGACCAAGTGAATTTTTTTCTATCAAGAATTCAAGCATTGAACCTGCATTGAACGCAGTGGTGACTACATCGACAAAATGACACATTTGTTCTTTACTTTTTCAGAATATATTCACCCCAACAAAAACAAAAACAAAACATGCAAGGTCTTCTTTTTAAGCTCCCTGATAATATAAGCATTGAAAAGACAAGAGGCAATGATGACAGGCAAACAGACACTCTGACAATACAAATGAAAAACTCGGAAATAAAAGAAACCAGCGAATTTAAATATTTAGGGTCAATTTTTACTTCAGATGAGGAAATTCATAGAGAAATCAGCACACGTTGTACAAATGCAAATCAGGCACTGGGACAACTATCGTCACTTCTGTCGCATAGGAATATACCTATAAGTACTTTTAAAAAAAGAACTATTTTTGCCGATATTATACTACCAGTGTCAAACATAGACACTTATTGCAACTAATGAACGCAAAATCATAACAACAGAGATGAGATACCTTAGAAGAACTGTTGGAGTAGCCGTGAGAGATAGAATTAGGTATGAGAAAATGAGACAACGACTGACTAGGTCTGAAACCAGTCATGCACTTCATTAAAGAACAGCAGTTTAAATCGTTTGGGTACCTCACAAGAATGCCCTCGTACCATCTGCCACAAATATAGTCACATTGAAGAAATATAATGATTATCTTGATGAGGAGGAAAATAAAATGATGGTTATCATGAAGATTAAGATGGTGGTAATGATATTCATAATGGTTTTGATGATGGTGGTGGTGATGTGATCATGACGAGATATAACGTAATGTCGTATTATGTTATTCCCGTGCGTTAACAAAAAATATTCGTGAAATATACACATTATTGTTGTTATT
This sequence comes from Cepaea nemoralis, assembly GCA_014155875.1. Classification (NCBI taxonomy): domain Eukaryota; kingdom Metazoa; phylum Mollusca; class Gastropoda; order Stylommatophora; family Helicidae; genus Cepaea; species Cepaea nemoralis. The sequence continues at coordinate 374,805 of JACEFZ010018201.1, read as the reverse complement.
AATATTTTCCAATAAATCCCGAATTATCCAATAACGTTGTCTTTCTTTTTTTCATAAATCATTCCACGCATGGCTCTATTTTTTTCTGGTGTACTCGGAAGATGTGCCTCGACCGCACAGAAACATAATAATGATTGATTCTCAATGTGACTTGCATGCTTCAGCATCTAGATTGCGCTGGCGAATCACTGTAATTGATATATTGCATATTCAATTCCAGTCACGTCTGGTCGACTAATGAACGGAACTGAAGTAGATTCCCTGGTTGATAATTATTCCTCTGTTTTGTTTTTCTGCTAACTCTATCCGTCTGATTCTTCCCTCAGCCTGCCTTTCTTCTTCTCCGATCTGTCTATATGTTTGTTTCCCTACTATTCCAATCTGTCTGTTACAGGGGGTCACCGTGGCCATGTGGTTAAGTTGCGTGTCACATTTTTCGAAAATTGTGAGTTCCATTCCTAACTTCGTCATTCCGTTCAGGTGTGCAATATTCTTCGCCGCTGGAGCTACGTTCGTGCACTGTGCGACGCTTTCGGCAGCCGCCCGGTGCAAAGAGACTGAGCTGTATAGAAAAACACCCGGTGCAATGAAGCTTAAGCTCTCGTCCTTAAACCCCCTTTTTTATTTGTCTGTTTCTCCACTCAGACTATCTGTCGGATTTTCCCTCCAGATTATCCGTGTGTTTCGCCGCTCATTCTACCCGTCTGTTTTTCTCCTAATCGTATCCCTCCGTTTCTCTATTCAGTCTATCGATCTATTTGTCAGCTCAGTTTTTCTGTTTTCCATTCATCCTTTCCTTCTGTTTTTAAAGCACGATTGCAGATATGGGTCGTGAAGGCATATTGAACAGTTGTTGATTAGGAAAGTGGCATATCAGCTGTTTATGCATACTTTACAATGAAGGTAAACCGCATTATAGTCAGCAGGAAACCTTCGAATTTCTCGAGGCTTTGCAACACTGCAGCCAAACCGGATATACTATCATTGCCTGGACAGAAAATTGTGCGGCAGAGAGTGAACACAGGTCGCTCAATACTCCGATAAATGCCAAGCGGACACGTAATCAAACTGCAGGTGGTATCATCAGTATTGGGATTCTTCGCTGGTTGTTGGAAATGAAGAAAACGTACGTATGGATATCTCCCAGTGATGTGATGACACTTCTTCGCTCAACTAAGCTCTAGGCTGAAACACTTTGCATTTTTCCCAAATGAAACCTGTTTTGAAGGACCCCAATTAAATAGCCAGCTCCGTGGCTAAAGGCTTGCGAACGCGGTTCGTGAGCCGGGTACCAGGCGTTCGAAGCTCAACTGCGACCGATTTGTGCAACAGACCGTGTCGCGTTGTGTTATAACGTCTGGTATGGGAGCCGGTCGTTCAGAAAGCAATGGCAAACTACTGAACGTAACACTTGCCTAGTACATCAACAGCAGCTGAAAAATGCTGGTGTTGACTGCAACAAATTTATTATTATTAATTAAATAGTCAGCTAGTTAGGAAAAGAAAGGATACAGCCTGGAAGAAACCAACCTACGCCCTACAGGGATGAAGGCAGTTGCAATATGCATGCACATCGTGTAATCAAGATGTGTAAAGAATTCCTCCACAACAGCGGGAGATTACCAGATCAAGCACAGAGCTCTAAAATGAGGAGGCGATTAACAGACGACAATCTTTATCTGACCGATCCGTTTCACAAATTACAGTAGGAAGAGGTCAAGTGACATGGTGACAGAACCAGATTTTCAGCGGCGCAGAGAAATCTCGATAACAAAACGATGGTGTAAATTCCAATCATGGAGAATGCTAAGAGGCCGAACACATAGCTTGGCACCAGGAAAAGAGCATCTTTACATGTACCTAGAAGCCGTGTATGTTGTTATCTAGAGTAAGCTCTGGTCAGCGCATTGACATAATGAATACTGGAAAACCAGAACAATGGGAGTCATTGGGGCCAAGAGTGCTTACCACTGTTTTCTTGGAAACCACTCGAGAGCTATTACACAATGTTCATGCTGAACACTTTTACAAGAGAATGGGAGTTAGGTTGCGAACATAAGTTGCGTGTGGTTCAGAATATATACAAAACATTTCAGTCGAAGTGATAGCTAATATAACACACTGAGAAGTGTCAAACACACGTAGTTACGGTCCAGGAAGCAGTCACTGTTCTTATCATCAATGCAGGGACAGACCGACACTTCACGATCTCCTAACGTAAACATGTTAGATATGAGTTAACGGAAAGAACATTTAGTCCGTCTGACGCCAGTAATCTGTGACCAGTAATGGTATAAACTCCGTTTTAGAGCCAGCACAACAGGAGGCATCTGGCCATGAGATGGATCCCCATAATTCTTTACACTCTCGTGGAGGAGGGCTCGGCCAGGTCATAACTTTCCAGTGTATTTCCTCTGTTGTCATCATCATCATGTACCATGTCGATAAACGTGGGCGGTCATGTTTCGCCATCTGACACGATCGCCAGAGTCGTGGATTAGCTCTGCATTCTTGTCTCGACCATGCCATGTCGCCAGTCCATCCATTATTTATCCCTATGCCTTATCATTGTTCTCTCTCTTTCCCCCCCCCCCCCTTCCCAATTTTGCCAGTTGTCAACAAGTTATCTACTTTATTTCTTCGTATAACATGTCAGTATGGATTTGTGGAGGGAAAGGGCACAAACAATGCACTTTATACATTACGGACACTAATAGATAGAGAAATAGAGAGACATATATTTGTCTTTCATAGATTATACTAAGGCATTTCTTCTTCTTCTTCTTCAGCATTCCGAGCCATTGAGGTTCTTTGCTGCAAATACAATCTGTCTCCATTCGTACTAAGGCATTTGATAAAGTAAAATATGATGAACTGATTAAAATGTTGGAAGACATCAGCATTGATGGGAAAGATTTAAAAATAATAAAGAATATTTACTGGAACCAAGTTCATTGGCACCTTACCGTCTTGACAGACGATAGTTTGTGCTTCAAAAAGGCATAATAACTATTACCCATGGCGGTAGCGAATCTGACTGATAAGGCGAATTCGCGCTGTAAATGTTCGTCCACAGTGGGTGCATGTGAACACGTGGTCATTTCCACCATCATGCACCATCTTACGTCTCATAAGCTCGGTGTGTGACTTATCTGCAATAATTTTCTCCTTTGCCTTTATTCCATTTCTGATGTTTGCCCACCATGCAACACGTTCAGCGACGACTTGCTCCCAATGTGCATTATCAATGCCTGTATCAATCATGTTCCGCTTACACACATCTTTGTATCGTAGTAGAGGCCGACCCTGAGATCTCTTACCCATCTGCAATTCACCAAAAAATATGTCCTTTGGTATTCTACCATCATCCATCCGTCCTAAGATGTCCTATCCATCTAAGTCTACGAAGACTGAGCATGGAATAAACCGTCACACAACCTGATCTTTCCAATACTTCAGTATTTGTGATTTTGTCTTGCCACTTAATACCAAGAATTCTTCGCAGACACCGCATATGAAAGCTGTTTAAACGTTTCTCTTGGTGTGAGTAAGTTGTCCAGGTTTCACTGCCATAAAGAAGAGTACTAAGGACACAGGCTTGATAGACAAGGACTTTTGTTTTGGCAGTAAGCTTCCTGTTCTCCCAGACTCTTTTTCTTAACCTGTTCATTGTTGTTGCTGCCTTACCAATCCGGATGTTGATTTCCTGATCTAGAGATAATTTGCTATTTACCACTGATCCTAGATATGTAAAATGGTCTACCATCTCTAGTTCGGCGTCGTCAATAAAGATTGATGGTACCCCATGTGCACCTTGTGACATAATCTGTGTCTTCTTTTTGCTAATTGTTAAACCAAATTCAGAACAAGCATTGGAGAATGCAGATAGTAGACATTGTAATTCTTCCTCCATCATCTGCAAAAAGCAACTCTCTGATCAGTACCCTCCTAATTTTGGTCTTGGTCTTCAATCTCTGAGCATTGTAGAGGCTGCCATCTGAGCGTGAGTGAATGTATATACCACCATTCTGATCACGAAAGGCATATTTCAGCAGAAGTGAAAAGTATATTCCAAAGAGAGTGGGAGCTAGTACACAACCTTGCTTAACTCCACTCTTGATTTCAAACTCTTCAGAAGTTGCACCATCAAACTTGATTATACCATTCATGCCTGTGTGGAACGATTCCACAATGGACAGAAGAGTTGGTGGGCAGCCAATCTTCTTTAGTGCCTTGAATAGACCCTCACGACTGACCAAATCAAATGCCTTTGTGAGGTCGATGAAGGCAATAAACAGTGGTTGATTCTGTTCACGGCATTTTTCTTGCATTTGTCGCAATGAGAATATCATATCAATGGTAGACCGGTTCTGTCGAAAGCCACACTGTGATTCGGGGTAGACTTGATCTCCTAGGACTTGAAGTCTGCGCAGAACAATTCTGGCAAATACTTTTCCAACAATACACAAAAGTGAGATACCCCTATAGTTGTTGCAGTCGCTCCGATCGCCCTTGTTCTTGTACAGTGTTATGATGCTTGAATCTTTGAAATCCTGTGGGACTTGTCCTTCACGCCAGCATAGCTCTATTAGCTGGTGGATCTGTAGAGTGAATGTGTCTTGCCCACTCCTGATAACCTCTATTGGAATCATATCCTTACCTGAAGCCTTGCCAGATGCAAGTTCATTTATAGCACACTTATCTTCTGTTATGGTGGGAAGTGTGTTCAGGTGATAAAGAGTTGGTATGGCCTCTATGGCGTTGAGGGCATCATCCGCTAGTTTGGTCTCACATTTGTAAATCTCCAAAGAGTGCTCTACCCATCTATCCATCTGCTGTTTCTTATCAGTGATGATTTCTCCAGTCAAGGTTTTCAGTAATGCACTTCTTATGATAATTGGACCACAGGCTTTCTTTATCCCTTCATACATGCTTCTGATGTTTCCCTTATCACTTGCATTTTGAATGCACTCACATAACTTGATCCAATAGTCATTTGCACATTGCCTGACAGCCTTTTGCACATCCTTTCTCGCTTGCTTCAGCTCACTCAGAGTGTTACGCGTTGGTCTTTCCTTGTTTCTTAAGAGAGCTATCTTCTTTTTATCAATCAATGGCTGCAGTATCTGGCTGTTTGCCGCAAACCAGTCCTGCCTCTTATGATCCACAGTGCCGTAAACCCCTACCGCTGTTTTATAAATAGTTTCCTTAAGTTTACTCCATTTATCATTTACTATACAATTTTCTGATGTATCATTGAAAGCGTCCTCAAGTTGCTGTTGAAATTCAAAGCACTTTCCAGGATCGTGAGTGTTAATAATATTAATCCTGGGGGCTAGACTTGTGTTTAGCTGTGTAGATTCTCTTTGGTTTCAGTCTAACCCTTGCAACAACCAAAGAATGATCTGTATCACAGTCAGCACTGTGGTAACTTCGAGTTAATGATGTATGGTTCAGATGTTGTCTCCGTGTGATAATGAAGTCCAGCTGATGCCAATGGCCGGATCTTGGATGTTTCCATGTGACCTTATGCAGTGAGAATGGTGGCAAATCAACAAGAGGTTGTCAAGCGCAGTGATAATAACCTTTCATTACCTCCAGCTGGGATATCAATGATTCCCAGTAGCGAATTCTTCACTGCAAAGCCCACACCGTGTTGCCTTTTTTCTGCCTGCCCTCTTCCCTTCCAAAAAAAGGTGTAATTGTTTTCCCTGAGTGACCCTTCCTCACCGAGGCGAGTCTCCTGCAGGCCAGCAATATCAATGTTAAGACGATTGAGTTCAGCATCAATCACAGCCGTTTTTCTCACATCGTCAATATTTGTCAAGTCAGTGGAAAATCCTGGACACATGGTTCTCACGTTCCAGGTTGCAAGCCGTAGCTTGAGGTTTCTATTATTCTTTTTATTAGTATCTGGTGCATTGGTTTTACAGCCTGCGATTCAGATTTTGTCCTAGCCCCAAGCACCCATTGAAGCAGGCAGGCTGTGGCGGATCAGCACCCAATTGGCCGGGGGCTGCCCAGCTTGAGGCGGGCGGTAGCTGATCAGTGACACCTGTAGGTGTCTCCCACCGTCAGAGGCAACGCGTGGCGCCCCATGTCTACGCCAACTGACAAGGTCTTATAACCCGTAACAGTTGCCTCTCGCTTTGATTCCGAGACCGGTTAAGACCAGGGATGGAGTTATTGCCTCTCCATAGCACAAAGCCTGGGCTAAAATAAAGAAACCATTTGTTGCCCATGCAGCATGATCCCTCTCTCGGCCTGCCTAGTTCACTCCAGAGGAAAGTTAACACCTATACATCTGGAACAAGACAAGCTGCAGAAGCTGCCGGATTAGCAAAGCAATGCTCTAACTGTCCGCCTGTCGGAGCTTCGATCCTAGACCAGCTGCCAACCAAGGCTTAGGGCCTGGTCTGCCCTGCCATGACTTATTTTGTCTTTGGGTTGCATTTCCTCGCACCAGGATAAGGCTAGTACCCTCCCAATTGCGCTCTTCCGCCCGAAGCCGTTGGCACAATGTGGGGTGTCGGGTTTGGTAAGCGCCGCCCAACATTCGGCGCTGACAGAAAGCAGGTAGTACCGTCTACTGTCATACGGTAGCTCAGTCATATCTGACTAAGACCTGACCTAAGGTCTTCATAACATATCGAACTATTAATTCATTAGTAATCATATCCCCAGCCCCCTTCCACTCCGCGTGTATCGACTGACCACACCAGTTCTGTGTTGGTTGCCTTTAATTCTTTGAATTCTCACAGGGCGCTCTAGTCTATCTTCACCCGTTTGAATTTATCTTCTTGCAGTCTGGTCAAAGCTAAGAATAACATCAATTCCTTGGGTCATTTACTCGTCCTGCCGCCCCGAGGACGTTTAGGATGTCAGTCTGGTTCATTGCTCGTCCTCTACCCAGAGCAATAGGTCTTTGTTTACCCCTACCGAACGCTCCATTTATGATATCAACAAATACTACTACTACTACTACTACTACTACAACTACTACTACTACTACTACTTCTACTGCTGCTGCTACTACTACTACTACTACTACTACTACTACTACTACTACTACTACTACTACTACTACTACTACTACTACTACTACTACTACTACTACTACTGGCACTTTACCGTCTTGATAGACGATAGTTTGTTACATTGTGCTTTAATACAGGCATAATAACTATTCCAGGATGAGGGTGATCGAGGGGAAATGTTGAAGAATTCAATCAGTTTGGCTGCCGAATCAACTATTCCAAAATTAAAGAAGGTGGGTCATAAGAAATGGATGACTGAAGAAATTGTACACCTAATGGAAACAAGAAGACTCAACAAAAATAACTCTGCCAAATATGAAGAAATCCACAGCCAAGTCAGAATATTATGTAAGGAGGAAAAAGAAGCATGGCTTGAGGAAAAGTGCTTAGAAATTGAAAACAACACAACAGTCAAAATACGAAATTAATGCACAAAGAGTGTTGAGGGGATACATAGAGCCTGTTCTTTTGTGTGGATGTGAACCTTGGACAATGTGCAGTCAAGCTGAAAAACATCTGATGGCTGCAGAAATGTGGTTTCTGAGGAAAATGCAAAGAATACCATGGACAGATAAAAAAAAAACCAATGACCAAGTACTACAGGAAACAAATGAAATTCGTAAATTGATTAGAGAAATTAGACGTAGACAATCAAAATTTTTTGGACATGTTATGAGAAGAAATGGATTGGAGAACGTAGTGACAACTGACAAGATCGAAGGGAACATACCAAGAGGAAGACAGAGAGGAAAATACCGGGATGGTTTGGCCATATGGCATGGACGAAGCAGGAACACTGAGCTGATCCACGACTCTGATGATCGAGTGAAATGGCGAGTCATGACCGCCCACGCTTTCCGGCATTGCACATGATTGATTGAATAAGTACAGCTCATTGCGGGGATCAAAGATGGAATTATACCTCTATATGACACAGAGTCTCGGCTGAGTTATATAGGCCATGTATTGCACATGCAGCATGCTCCATGTCTCGACCTGCCAAGTTTACTCCAGGGGAAAGGTAACGCCAATACACCCGGAATAAGACAAGCTGCATCAGCTGCTGGATCAACAAAGTAATGCTCTAATGCCCACCTGTCGGAGCTTCAATCCTAGACCAGTTGCCGACCAAGGTTTAGGGCCTGGTCTGCCCTGCCATGACATTTAGTCTTTCGGTTGCATTTCCTCGCACTAGGATAAGGTTTGTACCCTCCTAATTGCGCTCATCCACCAGAAGCTAGTGGCACAATGGTAAGAGTCGCATTTAGTGAGCGCCGCCAAACATTTTCATTAACTGAAAGCAGGTAGTATCGTCTACTGTTATATGGTAGCTCAGTCAAATATAAGACATTACAGTCAACAAATACACACCATTTATTATACCCTAGCTTTCTACACGCCCACGAGGTGTTCTCCCTATTTCTAGTTATAATTGCTTTTCAGGCTGCTGTTTCTTCCAAGATGAAATAAACACAGATTTATGTTACTCAGGGGGCATTGCTCCAGTCTCATAAATTGTGTCCAGCAGTTCGATTACCTAGTATTTTTTAAAAAATATTTATAAAGACTTTCTGTTTCAGGTGTGATATTCTCAAGACCTAGAGGTCTAGCCAAATTTCTTATTGTGTAGAGAAATTTGAGATACCATCTACAAAATTAATTGTTTTTCATTGTTACTGAAAACATGAAACTGTTCCAGTCTGAATTGTTGTACAGATCTTTCACATACTCTGTCGTGTATATACAATCTTATTACTGGCCACTATCATTTTGCTTCTTTGATTTTTATGCAATGTGTGCTGTTTTACAATTCCTCTACAGTTAGCCTCGAGCCAAGGTTCTCTTTACACCATTGTCTAATGTCTCTATGAATCTCTTCAAATCTTTCGTGATTATTTCTGTTGCTTCAGTTTTTTGCAATGAGTCTTTCAGTCAACAAAGTCTTAAAGTAGATCCTCGAGACCGTACTAGCGCAGTCTCTAACAAGCTTGCCTGCCGGTCCTTTGGTTACGTGTTCGAATCCTCATCGAGGCATGGAATCTACCAACAACTAAACTAGGCTCCCTTTCGACCCAGCCTAGATTGAGTACCAGGAAATGTTCAGGGAAAGTGAGGCGGCCGGCCTGATATTGACATCATCTGTCGATTGTCGATTGATCTATACAAAATATGGGACAAGCACCATATATCAACTGCATCTCAAGACGTGATCAAGGATCCTTTATTTACTGTTTAACTCTCCTTCTCAATCCCGGGATGCGATTGTTTCATCAGCCTGTTTGAGTTCTTCAGTATTTCTCATTGATCATTGAATTGACATGTAGAACTTTTTCTTTTATCTAGTTGTCGTTTTTTCTGTGCGCACAGATTTTATTTAATATTTCTTGGTTCAGTTTGGCTTTCTTCAGATGTATATTGCCCATCTATGATCTTGAATCTATGATCACTGTAGCATTTCGCATTTGGCACAGTGTTTGAGACTTTTAAATCATTTCGAAATGTTCTGTAAATGCGGAGGCTGTATTACATCTCGTTTCTGATCTCATATCAGAACTTTTCCACGTCAATAATCTGTGCGCATGTTGCTGATACCAGGTTTTCCGTTGATAATATCATGCTTTTTGCAAATTCTACAAGTATGTCTTCTCTTTCCTCACGCTACCCAACTCTATCATTACCATCTTGTTGGTTTCCCACTCAGCATCAAAGTCTGCCAGGATATTATGGAATCACGTGTACCGTGTGTAAGAGTAGATACATCAACGTGGCCTGGAGAAAACGATTAGACACGGTGTGACCACAGGATCTGACCGACACGATTAGACAAGGTGTGACCACAGGATCTGACCGACACGATTAGACATGGTGTGACCACAGGATCTGACCGACACTCAGTACTCCGAGATCTGGCCAGACGGACACTTAATTATACTACAACTGGTAAAATTGGTACTGGGACTGTTCGCTGATTGTTGAAGATGATGACAGCGCACGTATAAGAATGTCCCGCGTGCTGCGATGTCAGTTCTTGACACAACTCAAGTCTTACAATTCATTCATCATGTGCTATGCCGGTAAGCGTGGCTGTCATGTTTCGCCATCTCGCGCGATAACCAGAGTCGTGTATGAGCTCTGTTCTTGTCGATACCATACCACGTGGCCGAGCCATCCAGGTATTTACTTCTTTGCCTTCCTCTTATTCTTTTCCCCTCCATCTTGCCAGTTTTCATCAAGTTCTCCTATGTATTTCTTCTCATAACGTGACCATAAATGTTGAATTTCTACGTCTAATTTCACTAATAAGTTTACTATTTTCATTTGCGTCTTGTATGACTTACAATAAAGTTAGTTGCATATCCTTTACATGACGTCTCAGTCAACCCCATCATTATTTGGCTGTTAGGAATCTCTTGGCAAGTTTACGCTCAGTAGTTTGCCGTTGCCGGCTTCGTGGCCTAGAGGTTATGACTTTTCTCCGTAATCTCGTATACTCTCGTCGGTAACGTGATGACGGTTAGAATCAGCAGTGGTTCCAATCGCATCGGTAACTTACGGGGTATGTGAGCCGGCCGCTCAGAAAGCAATGGCAAACTACTGAGCGTAATCTTGCCAAGAAATCAACATACAGCTGAAAGATGCTGGTGTTGATAGCGATGTCCTGTAAAGGATATGCAAAAAAAAAAAAAAAAAAAAGTTTGCCGTTGCTTTCTGAACGACTTACAATACGATATATTAAAAATAGCTTGTACTTCCAGGTCACTTAAACATGCGTCTATATCCGATTCATTCCATTTCTAGCAAAAATTCAAACATTTCTTAGCAGCTCTACACAACAACAGTGGCCATGGGAGAGATGTCGCTAGCACGCTTGTCTTTCGCCCTACTGGACATGTCCCTTCCAGGCGGAGATTTATGTCTTTGGTTTCCCAGCTTGGCCCAGTCTAACGTGTGCACCGGGTCATTTCCTTGGATCTAAAGGTGGACTGTGTGGTATTGACTTGACCACAGCATCCATCATGTGCCGATGGGTCTAACATGTGGAGATAGCATCATATACCCGCCATGTTGTATGGTGTGACAATGGGCCCTATCCTTTTTGTTACTTTACTTTGTGTTACTTTAGTGTAGGTTGTTACTTTAGTGTATGTTACTTTACTGTAAGTTACTTTACTTTGTGTTACTTTATTGTATATTACTTTACTGTAAGTTACTTTATCGTATGTTACTTTACTGTATGTTACTTTACTTTGTGTTACTTTATTGTATGTTAATTTACTGTATGTTACTTTACCGTATGTTACTTTACTGTATGTTACTTTACTTATGTTACTTCACTTTATATTACTTTACTTATGTTACTTTACTGTATGTTACTTTTCTTCATGAAAAATATGGCAAACCACTGAACGTAAATAAACTGCTTAGTAAATACATTTTATAAAAAAAACATCTAACAAATGCTGTGGTTGATTGCACCGTCCTGTAAATGACATGCACCTATTTTGTGTGTTGATGCTTGTGTTTATACACATCAGTTGTGTCAGGTGGTCTGAAAGTAGGACGGTCGTACAGATAAAAACTCACAACTGAAAGACGACCCGTTTCGAATACTGTATATTGATTTACATGAAAGCCAATCTAGCCTAACATCAGCAAATCAGCAATCGACATCAAGGAAACAGAAACGTTCAAATCAGTCACCATTATAAATGAAATAAGGAGAGGCAAACTAGATTAAAACATAATTACATGTGATCTTAAAACATGTTAAACGGGGAAAGGAGGCAGATTACATATGTCAATCAATGGAAAAATAAAATAGCAGACCTTCAGGCATAACTAAATAATTAAAGGCGTGGAAGCACGGGGGCGGGTTGAACTGAATCGGCCTAAAGTCAGTCTAATTATTATTTTTTAAAATATATGGAATTCTATGTTTTCAAGAATGTATGCTTTTCTTATTTCCCATATAATATCATGTTAGACTTAATGAATTCTTTCCGAAACTGGTTGGTCTTTTAACGAACAGAAAAGACATGTAAATTAAGGGCAGTTTTAAGGGTTAAGGACGCATTGAGCATATTGCAAAAGACACGTATTTTTACACAATCGGTACAGTCTCATAGCGTACAATGATTAAATCTTTAACAGGCTTGATCACTGCGGAGAACATGATCGGTGATCCCCCACGTTAGTTGGACAAGTTTCTGACCACGATCTTCCTTCCATTAGTTGGACAAGTTTCTGACCACGATCTTCCTTCCATTAGCTGGACAAGTTTCTGACCACGATCTTCCTTCCATTAGTTGGACAAGTTTCTGACCACGATCTTCCTTCCGTTAGTTGGACAAGTTTCTTACCACGATCTTCCTTCTGTTCGATGGACAAGTTTCTGACCACGATCTTCCTTCCGTTAGCTGGACAAGTTTCTGACCACGATCTTCCTTCCGTTCAATGGACAAGTTTCTGACCACGATCTTCCTTCCGTTAGTTGGACACGTTTCTGACCAAGATCCCCCTTCCGTTAGCTGGACAATTTTCTGACCACGATCTTCCTTCCATTCGATGAACAAGTTTCTGACCACGATCTTCCTTCCGTTCGATGGACAAGTTTTTGATCACGATCTTCCTTCCGTTCGTTGAATAAGTTTCTGACCACAATCTTCCTTCCGTTAGTTGAACATGTTTCTGACCACGATCTTCCTTCCTTTATCTGAACACGTTTCTGACCACGATCGTCCTTCCGTTATCTGGACAAGTTTCTGACCACGATCTTCCTTCCGTTAGCTGGACAAGTTTCTGACCACGATCTTCCTTCCGTTATCTGGACAAGTTTCTGACCACGATCTTCCTTCCGTTAGCTGGACAAGTTTCAGACCACCATCTTCCTTCCGTTAGCTGGACAAGTTTCTGACCACGATCATCCTTCTGTTCGATGGACAAGTTTCTGACCACGATCTTCCTTCCGTTAGCTGGACAAGTTTCTGACCACGATCTTCCTTCCGTTCAATGGACAAGTTTCTGACCACGATCTTCCTTCCGTTAGTTGGACACGTTTCTGACCAAGATCCCCCTTCCGTTAGCTGGACAATTTTCTGACCACGATCTTCCTTCCATTCGATGAACAAGTTTCTGACCACGATCTTCCTTCCGTTCGATGGACAAGTTTTTGATCACGATCTTCCTTCCGTTCGTTGAATAAGTTTCTGACCACAATCTTCCTTCCGTTAGTTGAACATGTTTCTGACCACGATCTTCCTTCCTTTATCTGAACACGTTTCTGACCACGATCGTCCTTCCGTTATCTGGACAAGTTTCTGACCACGATCTTCCTTCCGTTAGCTGGACAAGTTTCTGACCACGATCTTCCTTCCGTTATCTGGACAAGTTTCTGACCACGATCTTCCTTCCGTTAGCTGGACAAGTTTCAGACCACCATCTTCCTTCCGTTAGCTGGACAAGTTTCTGACCACGATCATCCTTCCGTTCGATGGACACGTTTCTGACCACGATCCTCTTCAGTTCGATGGACAAGTTTCTGACCAAGATCCTCCTTCCGTTAGCTGGATAAGTTTCTGCCTAAGATGTTCAAATAGGAGTGAAAAGAGGTCTTATTTAGATTGAGCACCGACTCTTTCCTCTACATCCTATTGATTCTAGGTGACTCATCAGCATCAACTTCCACTTAGTTTTTCATCCTAATCACTTTTAAGTAATAATGCAAGTTTTTATTTTTCAGTGGCAGTGAAGAGCCATTTAAATTATTCTCTTCTAATCTAAGAGTCCGAATAAAAATACAAACTATTGATAAGAAATTAAACAAAAAACATACACACATATAAAGGTGCTCGAAGGCTTTTCTCAACGGAATAACAAATTGTCTCAAACACAGTGAGAATAGGGTCTCAGGTTATTCACATTTGTACAATGGAATAGGAACATACAAGGGGTATCTAAGTGGCTTTGGCATCCAATCTTGTTGCTTCACCAGTTGTCTTAACTTGGTGCTCCTCTAATAGCTTGTATATAAATCCTTAACATCTGCACATGTTTTGTCTCAATCGGAGAGCAGCGATAAACGCATCAGATACTAGAAAAATATTACAGACAAGGACGAGTTAGCTGTGTGTCCTTTTAAGATCGTTACTACCTTTGTCAGCATTTATTGGCTGTGATTTACTGGGCAGTTGTTTAGTTCAGAAGTTTGCCATTTCTTTCTGAACTTCCGAAGCCTCAATTCATCGAAATCAACGCAAAGTGGTCTGTTTCCAATTAGCCGCGGCTGATTTTGAACCCTCAACTCGATATACAAGGGAATTCCCTAAGCTACAGCCCCGGTTATACAGGGCAGACATAGCTAGAGAACTGCAGGCTGTTGTAGACAAAGTGGGTGAGTGGTGTACAGAAATAGCTTAAGAACTGCAGGCTGCTGTAGACAAAGTGGGTGAGTGGTGTACAGAAATAGCTAGAGAACTGCAGGCTGCTGTAGACAAAGTGGGTGAGTGGTGTACAGAAATAGCTAGAGAACTGCAGGCTGTTGTAGACAAAGTGGGTGAGTGGTGTACAGAAATAGCTTGAGATCTGCAGGCTGTTGTAGACAAAGTGGGTGAGTGGTGTACAGAAATAGCTTGAGAACTGCAGGCTGCTGTAGACAAAGTGGGTGAGTGGTGTACAGAAATAGCTAGAGAACTGCAGGCTGCTGTAGACTAAGTGGGTGAGTGGTGTACAGAAATAGCTAGAGAACTGCAGGCTGTTGTAGACAACGTGGGTGAGTGGTGTACAGATATAGCTTGAGAACTGCAGGCTGTTGTAGACAACGTGGGTGAGTGGTGTACAGAAATAGCTTGAGAACTGCAGGCTGCTGTAGACAACGTGGGTGAGTGGTGTACAGAAATAGCTTGAGAACTGCAGGCTGCTGTAGACAAAGTGGGTGAGTGGTGTACAGAAATAGCTAGAGAACTGCAGGCTGTTGTAGACAAAGTGGGTGAGTGGTGTACAGAAATAGCTTGAGAACTGCAGGCTGTTGTAGACAACGTGGGTGAGTGGTGTACAGAAATAGCTTGAGAACTGCAGGCTGCTGTAGACAAAGTGGGTGAGTGGTGTACAGAAATAGCTTGAGAACTGCAGGCTGCTGTAGACAAAGTGGGTGAGTGGTGTACAGAAATAGCTTGAGAACTGCAGGCTGCTGTAGACAAAGTGGGTGAGTGGTGTACAGAAATAGCTTGAGAACTGCAGGCTGCTGTAGACAAAGTGGGTGAGTGGTGTACAGAAATAGCTTGAGAACTGCAGGCTGCTGTAGACAACGTGGGTGAGTGGTGTACAGAAATAGCTTGAGAACTGCAGGCTGCTGTAGACAACGTGGGTGAGTGGTGTACAGAAATAGCTTGAGAACTGCAGGCTGCTGTAGACAAAGTGGGTGAGTGGTGTACAGAAATAGCTTGAGAACTGCAGGCTGCTGTAGACAAAGTGGGTGAGTGGTGTACAGAAATAGCTTGAGAACTGCAGGCTGCTGTAGACAAAGTGGGTGAGTGGTGTACAGAAATAGCTTGAGAACTGCAGGCTGCTGTAGACAAAGTGGGTGAGTGGTGTACAGAAATAGCTTGAGAACTGCAGGCTGCTGTAGATAAAGTGGGTGAGTGGTGTACAGAAATAGCTTGAGAACTGCAGGCTGCTGTAGACAAAGTGGGTGAGTGGTATACAGAAATAGCTTGAGAACTGCAGGCTGCTGTAGACAACGAGGGTGAGTGGTGTACAGAAATAGCTAGATAAATGCATGCTGCTGTAGACAAAGTGAGTGAGTAGTAAACATAAACAGGCTTGTCATCAACCCAGACAAATCATCTGTACTGTGGTGTTTACTGAACAACAGAATTCTCGACGATGTGGTACCAGATATCACAAGAAACAACACTGTGATCAATAAAGAGAAGATAATCAAGTACTTAGAGAAAACCTTTGACAGGAACTTGTCCTTCAAGGAACATGTGAAGGTGATGCCCAGGAGCAAGAAAAGCACTTATTGTTCTGAAAGTTATTGCAGCTGCGTAGATGGAGTAAAGAATGTTGTTCACACTTCTCCAGCATCTGACCATTTCGGTGGTAGAGCATGGTCTGGAAATGCTCACAATATCGTATAGCTATCTGGTGAAGCTAGAACGCATACAAAATGAGGCTATGTGAGTCATTCTCAGCTGTTCAAAGGATAATTTTAGTGTATACTAGCTGACCCGGCCCGGCTTCGCCCAGGCCCTGGAGGGGATCTATCTATCTATCAGTCTGTCTGTCTGCTTGTTTGTCTGTCTGTCTGTCTGGCTGACCCGGCCCGGCTTCACCCAGTCCCTAGTGGGGAGCATCTCATTTAATTCATATAAGTAGTCATATAAGCTCTCCCGTTCCCGACTATCTGTCTGTCTGTCTATCTGTCTGTCTGTCTGTCTGACCCGGCTTCACCCAGTCCCTGGTGGGGAGCATCTCATTTAATTCATATACGTGGTCATATAAGCTCTCCCGTTCCCGACTGTCTGTTTATCTGTCTGTCTGTCTGACCCGGCCCGGCTTCACCCAGTCCCTGGTGGGGAGCATGTCATTTAATTCATTCATATAAGTAGTCAAATAAGCTTCCGTTCCCGACTATCTGTCTGTCTGTCTATCTATCTGACCCGGCGTGGTTTCGCCGGTAAACAGTAACTTAAAAGAATGTCCTTCCACATTCATTATTTTTAATGAAAACTGTTTTTAATCACCGACATGACAGTTGATAAGTTCTGTAAGCAGAAAAAGATGGGTTACAATGTTATGCATTATGCATTATTTTTATGCAAACTTTGAAAATGCCTTAAAGATTATATCATTATTTATTATAACTCATATGCCTGAAAATAACTATAGACAAAGAGTTTAACAATAGTGCAAGTAAGTCCAACAATATGACTATAAAGTATATAGAAATGTTATTAAAAGTTATGCCCCTTGAAATAACTTTTCTAGAGTGAAGTCCCCCTGCTATATAGACATTATATAATGAAAATGAAAAAGTAAATGTTATTAAATAAGTAGAAGATTTTACACTAAGAAACTATTATAGTCGGTTGCACAGGAATGAAAGAAAGACGTGTAGAAAATTTCATCTCAGTCGGATGTACCGTTATCGAACGCATCCAAGACATACATAGCTGACCACAAACACACAAACAAAGCCACATACACTCTGTTTTATATAAATATATGGTAAATAAATTGGCCATCCATATATGACAACTACAATATGCTCCAGGACAAGATGCACCTTACTATTTCAACAGGCAGGAAGCATCTACTGTTTGAAGCTTTACAAGTTACCAAAAGACATAGAAGAGAGGCGGGTCCTCGGGGGCACACGCTGAAGACAAAAGCAGTCAGGAGCGTTGAACGGGCAATATAGCGCGTACCAAAGATTCGGTGATGGTTTCCCCCTACAATGAAGCACTGTATAGTCACAATTCTTTGGTCACGTTATGAGAAGAAATAAATTGAAGAACTTAGTGACAACCGGCAAGATCGAGGAGAAGAGAACAAGGGGAGGGCTGAGAAGTAAATACCTGGATGGCTTGGCCACGTTGTATGGTCGAGACAAGAACATTGAGCTGATCCACGACTCTAGTGATCGGGTGAGATGGCAAAACATGGCCGCCCAAGCTTACCGTCGTGGCACATGATGATGATGATGATGATGAAGCAGTGTATAGAGTTATAGTCACTTTGGGCTGCGGGTGTCAAGGGTGGACAGTGGGTGCTACAGGAAGGAGTGTCCTTGCAACAACTGATGGAAGATAACTCAAACCCGGGCGATGTAATTGTATACACTAAATGGCCTGTTAGGTCAGAGGTTAAAAGAGTGGGGAAATTTTATTTCAAAGACAAATAGATACAGTTTAAAAAGGTTAAGTTTGGCATATACGAGTACAACATATAATAACATGAGAATGGAAGTTGAAGCTTTGGCAAAAGCCTTTCGAGGATTGGAGGGTAACACGGCCCGACGTTGTGTTTGAAGCTGGCAAACAGAATATATTTCGGAAAGTAAAAACTGACATATTTCGGGTGGATTGACTAGCATCGCTCGACAGGGCGGAGAATGTGAGAATATCATAGATTTTCTGCCCAGGGCAATGATTAGGCTGACAGATTAGCAGCCGCTGTCCTTAAATCTGGGAAACTACTTTGTTATAAAGTGATGTGATGTAATGAAAGCAGTTTGAAATTGGATGGAAAGTACAGTTGAACAATCGGAGTATCCATATCAGGAAATCCAAACCGGTTCAGAAGGGGGTTTGCAGAGGGTCTGGACGAGACTCAAAACGTAGAGGAAACTCCGGGCAGACTTTAAATTAAATTACTACTGAAAAACAAAAATGGTTAAACAGGCAAAATGGTAGACTTCATTGCACCGGGTTTTATCACACTTGGCTCGGTCTCTTTCCGCAGGAAGACCTGCCGAAAGGTCGCACAAACACTAACACCGTAGCGCTAGCGACGACCCCTAGAAGTCTCCGAGAAACTTGCACTCGTGAACCCACAACCTTCGGAACGCGAGGCAGGCTGTATAACCACTTCGCCACGGAGTCTCCAATTGCCACTGAAATTTCAGAACAGGAACTCTTCGGTGACTTCTGGTGGCGCATGTGCTGGAATGTCCCGAGTGCGCTCATTTCGATTCGTAAATTCAGAATTCAATATTCGTCTGAATTCCCTTTAACATATTTTGAAGAAACCTCATTGTTTTGAGCGCTGGTACATTTCAAACCAGTGTTATTGTGAATTGGCGAATATCAAACCAGTGTTTTTGTGAATTGGCGCATATCAAACCAGTGTTATTGTGAATTGGCGCATATCAAACCAGTGTTATTGTGAATCGGCGCAGATCAAACAGGTATAAAACTAGGACAGCCCGCATTACTCTTTTCCCTAGATTGACAGCATTTTTAATCTTTTCAATCGATTTCTACTGTTAAACAGAGAGAGAGGAACCCTTACAATCTAACTGACTGGCCAAACAATACACTAATTCATTAATGAAACATTTAGATGTTATTGTCGCGAACTTTCTGCTGTAAGCCCCTGTCTGATCGCTCAAACATTTCAAGAGGCCACATAAAGCAGTTGAAATCTGCCTTTTAGTTCAGCCACTGTCAGCACGTGCAAGAAAAATACAGTACTTCAATTTACCAGCCAATGATAATTGTATCGATCGAGGCTGACACAAGCACTTGCCAACATTCTCACAGCCACTTCCATCTTTTTTAACTGGACACGTGAAGTATGGAAGATCAATTCTTCGACCACAGAAGCTGCGCATCGAAGCGTACAGGACATTAAAAATGGAATCATTGAAAGAATCCTTTATCCGTTACTCCGATTTTTCTAGTGTTTGCGTCGGTTGCTCCCGGTTGTTTGCTTCCGGTTCTCTGTAGGGCTCAAGGAGATCCAGAACACTGTTGCAGCATACGTTAGTGTGCTCGCCTCTCTCTCTCTCTCTCTCTCTCTCTCTCTCTCTCTCTCTCTCTCTCTCTCTCTCTCTCTCTCTCTCTCTCTCTCTCTCTCTCTCTCCTTCTGTGTTTCTCTCTTTTTTTCTCTGCTTTTCTTTCTGTTTCTTCATCTTTCACATTCTCTCGCAGTTTTCTGTCGCGCTCATACTCATTTTCTAACTTGTTCTTTCGCCGAGATCTGTCTGTCTGTCTGTCTGTCTGTCTGTCTGTCTGTCTGTGTCTGTCTGTCTGTCTGTCTGTATGTCTGTCCGTCCGCCCATCTGTCTGTCTGTCTGTCTGTCTGTCTGTCTGTCTGTCTGTCAATCTATATATCTATCTTGTGTCTATCCGTCCGTCCGTCTGTCTGTCTAATCTCGATATTTCTGTGTCACAGTCTTTCTATCTCTCTCATTCTCATATTCCACCTTTTCTCTTTTTATTAATCTCTCTCTCTCTCTCTCTCTCTCTCTCTCTCTCTCTCTCTCTCTCTCTCTCTCTCTCTCTCTCTCTTACTTTGTCTCCCTTATTCTCTCTAACTGCCTCCCTCCCCCATGTATATTTTCCTTTCTTTCACCGTTCCTATGTATTTGTGTCTGTTTATTCCTCTACATTTATGTCCACATCTCTTCCTTTCTGTCTTCCTTACTGCTTTCCTATTCTCTTCTATTGTATTCCCTATTTGGATATTGTTATTACTAAACCAGATCCGCAACTCCAGAAACGCATTACTTGAAAGTATGGCTTCTCCATGGGGAATCAGTAACATAATCATTGCCGGATAGAAATGATTTTAAAGTAATAACTCGGATATAGTGAATTGAATTACTAACATGTGTATGTCTGTCTGTTTGTTTGTCTTTTGTGTGGCTGTGATTTTGTATATATGTGTGTCTATATGTCGGTGGTGTGTCCGTGATTCTGTATATATGTATGTCTGTATGCCTGTATGTGTGTATGCATGAATAGATATATGGATGGTTGGACAGATGGAACGGTACAGTTTGTATTTTTAATGACTGTGCTGTTTTTGAAAATAGTGTCGGCCCAAGTTTTGTATTTACCTATTATGTTGCATGAACTTTACAGAGGGTGAACACAAAACTTGGACCGGCAATATTTTCAAATACTGCACAATCATTAAAAATACACCCTATAGATGTATATATTTGTGAAACGGCAAAATGCATTCAGGAGGATGCTGTTAGCCTACACTGAATAGAACTGGAATTAAACAGTGCAGTGAATTCTATATTGAAAGATATAAGTATATAAATACAGTTGGAACCTGTTTGGAACATTTTAGAGTATAAAGATCTATACAAGAGAGAAACCCTTTGGGACATGAACATAACTTACAGTGTTATTGCGTATCAAAAAAGGTCATCATCATCATCATCACCTTCATCATCATCATCATCATCATCATCATCATCATAATCATCATCATCATCATCATCATCATCATCATCATCATCATTATCTTCATCATCATAATCATCTTCATCATCATTATCATCACTATCATTATCTTCTTCTTCTTCTTCTTCTTCTTCTTCTGCAATGAACAGTAAGCGCTTAAATTTATTACAGGTTCCGAAGCCTAGATTGGACTTATACAAACCTTGTTTCGCATATTCTGGTGCTCACTTGTGGAATAGCCTTCCACCAAATCTGAAAACTCCAATGAGTCCCTACACATTCAACCGAAAACTCTTTCAATACTTACTTCATACCGATTATATTCCTCCATAAGTCACCTACTGGTATCATTTTTTTCACTATCATTCTTCACTGTATGTGTGTGAGCGAGAGAGTGGGTGAGAGAGTGAGTGAGAAAGAGTGTGAGTGGAAGAATTAGTATGAGACAGAGAGAGTGGGAGAGTATGCATGCGCGTGTGCCTGAGTGAGTGTAAAAGTGAGTGAGTGTGTGTGGACGTATGTGTGAGAGATTGAGTGAGAGAATGAGTGAATCTGAGAGAGTGGGTGTATTGTGTGTCTGTCTGTCTGTGTGATAGAGTGAGAAAGTGAGTGAGTGAGTGTGAGTTAGAGAGTGAGTGAGTGAGTGAGTGAGTGAGTGAGTGAGTGACTGAGTGAGTGAGTGAGTGAGTGAGTAAGAGAGAATTTGTGAGTATGCGTGTATGTGTGTGAGTGAGTGAGTGTGAGAGCGAGTGAGTGTATAAGAGAGAGAGAGAGAGAGAGAGAGAGAGAGAGAGAGTTAGAGAGTGCATGAGAAAGTGAATGAGTGAGAGTGAGTTAATATGTGTGTCTGTTTGCTTGTCTGGTGTGCGAATAAGAGAGTGATTTAGTGTGATTTAGAGAGTGAACGAGTTAGTGTGAGTGAGTGAGAGAGAGAGAGTGTGTGTAAGTGGTAGGGGGAGTGAGAGATTGAGTGAGAGGGAATATGTGAGTATGTGTGTGTGTAAGTGATGGCGAGTGTGAGAGCGAGTGCGTATAAGCATGAGAGAGAGAAATAGTGAGTGGGAGAGAGGGAGAGAATGAGACAATGAGAGAGTTAGTGTGCCAGTGTGCGTGAAAGAAAATAAATAGAGAGAGAGAGAGAGAGAGAGAGAGAGAGAGAGAGAGAGAGAGAGAGAGAGAGAGAGAGAGAGAGAGAGAGAGAGAGAGAGAGATGAGCGCAAGCATATCATTATGCCATATTTTTTTCTGTATCCTCATCTTTCATATTAGCATTTTTACTGCCAATTGAATTTAACATGCACTGCTTATTTCATCATGTTTATGTCAATTCCAGGAATTATCTTACTGGATTGGACCACTATTTTATTTTACGTTACACAATGTATACCATATATTCATCACCATTTTCCATATTTTCCATGTTTTCCCATTGTTTCCTAATTTTGAATGTTCTTGTGAGGATGCTCACGATAGTCGACAGTGTGTACGTGTGAAAAGTGTGGGAGTTTATTCATATTAGTTTTAGTGATTATGTGAGGCAGCATATATGTGTGGATGGATGGGTTTGTCTATGTGTGTCTATGTGTGTGTTTATATGTGTGGATGTATGTGTGTGTGTGCATGTCTGTATGTGTGTATGGGTGTATATGTGTGTGGACATGTGTGTATCTGTGTGTAACTCTGTGTGTGTATGTCTGTACGTGTGTTAAGGTGTGCGTTCATGTGTTTTATATGTGTTTATATGTATGTGCGTGTGTATATGTGTGTATGTATGTGTGTGTGCTCGTATATGTATGTGTATATGTTTGTGTGTGTAAGTGTGCATGCATGCAGTGTATGCGAGGGAGTGTGTATTGTGTTTTATGTGAGTACGTGTGCGTAAGTATGTGGATGTGTGTAGGTGTGTTTATGTGCGTGGGTATATGTGTGTATTTGCATGTGTATGTTGTGTGTGGGCGTGTGTGTATGTACGTGTGTGTGTGAGAGAGAGAGAGAGAGAGAGAGAGAGAGAGAGAGAGAGAGAGAGAGAGAGAGTTGAGCGCACGCATGTCATCTAACATGCTGTTCCATATTTTTTGTGTATTCTCATTTTCATATTATCACTTTGAATGCCACTTGATTTTAACATGCATAAAATTAACACATGTAAATTACTGTAGAGTGAGTGGGAGAGTTAGTGAGTGTGAGTGAGAGAGAGAGTGAATAAGTGTGAGAGTGTGTATATGTAAAAAACAGAGAGAGAGAGAGAGAGAGAGAGAGAGAGAGAGAGAGAGAGAGAGAGAGAGAGAGAGAGAGAGAGAGAGAGAGAGAGAGTTGAGCGCACGCATGTCATGTAACATGCTATTCCATATTTTATATGCATTCTCATCTTTCATATTACGAGGTATCATTTTGTATGCCACTTGATTGTCCTGTAACATGCCATTCCATATTTATTTCATTTTTTTTGTATTCTCATCTTTCATATTATCATTTTGTATGCCACTTGATTTTATCATGTATAATATAACATTACTGTGATATGAGTGAGAGAGTTAGTGAGTGGGGAGAGGAGAGAGAGAGGAGAGAGAGAGAGAGAGAGAGAGAGAGAGAGAGAGAGAGAGAGAGAGAGAGAGAGAGAAGAGATAGAGAGAGTTGAATTGCATATATAATTTTTACGCTACACAATGTATATGTACAACTTTTTTCTCCACTTCTTACAATTTTTTCGAGAATGCTCACGACAATCATCAGTGTCTCAACTGTGCGTAAAGTGTGGGAGTTTGTTCTTATTAGTTTCAGTGATCATGTATGTGTGTAGATGTGAGGATGTTTGTGTGGGTGTGTATATGAGGGATGTGTGTGGGGGTTTGGGGAATGTAAGTGTGGAGGAGTTGTGTGTGGGGGATGTGTATGGGTTGATGGGTGATGTGTGGATGGGTGAAGGGATGTGTAGTCGGTGGGGGATGTATGTGTGTGAGGGATGTGTGTGTGTGTGGGGGGGGGATATTTGGGAGGATTATTGGAAGTATGTGGGTATTGGTGGGTTGGGTGTGGGTAGGGAATGTGTATTTGGTGGGTGAATGGGGGTGTAGGAGATTGTGTGGGTTGGGGGATGGGTGTGTAATGGGTGTGGGGTAGGGGGGGGTGTCTGTGAATGGGATATGTCTGTGTGGGTGGGAGTGTGTGAGTGTGGATGGGGTAAATGTGAGTGGGATGGAGGATGTATGTGTGGGTGGTGAGGATGTTTGTAGGTGGGGGATGTGTGGGTGGGTGGGGAGATGTGTGTGTGGGTGAGAGATGTGTGGGCGGGAATGTGTATGAGGAATGCATGTAGGGGATGTGTGTGTGGGGGATGTGTTTATGAGTGGAGCTCTGTGTGGGAGGGGATATGTGTGAGAGATGGGGGAGGTGTGGGATGTGCAGGTGGATGACGGATGTATGTGAGGATGGGGGATGTGTGTTTGGCTGGGTGGTTGGGGTGTGTGTGGGTGGGAGGGTAGATGAGAGATGCATGTGTTGATGGGCGGGTGGGTGATGTGTGGGTGTGAGTGGTTGATGGATGAGTACGTGAGTGGGTGGATGTGTGTGAGAGATGAGTGTATGGTTGGGGGATGTGTGTGTTTGTGGGAAGATGTGTGTGAGCGGAGGATGTGTGTGGGTGGGGTATATTGGGTGGTGGGGTGTGTGGGTGGGAGGTGTGTGTTTTTGGGTGTTTGTGGGTGGGGGATATGTGTGGGCAGGTGGGGAGATGTGTTTGTGGGTGGGGATGTGTGTATAGGTGGGGGATGTGTAGTTGAGAGGTGGCGGATATTGGGTGGGTGAGTGGGTGTAGGTTGGCTGATGTGTGTGTGGGTGGGTGGGAAAATTGTGAGGGTGCGGGATGTGTGTGTGGATTGATGCGGAATGTGTGGGTTGACTGGGGTATGTGTGTGTGTGTGTGTAGTTTTGTGATGTGTGTTTTGCTGGGTGGTTGCGGGTGTGTGGGTGGGTGGTGGAGAATATGTGGGTGGGTGTGTGCGTGTCGGTTATGGGATGGGTGGGGGATGTATGTGTGGGTGGGGAAATGTGTGTGGGTGGGTGATCAGTGGATGGGTGGCGGCATGTATGTTTGCCTGAGTCTGTGTGAGTGCGTGGAGGTATGTGTGGGTGGGTGGGAGTGTTGTGGATGGGGGATGTGTTGGTGGCTGAGGGATGTGTGGGTGGCTGCGGGGTGTGAGGGTGGATGGGGGATGTGTCTCACAACATTGCAATATGCACTGTTTATGTTTACAACTTTCATTTGACAATGTTTTTTTACCCATGTGAATGTACCAAGCGTAATATGCATTGTTTATGCTTACAAAATCCATTTGACAATGTTTTTTTTTCCCTATGTAAATGTAACATGCACATATGATGAATGAAAGATGAGTGATCGAAAGGGCCGAATGTAAGACGGGCCTGCGTGCCCAATTTGTTACCCTTTTAAAATAAAGTTCGTTCGTTCGTTCGTTCGTTCGTTCGTTCGTTCGTTCGTTCGTTCTTCTTCTTCTTCTTCTTCTTCTTCTTCTTCTTCTTCTTCTTCTTCTTCTTCTTCTTCTTCTTCTTCTTCTTCTTCTTCTTCTTCTTCTTATCATCATCATCATCATCATCATCATCATCTTCATCATCATAATTATCAGCCTCATCATTTTCATCATCTTAATCATCTTCATCACCATCATCTTCATCAGCTTCATCATCTTTATCATCATCACCATCATCATCATCGGCATCATCTTCATCATGTAGCATGTCCTTTTCAGAACGTCACTCTCAATACGGAGCAGAGCAGTCAGACTTGTGTAGAGTTATAATCACATTGAGCCGGGAGTGCAGGGAGTGGCCAGCAGGGGCCACGGAAGTGGAAATCCAGCAACTAATTCAGGATAATGCTCGCTCGGGTGCTGTGATTATCTACACAGATGGGTCGGTGTTGAGAGGTAGGAGACGTGCCTCGGGGTTCTTAGCAAAAGCTAATGGTCGACGTTTGGTGCAAGAGAGCCTGGCGTATGATACCACAACATCTGGCTTAAGAATGGAGGTGGGGGGCGGTCAGTGCAGCTTTCCGCTGGATGGAAAATACGATACATACACACACATAGTGATTGTAACTGACTCAGAAAGCATGCTGAGTAGGGTGAGGACAGGCAAGCTTCGAGCAGAGTGGCTTGCTTCGCTTCGGAGGTACGAGTGACAAGCATCGTCTTGATCTTTTCTCCGGGGCATGCTGGTGTGCTGGGGAATGAACAGGCGGACAGATTGGCTGGCTCGACAAAACTTGTTGGAGTATTGATGCATGACAAAGCAGATGTGGTTGCGGCCTTGTGGGAGCATGTGTACACCTCGGAGGAGCAAATGGATCACCATGGTGTGGCAAGAATGCGACATCGAGGGGTGACGAGGGGATCTGGCCGACGATCGACGCTCAGAGGAAAGGCGATACGGACATATAATCAGATTGCTACTGGTACTATTAGTGTTGGAACTCTTTGCTGGCTGCTGAGGATGGGGACGGAGCGCTTATGGGAATGCCCCGAATGCTGTGATGTTGGTTCCTAAATCAATCAAATTAAATCTCAATACGACGCAAACAAGCCTCTCAATCTCTGGCCAGTTCCCCTGCCTCATGCACCATCATGCTCAGGGCGTCTACAATGCTATGCATCCAACTTCGCGCTGGTTGACTCCAACCTCTCCTTCCAGCAACCACGCCTCCCATCTCTGTTCTCTCCAAGCCACTGTGACCTTTGATATGGCCAAAATATCTTAGTTTCCGTGACACGAAACTGCTCATGTGCCAGATTTCGTGTAGAATTTCAGTATTTTCTTTTTTCATTGTTCAACAATATTATAAGAATGTTTCTGAAACTGTCAGCTCACATGTCTCAATTTTCTTCTTTGGTGATTGTGAAATAGTCTTTGACTCACATCCGTATGTCCCTGCAGAAAGGATGCATGTTCTCAAAAATGTTACTTTAGCGTGTTAGCTGAAGTGCGGGAAAAAAAAGTAAATTTCTGGGCAAGCAATGATGACGTCGGCAAAAGAGAAATTTCGTTGTTAACAGCGGGCACTGACCTCTCACTGAAGAATTCTGTAGCACTAGAGCAAACAAGGCATGATTTCGATGCAGTTAAATAAGCCAAGGACTGAAGGGCTTTACATGCACCTACTACACACACACACACACACACACACACTCGCACGCGCGCGAGCCCGCACACACACACACACACACACACACACACACACACACGTGTGTGTATATCCCGCCGCAGAAAATACATTTAATTCCTGAGCAGTTCTGTCTCATTCAGCCTCATGTACATGGTGTCGGCAATAATGTCCTGTGTCTGTCTTGTCTATCTCGGGCGACCTCAGCCGCATCTCTCAGTAACCGTGCTCTCTCTCTATCAGTTGTTACAAGCCAGTGCAGCATTTATTTCTCCTGCCTGTCCCTGTTATTTCCAGTATAATGACACTTAATAAGGCCAACGTACTCCAGTTTCCCAAACGTGATGCTGTTTATGAGGCAGTTTTCTTGGATGTTCATATTTTGTAGAATGTCAGTATCTGTTTTCATTCATGATCAACTGCATTGTAATAAGTTTTCTGTAACATTAAAGTTTAAACACTCAGATGTTCTTCTGTAGTGCTTGCGAGATGGTCCATGGCTCACGTGTATAAGCTGCCACAGAAAAAATGCATGTTCTCACAAATGTTACTTGTATACATATGCGTGTGTGTGTGTGTGTGTGTGTGTGTGTGTGTGTGTGTGTGTGTGTGTGCGTGTGTGTGTGTGTGTGTGTGTGTGGTGTGTGTGTGTGCGTGCGTGTGAAATTGTTAATCTGCAGCTAATGGACAAGCCAGCACTTCGCGATGACATCTGCTCTTTCCTCTTGTCTGCTGTTATAAAACTTAATATTTGATAATTCCTGCCTCTTACAATATCTATAATTATTTTAAAATTCAGATTGCACTCCCTCTTCTTGTTCGTCTATGCCATGCAATTAATACATAATTTCTCAAGTTAATAATAGGTGTTTTGCACAGCTGACATAGTTTCCTTGTGCAGCTAATACAGTCACGCCAGGATGCACGTTTGCTGAACGTGATTAGGTTTCGGTAAGGCTGGCTTGTGGACACAGCCGAAGCCGTTGTACGGGTCAAGCAGGTAATTATTACACGTATTGTTCATTTCTATTCAATACCATAGTTAACTGGGATGAGATTTTGTATCGATTACCGGAGATGAAATACCACTGTGTTTGTCTTGACGACAGAGTAGCAAATGTGTTAAATGCGGAGGTAAAGATATTGACTACCTATGGCAGATACTGTCGTTTCGATGTGACGTGTTGAGCGTTCATATATGCTAGGTCACGACATTTAAGGTGGGCTGGCCAGATCCCTTCCTCATCGTCTTTGTCTTTCAAGGTAATTCCGAAAATCGTCTAATACCCGGTTGCTCTGACAGCAAAGTAGTACTGGAAATGGAGTTAAGGTAAAATAGTCCTATAATATACATTACAACTGAGGCTAGAATTGTTAGGTCTTGATATATTCTAGGCAATGATATATGAGCTGGGGGTGGCCAATTGGCTCTTCGCCTCCTTTCCTTGCTGGTCAAGTCCTAGACAATTGTGGACATTGTCTGGTAGTAACTTCTGTGAGCCTGGGTCGACTTCATATTGGTAATGGCCGGTGGAGAGACATTACAATTACTGACATTCCTGTCTCTGCTGGGGATTACATCCGGACAGCTATCCTTTCAGGCAAACGTACTAACCACTACGTCACGCGTCTCGTTAGAAGCGAAGACATAGATATACAAGTTACAATGTCCACGGGAGAGTTCATTCCATTGCGAAATGTATAGAAATCACAGAATTCTTATAATGAGCCCCTCTACAATGACGCATTGTCTGAAAGCGGAAATTGGACCATGTTTGGACTTGTCAGAAGTACAGGGAGGGTAATCCATTGTAAATTGATAATGATGTGCGGAAATCAAAATTATATTGATAACTGATATATTGAGATTGAAACACCATTGGTAACGAGTAAATAATTTATGGAATTCGAAATTCCATGATAAGTGATAATAATTATTTATAGAAATTTGGGAGCAATTAGAATCGATGCCATCATTCAATGCTCAACTTTATTGTCTAAATCATCAAGATGTATGAGTCAGAAATACTGAGAGTTAAAAACTACAAACAAATAAAACTACTTTCGCCACGCCTGTAAGCGTATTGGGTATATGGTGCTGGTCGTATATTTTACAGGACTCGGTGGCTTATATGGTCAACATCGCCCCGCCCGCCCTTACTTCGCAGAACATTTTCTGGTACCACTTTTAGACTGGGTGGACCTGGCAACACAGGTTATTAAAACAACGTCCGCCTCGATGGGAATCCGAACATATCAGCACGGCGCCGGAAGGCAAGCGTGCTAGCCCTGAGCTGTCATGGCTCCCCTTTGTAAAATAGTTCGAAACTAACGTTCTAAATGGTGTGTATGATAACATCATGAATGAACACAGAAGAAGATACATGCCGCCCGAACAGGAGAGTGAGAAAATGCACCATTACTAAAGAATACAATCATTCAGAAACTTGACAAATAGTTTTTAAGGGAATTACATATGAGAGGATCGACCTCATTAAATCCGATTTACCCCAAAGACACGGTCTTCTGTCCACAGAGGTGGCTCGCTGAAAGCCTGGCACAGAGCACTAACTCCGTAGCTCTAGCAGAAGAACCACAGGAGTCTCCAAGAAAACTGCACTCGTGAACCAAATGATTAGCCCAGAATCGAACTCACAACCTTCGGAGCACGGCACAGGCGATTACTGGAGGTATAGCCAAGCGAACTTGTAATTACATTTGTACTTAAATAATCAACACTAGAACTCTTCGTTGCGGGTGGTGGGAGGGAGAAACGGGTGAGATATGTGTGGGAATGTCCCTAGTGCAGTGTTATCTGTTCATAAACCCGGTATTTGTTCCTAGTGTTGTATGTTATTATTACGTTGTTTATACAGTACCGCGGTATTATTTATTTGATGCCCACACCACTCCTCACATTCCAACGGCTGTACCTGCTATTGGGCTACTATACTATACTATTGGGCTACTATACTATACTATTGGGCCACATATCTATAATAGATATGTAAATACAGTCTTCTGGAAACAAAACGGTGGTAGAGTGATAAGCGCGAATGTTTACTAGGACAGTAATCTAGGTTCGACTCTAGCTGTGGATGGATTATCTTCCATCAGTTTGGTTCTGGAATCAACCCATCA
The DNA here is from genome assembly GCA_014155875.1 of Cepaea nemoralis. NCBI lineage: Eukaryota > Metazoa > Mollusca > Gastropoda > Stylommatophora > Helicidae > Cepaea > Cepaea nemoralis. The sequence continues at coordinate 344,530 of JACEFZ010018201.1, read as the reverse complement.
TCATCATGTGTCTTGCCCACTGACGTAAGCGTTCATGTCATCCACCAAATGGTCCTTGAAGATCTCGATAAACTCCGCTGTTGATATTCCTCCATGCCGCTGTCTCAGTCCATCCAGCACCACTTCTCTCTAATACCTCAGCCTCTGCTTATTAATGACCCCACTGATCTTTACTGTGGTCATGGTGTTTTCAAATGCCGCTTTGTCATTACATGACCACATAATGATGTGTGTCTTGTTCTTGTACTTGTATATAACATCCTTTTCCAGACAATGGTTCTTTGTTACTCTGGCAGACCAAGGTATTCGCAACATTTGTCTCAGGAACAACATCCCTGTTGCTTCCAAGTTCTTCCTAATTTGTTCATTTACCAGGAATCGATTTAGCATAGTCAAATGCACACCAGATAACTGCAAACATTTTCCGAAACTTATCTAGAAAGGAAAACCGAAAGAATAAATCTCGTCACTCAGTGACGATACCCAATATGCCATGACCTAGTATGTGTTAAAGCGTAACACTTCACATCCATGTGTACCTCAATACCTGAAATAAAACCCAACCCCGCACCCCGATATCTCCGGATATAAGAGATTGGTTCTCTAATCGGGCTGGGTCAACAGTTTCACAATGATAACTATTTCGTGCTAACTTGCAGTTGTGTGGAGAAACCTGCGTCGGCGCGAAGCCATTAGAGCTAAATCACATTTGATTCTGTCTTAGCAATATCGATTTCCAGTGGACAAAGCAGAAGAGCAGGGCATGCTGTGGGCACATTTCTTCACAGGACTAATTTAACCCAGAAACAAAAACATGGCGCGTGTGTGCTTTTGTAGCATAGTTCTGTTGATTCTAAACAGCGAGTCTGTGGTAGAAGGGATATGTTTCTACATAGCAAGACCTCAATGCAGTTGAGGGATGGCTGGCGACAAGAGGCTGATAAATTAATTCATCTTTAACGTTCATTATGTGTATTAAGTCATGATTGAAAATATTACAACATTCTCGTATTTTGCTGTAAGCAAACTTTGTTTTTGGCTTTATACCGGGTGTTTGTAAAGTCTCATTACACTTGAGTTGAGCTGAGTTAAGAATCGACATCACTGCACTCAGGACATTCCCACACGCGCTCCGTCCCCTCGTTCAACAGCCAGCGAAGAGTAATACTACTAACCGTTCCCACCGCTATCTGATTAAAAGTTCTCCTGGTCTTCCCTCTCAGTTTTGAGTTTCTTCCAGAACCCCTGACGATCGCCCGCAATCTAATTCTTTCCACATATGGGTTCTCAGTCTGTTCCTCCGTCTTCTCCACCTGGTCCCACAAGCGCCCACAACCTCCCCCTTGTCCATAGGCAATCTACCACCTAGAGGTGCATTCCCTGCTAGCCTATCCGCCTGTTCATTTCCCCGTACCCCCGCATGGCTAGGGCAAAATATCCATACAATTCTCACAATCTGTGACATCTGAAGCGACGAGAGCCAGTCCACACGAAACATTCCTTTCTCCACCTTACTAAGCATACTCTTTGAATCCGTAATGAATACAGCGTGTGTTGCAGTAGTCTCCTCTAGCCATCGGAATGCCGCTGTTACTGCCTCCACCTCCATTCACAAGCTGGAGGTCGTAGTCTCATATGCCAGACTCTCCTTTTTCAAGAGTCGTCCATTAGCCTTTTAAATAAAGCCCCAAAGTTTGTTTGTCACCACTGACACATCGGTGTAGATGACTATGTCACCTTGATGTGTGTCCTGGATCAGCTGTTGCACTTCAAACTCAGCGCAGCCCGCTGCCCATTCTCTGCACTCACGACCCAGTGTTATTATTACATTGTGCCAGTCCGTCATGTCTTCCGGAACTTCAACCCACTCTCTGTCACGATTGATGGTCTTTAGATCACACACCTGACGTATAGAAAGTTCTGCCTGTGCCATCCAGGACCTGACTTGTCTTAGTCTATGACCCTTGACTATATCCATGGTTGCATGCAGCGGGTGATCACTATCAGCAGCAACTCTCAGGTACCATCTGGCCTGAAGGACCTTATACCTATCCGTCATTGTTGGTAGCACCAGGATATTCCTCATGCATATAATTGGTGTGTCCTTTCTGCATTCCAGGATTAACCACAAGGCGGCATTCTGTATGCGCTTCAAGCTCTCAAGCTGGCTCTTTGATACTCTCAGCAGCCCCAAACCATACTCAGTGACAGAAATTATTAACTGCTGAAAGAGCCTGTACAGCATCCTCTGGTCTACCCCGGTTGCCGCCATAGCCCTCAATGCATTAAGTCCCCTACCAGCCTTCACTATCAAAGCCTCCACATGATCCTTAAAAGACCTGTCAAAGGTGATACCCAAGTACTTCACTTTACTCTCTCGACTAAGAGGACATACATTCAAGATAATACCTGGGACGTCTGCCTTGACGATCCGGTTATCCAGAGAGTACCACACAACCGATGCCTTGTCTGGGTGTATAATGGCACCTTGCGTACCTGCACCACTCTACCACCCTATTTACTGCCATCTGTATGTCTTTCGCTAAACTGGTCCCTGTCTCTGCCTTGCCTGTACATCAGCACATCATCTGCACATGTCAAGATTCTACCTACACCTGGTGTCTCAATAGCTGCGATTTTGCTGGTGTAGACATTGAAGAGCACTGGGGACAAGGCAGATCCCTGTGGCAACCCAGGTGTAATAGTACAAGGGTCAGAAGACCGGAACCCATGCGCAGTGCAACCTTACGCTCATAAAGGACCGCCGCAACCCATCTAACAAGGCAAGGGCAGACCTCCATGTCCAACAGTGTGTATATCAACCGATCATACCTGACCCTGTTATACGCATCTTCCAGGTCAAGCGCTACCGCCACTGTCTCTTGTTTATCCTTGAAGCCCTCGTAGATGTCAAATGCAAAAGTTGCAGCATTGGCCCAGGTGTCCTTCCCAGGCCGGTAACTCCCGAGTCCTCGGGGAAGCAGATTACGACTTTCCAAATGTCGCTGGAGCCTGCGTGCTACTATCTTTTTCGAGGACTTTGCCATACGTGTTTTGCAGGGTTATGATTCGGTATCCATTAGTCTGGAGAGGCCTGGCGCTGTGTCTTTAGCCCGCTTCAGTACCCGTCTAATGTCCTCCACCTTAATCTCACAGTTCTCCTTCCTAGTGACCCGTGACAAGGCTTCTCTGGTGTTATCTCTAATAGCTCTGTCTTGCTGATCCGTATGTTTTAAAAATTGTGCAAGAAAAGCCTCCCCTTTGTCCTTGTCAGTTGTCATAGGACGGTTGTTATCATCATAAACGGTACTATGTGTAACAGGCATCGCCTGTCTCTTTATCTGCCGGTGCAGCCTCCAGAATATACCCAATGTCACATCCCCACCGACTTCATTGATAAACTGTTCCTACTTAATCCTTTTTGCCTCTGCTGCCTGGAGTTTAAAATCCAGCACCTTTACCTGTTTTATGTCTTTCCGCCTCCTCCAATTCTGTGTCAACTGAATTGGTTGCTCTACACACCCTCTGCCAATTCCTTATGGCCGCCTTCTTTTCCCTCCACGAATTCTCCACCTCTGGTGTCCACCGTGGTAGTTTGGTGAAGATTCTTCTTGTTGGTTTAGATCTTCCCTGTGATCTAAGGCGCCCCAAGAGCGAAGAGTGGTCGCAATCATAACTGAATGCTCTGCGAGCTCTTATAGCCTTGACTGTGCTGGACTTAGGTATCAGCACAGAACAGGGGAGATGGTCACTTCCATGGTCTCCAAGGACACTCCATTTTATGTCTGATGCTGCCTCTTGGGATACAAGTGCCAGGTCGATGGCCGTGTCAGGGTCCCTCGGTCTCATTGCTAGCCTAGTGGATGTCCCGTCATTTAGACAGCCAACATCCGTCTCAAGCAATGCCTCAGCAAGAGTAGTATCCTACTTTGTATGTAGAAACAATTTGAAACATGAAGTACATGACGTCATCAAAAAATGTGCTCCAAGGTCCATCGTGAAGTAATATGCAGGGAATGGCTGTCGTCTGCTGGAATAATTCTTTACACACTAAACACCTGTTATAATGAATACTTAATTGATACTTTTCAGCTGTCCCAAAACAGCGTTAGACCACAGCAGTGACTACTGTAACTAATTTAATGAATTTTTTAGAACATCTTTTGATGACGTCATGTAGTCCATTTTTCATATTTGTTCTACATACAAAATGTAGTGAGACTTTACAAACACCATGTATAATAGTTATAATAGACAAAGTGTTAGGCTACGGGGAGAAGCGGTAGCGTTGTGGCTATACGAAAGGAGGTCATGGTTCAATCTGCATAGGGGCGAGTTCAATTACTGTTTTACTTGACTCGGACTCCCAGATCTGACCACATCACCCACCGAGTACCCATTGAACTATTAAAATATGGTCTAGCGCCGTATGCTGAGTGCGTCTTAAGGCGAATACATTGTCCTTTACTTTCTTTACTTATTAACCTTCAAGTAGCTTTTGGGGGGCATTGCGAAATTAGCAAAAAGTCTAACTCATTAGCATGAGACCTGCTCAGAAAATAAATGGACCAAATATTCATTGATCCAGCAGGGGGCAGTGATTCTTTTAAATTGCATGCAGTCTCGTTACACGCTGAGCCACGAGGGCAGAATTCCGTTGGTTATTGCTTACTGCACGTAATCTTAACTCTTTCAGTGCCGCATTCTATTGAATGCAGATGGTCATGTGACAAATAGACGCTATAAAAATTCACCGGTGTAGGTTAATTTCAAACAGGTTTAAAGTATCATGATGATGATGATGATGATGATGATCATCATCATCATCATCATCATCATCATCATCATCATCATCATCATCATCATCATCATCACCATCGTCTTCATCCAGTGAATTTTCTTGTGAAGATGTTTTCCCCAAGAACAACTTTTCGACATGACTCTACCATAAGCCAGATGTCCAGCCCCTGTTTCTGTCATGTGTCAATTTCAATCACATCTTGAAGGGCATCTGCGTTGTGGTCTTCCTTTATAATAATCTTTTCACGACATTTATGTCTCTCGACATGTCAACAATATTTCATTATTCTCATTTTTCGTATTTCGTCGTATTAACTAGCCTTAATAAATATTGAGTGCTTGTTGCACAGATCCGTTTGTTCTTGTTTCGGCCCAATGAAAGTTTAATAATATTCTATCACACTTATATTCAAAGACTCAATCGTGCTTTTTAGCTGATTTGTTACTTCTTATGTAAAACATACACAACAGCGGCCACTGCAGGGACCAGAATTCTTTCCTTTTCTACGACGAAATGTTAAAAAAAAAGAAGAGTAAAACTATGAATTCATGGTGAGGAATCAATCACACATAGCGCGTTGTGTGAAAACTAAAAGAGTTAACTGTGCCTACGGTTAACAATCGTGCATTAGATAGCTTTCCTCCACTAAAAGCTTTACGAAAATGCCATCAACCTCAGACTCATTATTTGTATTGTAATCATTCAATTGTAGGTCTGAGTGCCAGTGTGGAGGAAGAAGAAAATTCAAGCAGCGCATTATGTGTACAACTTTTATGTGTGCCTGTTTGTGATAGATCAGTTTCCTCTGTACTAGATATCACTTTAACTAGATTAGTTCCCTCTGTACTAGGTATTACTTTAACTAGATTAGTTCCCTCTGTATTAGGTATCACTTTAACTATAGTCTGTTCAGAAATGAATGCCTTCATTCACGATCAGTTATTTTGAAAACTGTCTGTTTCATCGTTATGAAATTTTTCCTACCGTCTTATATTCACCCCCACCCAAGGAATATGACTTTGATAGGTCGAAAAGCAACTTAAATCATGGAAAGTGGCGACAGTTCTTTGATGTTTTGGCGAAAAACTTTTGAATTCACGTTAGCAAACTTGTTTTACAGTACCGCAACCTCAATTCGGATGACAACTTGACAACGCAAGGCGTATCCAGATTCTTATGGGAGTGGGTGCAATGTGTATGTAATATAAGTAGACAGAATTTACAGAGGCATGGGGTAAATAATGTTGAAGCGAAATGGGATTGGGCAGGAAAGTAGACAAAATATATATCTTACCTTATATTTCATTTCCTTCTTGTTTCTTCAGCTTCTGGTTAATAATGTATACACAAGGAGTCATGTTACTAGGATGCATCTAGCTTTTTATACGGAGTTCGTGATGGCTTCCAAACAGCTGTGCGTTAATGTGCGTATGAAGTGACCATAGATGATACAGCAGTTTAGTCATCAAGTGTCAATTTTTAAGGATCTGTTTAGCTGTCTGTGTAATTTGTTCACACGTACACATGGGTGACAGACCCGCTTTGAGTCTTTGCGAAAGATTGTCTACTCTGCTGTTTACTGTTCAGAGACGGATCATGATAATTACCTGTTTTGCACGACGAATATAGCTGTGAATGTCTCTGTAGTGGGCTTCCTTCTTAACGGCCAAGCTGTTGGCCCTCTTTTCATTGAGGTTTATAGATTGATTCGTATGTTCGTGGGTTGTCCCCTCATTTAACAACGTGTTTGTTCTCACGTTTCTTGGAATGCCTCACTATGTCAGTTTCCACCGCAATATTACTCTTCTGTTGATATTCAATGCGTATAGTGTTTTTTTTTAATTTTCAATAGCAGTTGTTTGTTACCGCTGAGGGTTTGCGGAAATGAAAATTCATCACTGTGGAATACAAACTGTTGCCATTGACATTGTGCTGATGCTGTAATGTTTAGGGCCTGCAATTCGTCTGAATAGTTGGAGTAAAATATCCCAGTAAGTGTGCACGTCGATTAAGGTCTGCGATCTGCCCAGACCTTAATCTGTGTCGGACGATTCCAGTAAGTTTATGACTGCTCTCGGTTGCATAAAATGCAATCCATCCTTTCTCCAATAGTCCTCTTCCTCTTTCAACACATGGTCCTCATATTTTTTTCAATCAATATTTAATAGCGCGGACTAGGTTAGTATCTTAACGTCAGACAATTTGAATGTAGTATTGTCAGCTGCCACCTGTCCTTTAATTTTAGCCCACACACGTTCAATAAGGTTTAAATGAGAATGGTACGGCGGAAGTCTCAAGCACCTATGGCCATGCTCTTCTATCAACTTGTTGATTTGATATTTCTTGCTTTTTTGCGCCTGGTTTACAAGGGACAACAACTGTAGCTTGAAATATGTTTCTGGAAATGGTATATATTCTTTTTGAAGCCATATCTGTATTGCTTCCTTTGTTCTCGATGCCGTAGGTATTTTGTCTTATTGAGCAACAACATTGTGATATGATGCATTGTGCATAATTAGACAAGACGGTCTATCAAGGGATATAAGTACTGTATTCTCGAGCCAATGTCTAAATATATTACCATTCATCTCATTATGATAATCCCTATTGTCTGTATGCTTTGATACGAACACGAGTCCAGCATTCTGCAGTAGGCCATTATGAGTACTGCCAGCATAGGCTATGACCAAACGCTGTCCTTTACTACTGGCACTTATCGTTTTATTTTTGCATCCACAGATTGCCATTCCTTTTCACTTGTGTGGTGCGCACTGATCCACGTCTCATCCAAATACACTATGTCATAATTTTCTTTGCGCATTTCCCTTATTTCACGTAGGTGTCTGCTTCTCGTGGCTCCTAAATGCGGTTGCTCGCAAAGGATATTTCTAACCCCCCCCCCCCCCCGCCCCTCCCACCCCCTTGTACTTTCTATACGTGAAGCCTAATGTCCTTATAATTTTCCACAAAGTTGTTTTGGATAGCTCAATGTTATTGTTCTTTCTCAACCTCCCTTAAGTTTTCTTACAGTCACTGTTTCTTTGGCATCCAGCATTTTTATAATAGCTCGCCTTATGACATCCTTGTCAAAGCTGTCTACAATTGGCTTTTCTATACCACCGTTTGCTTATCGCGTCTTGGTTTTATTCCAGATTCTTGCACCCATCGACGAAATGACCGTTTACTCAAACCCAATGCATGCACTGTTTTTTTTCCTCAGGATTTGTAACAGTATGAAACTAGTTTCCTGCGATTAGCTTCTTGGCAAAAATATGTGTACAACTTCATTGCGATGCTTTGAAGTGTACAACATTTCACATTTAATCCCATTGAACAATATTCACACATTCAAATATTAGCTATTAATCTTATATTAATGGTAAGATTTATTTATATAACCACGTTTCGTGAAAGAACCCACATTGACGACACCTCTGAACACTCCCATTTAACTGCGCGCCGTTCGTGCCATAACGTGAACCACGAGAAAATTTTAAAAACAGCGCGGATGTGTCTGGGTGAAGGTGTAATACATGTAAAAATACGTTCTTAAACTCTGACCCGTAAATTATATACCGCATATAATCAAACATTGACATCTGCTGTAGAATCTCCAGAACAAAATTTTTATTGTTGGGTGGACATAATGATAAAGGTTATATGCTAAATCTTATCATTTTCCCTCAGTTGGTTACTGAGATATGGAATTTTATACTGGGGCAGATAAAAGTAAACAGACTATAGATTAATTCCCTCTGTACTTGGTATTACTTTACCTAGATTAGTTCCCTCTGTACTAGGTGTAAGATTAACTAGATTAATTCCCTCTGTAATAGGTATCACTTTAACTAGATTAATCCCTTTGTACTGGGTATTACTTTTACTAGATTAATTCCTTCTGTACTAGGTATCACTTTAATTAGATTAGTTCCCTCTGTACTATTTATTACTTTAACCAGATAAGGTCTCGCTGAACTAGGTAAAACTTTAACTAGATTAGTTCTTTCTGTTCTAGGTATTAGTTTGACTAGATTAGTTCTCTCTGTACTAAGTATTCCTTTAACTAGATTAGTTCTCTCTGTACTAAGTATTCCTTTAACTAGATTAGTTCTCTCTGTTCTAGGTATTAGTTTGACTAGATTAGTTCTCTCTGTACTAAGTATTCCTTTAACTAGATTAGTTCTCTCTGTTCTAGGTATTAGTTTGACTAGATTAGTTCTCTCTGTACTAAGTATTCCTTTAACTAGATTAGTTCTCTCTGTACTAAGTATTCCTTTAACTAGATTAGTTCTCTCTGTACTAAGTATTCCTTTAACTAGATTAGTTCTCTCTGTACTAAGTATTCCTTTAACTAGATTAGTTCTCTCTGTTCTAGGTATTAGTTTGACTAGATTAGTTCTCTCTGTACTAAGTATTCCTTTAACTAGATTAGTTCTCTCTGTACTAAGTATTCCTTTAACTAGATTAGTTCTCTCTGTTCTAGGTATTAGTTTGACTAGATTAGTTCTCTCTGTACTAAGTATTCCTTTAACTAGATTAGTTCTCTCTGTACTAGGTATTCCTTTAACTAGATTAGTTCTCTCTGTACTAAGTATTCCTTTAACTAGATTAGTTCTCTCTGTACTAAGTATTCCTTTAACTAGATTAGTTCTCTCTGTACTAAGTATTCCTTTAACTAGATTAGTTCTCTCTGTACTAAGTATTCCTTTACTAGATTAGTTCTCTCTGTTCTAGGTATTAGTTTGACTAGATTAGTTCTCTCTGTACTAAGTATTCCTTTAACTAGATAGTTCTCTCTGTACTAAGTATTCCTTTAACTAGATTAGTTCTCTCTGTACTAAGTATTCCTTTAACTAGATTAGTTCTCTCTGTACTAAGTATTCCTTTAACTAGATTAGTTCTCTCTGTACTAAGTATTCCTTTAACTAGATTAGTTCTCTCTGTACTAAGTATTCCTTTAACTAGATTAGTTCTCTCTGTACTAAGTATTCCTTTAACTAGATTAGTTCTCTCTGTTCTAGGTATTAGTTTGACTAGATTAGTTCTCTCTGTACTAAGTATTCCTTTAACTAGATTAGTTCTCTCTGTTCTAGGTATTCCTTTAACTAGATTAGTTCTCTCTGTACTATTTATTACTTTAACCAGATAAGGTCTCGCTGAACTAGGTAAAACTTTAACTAGATTAGTTCTCTCTGTTCTAGGTATTAGTTTGACTAGATTAGTTCTCTCTGTACTAAGTATTCCTTTAACTAGATTAGTTCTCTCTGTTCTAGGTATTAGTTTGACTAGATTAGTTCTCTCTGTACTAAGTATTCCTTTAACTAGATTAGTTCTCTCTGTACTAAGTATTCCTTAACTAGATTAGTTCTCTCTGTACTAAGTATTCCTTTAACTAGATTAGTTCTCTCTGTACTAAGTATTCCCTTTAACTAGATTAGTTCTCTCTGTACTAAGTATTCCTTTAACTAGATTAGTTCTCTCTGTTCTAGGTATTAGTTTGACTAGATTAGTTCTCTCTGTACTAAGTATTCCTTTAACTAGATTAGTTCTCTCTGTACTAAGTATTCCTTTAACTAGATTAGTTCTCTCTGTTCTAGGTATTAGTTTGACTAGATTAGTTCTCTCTGTACTAAGTATTCCTTTAACTAGATTAGTTTCTCTCTGTTCTAGTATTATTTTGACTAGATTAGTTTCTCTCTGTACTAAGTATTCCTTTAACTAGATTAGTTCTCTCTGTACTAAGTTTCCTTTAACTAGATTAGTTCTCTCTGTACTAAGTATTCCTTTAACTAGATTAGTTCTCTCTGTACTAAGTATTCCTTTAACTAGATTAGTTCTCTCTGTACTAAGTATTCCTTTAACTAGATTAGTTCTCTCTGTTCTAGGTATTAGTTTGACTAGATTAGTTCTCTCTGTACTAAGTATTCCTTTAACTAGATTAGTTCTCTCTGTACTAAGTATTCCTTTAACTAGATTAGTTCTCTCTGTTCTAGGTATTAGTTTGACTAGATTAGTTCTCTCTGTACTAAGTATTCCTTTAACTAGATTAGTTCTCTCTGTTCTAGGTATTCCTTTAACTAGATTAGTTCTCTCTGTACTATTTATTACTTTAACCAGATAAGGTCTCGCTGAACTAGGTAAAACTTTACTAGATTAGTCTCTCTGTTCTAGGTATTAGTTTGACTAGATAGTTCTCTCTGTACTAAGTATTCCTTTAACTAGATTAGTTCTCATCTGTTCTAGGTATTAGTTTGACTAGATTATTTCTCTCTGTACTAAAGTATTCCTTTAACTAGATTAGTTCTCTCTGTACTAAGTTATTCTTAACTAGATTTTTCTCTCTGTACTAAGTATTCCTTTACTAGATTAGTTCTCTCTGTACTAGTATTCCTTTAACTAAGATTAGTTCTCTCTGTACTAAGTATTCCTTTAACTAGATTAGTTCTCTCTGTACTAAGTATTCTTTAACTAGATTAGTTCTCTCTCTGTTCTAGGTATTAGTTTGACTAGATTAGTTCTCTCTGTACTAAGTATTCCTTTAACTAGTATTAGTTCTCTCTGTACTAAGTATTCCTTTAACTAGATTAGTTCTCTCTGTACTAAGTATTCCTTAACTAGATTAGTTCTCTCTGTACTAAGTATTCCTTTAACTAGATTAGTTCTCTCTGTACTAAGTATTCCTTTACTAGATTAGTTCTCTCTGTTCTAGTATTAGTTTGACTAGATTAGTTCTCTCTGTACTAAGTATTCCTTTAACTAGATTAGTTCTCTCATGTACTAAGTATTTCCTTTAACTAGATTAGTTCTCTCTGTTCTAGGTATTAGTTTGACTAGATTAGTTCTCTCTGTACTAAGTATTCTTTAACTAGATTAGTTCTCTCTGTACTAGTATTCCTTTAACTAGATTAGTTCTCTCTGTTCTAGGGTATTAGTTTGACTAGATTAGTTCTCTCTGTACTAAGTATTCCTTTAACTAGATTAGTTTCTCTCTGTACTAAGTATTCCTTTAACTAGATTATTTCTCTCTGTACTAAGTTATTCCTTTAACTAGATTAGTTCTCTCTGTACTAAGTATTCCTTTAACTAGATTAGTTCTCTCTGTACTAAGTATTCCTTTAACTAGATTATTCTCTCTGTTCTAGTATATTTGACTAATTAGTTCTCTCTGTACTAGTATTCCTTTAACTAGATTAGTTCTCTCTGTTCTAGGTATTCCTTTAACTAGATTAGTTCTCTCTGTACTATTTATTACTTTAACCAGATAAGGTCTCGCTGAACTAGGTAAAACTTTAACTAGATATTCTCTCTGTTCTAGGTATTATTGATTAGTTCTCTCTGTATATTATTACTTTAACTAATTAAGGTCTCGCTGATAGGTATAATTTACTAGATTAGTTCTCTCTGTTCTAGGTATTCCTTTGACTAGATTGTTTCTCTGTACTAAGTATTCCTTTAACTAGATTAGTTCTCTCTGTTCTAGTATTTTTACTAGATTAGTTCTCTCTGTACTAAGTATTCCTTTAACTAGATTAGTTCTCTCTGTACTAAGTATTCCTTTAACTAGATTAGTTCTCTCTGTACTAAGTATTCCTTTAACTAGATTAGTTCTCTCTGTACTAAGTATTCCTTTAACTAGATTAGTTCTCTCTGTACTAAGTATTCCTTTAACTAGATTAGTTCTCTCTGTTCTAGGTATTAGTTTGACTAGATTAGTTCTCTCTGTACTAAGTATTCCTTTAACTAGATTAGTTCTCTCTGTACTAAGTATTCCTTTACTAGATTAGTTCTCTCTGTTCTAGGTATTAGTTTGACTAGATTAGTTCTCTCTGTACTAAGTATTCCTTTAACTAGATTAGTTCTCTCTGTTCTAGGTATTAGTTTAACTAGATTAGTTCTCTCTGTACTAAGTATTCCTTTAACTAGATTAGTTCTCTCTGTTCTAGGTATTAGTTTGACTAGATTAGTTCTCTCTGTACTAAGTATTCCTTTAACTAGATTAGTTCTCTCTGTACTAAGTATTCCTTTAACTAGATTAGTTCTCTCTGTTCTAGGTATTAGTTTGACTAGATTAGTTCTCTCTGTACTAAGTATTCCTTTAACTAGATTAGTTCTCTCTGTACTAAGTATTCCTTTAACTAGATTAGTTCTCTCTGTTCTAGGTATTAGTTTGACTAGATTATTTTCTCTCTGTACTAAGTTTTCCTTTAACTAGATTAGTTCTCTCTGTACTAAGTATTCCTTTACTAGATTAGTTCTCTCTGTACTAAGTATTCCTTTAACTAGATTAGTTCTCTCTGTACTAAGTATTCCTTTAACTAGATTAGTTCTCTCTGTTCTAGGTATTAGTTACACTAGATTAGTTCTCTCTGTACTAAGTATTCCTTTAACTAGATTAGTTCTCTCTGTTCTAGGTATTAGTTTAACTAGATTAGTTCTCTCTGTACTAAGTATTCCTTTAACTAGATTAGTTCTCTCTGTTCTAGGTATTAGTTACACTAGATTAGTTCTCTCTGTACTAAGTATTCCTTTAACTAGATTAGTTCTCTCTGTTCCTAGGTATTAGTTACCTAGATTAGTTCTCTCTGTTCTAGGTATTAGTTTACTAGATTAGTTCTCTCTGTTCTAGGTATTAGTTACACTAGATTAGTTCTCTCTGTACTAAGTATTCCTTTAACTAGATTAGTTCTCTCTGTTCTAGGTATTAGTTTAACTAGATTAGTTCTCTCTGTTCTAGGTATTAGTTTAACTAGATTAGTTCTCTCTGTTCTAGGTATTAGTTTAACTAGATTAGTTCTCTCTGTTCTAGGTATTAGTTAACTAGATTAGTTCTCTCTGTTCTGGGTATTAGTTACACTAGATTAGTTCTCTCTGTTCTAGGTATTAGTTTAACTAGATTAGTTCTCTCTGTTCTAGGTATTAGTTTAACTAGATTAGTTCTCTCTGTTATAAGTATTCCTTTAACTAGATTAGTTCTCTCTGTTCTAGGTATTAGTTACACTAGATTAGTTCTCTCTGTACTAAGTATTCCTTTAACTAGATTATTCTCTCTGTTCGGTATATTTTAACAGATTAGTTCTCTCTGTACAAAGGGTATTCCTTTAACTAGATTAGTTCTCTCTGTTCTAGGTATTAGTTTAACTAGATTAGTTCTCTCTGTACTAAGTATTCCTTTAACTAGATTAGTTCTCTCTGTACTAAGTATTCCTTTAACTAGATTAGTTCTCTCTGTACTAAGTATTCCTTTAACTAGATTAGTTCTCTCTGTTCTAGGTATTAGTTTGACTAGATTAGTTCTCTCTGTACTAAGTATTCCTTTAACTAGATTAGTTCTCTCTGTACTAAGTATTCCTTTAACTAGATTAGTTCTCTCTGTACTAAGTATTCCTTTAACTAGATTAGTTCTCTCTGTACTAAGTATTCCTTTAACTAAGATTAGTTTCTCTCTGTTACTAAGGTATTCCTTTAACTAGATTAGTTCTCTCTGTTACTAAGTATTCCTTTAACTAGATTAGTTCTCTCTGTACTAAGTATTCCTTTAACTAGATTAGTTCTCTCTGTTCTAGGTATTAGTTTGAACTAGATTAGTTCTCTCTGTACTAAGTATTCCTTTAACTAGATTAGTTCTCTCTGTACTAAGTATTCCTTTAACTAGATTAGTTCTCTCTGTACTAAGTATTCCTTTAACTAGATTAGTTCTCTCTGTTACTAGTTATTAGTTTGAACTAGATTAGTTCTCTCTGTACTAAGTATTCCTTTAACTAGATTAGTTCTCTCTGTACTAAGTATTCCTTTAACTAGATTAGTTCTCTCTGTACTAAGTATTCCTTTAACTAGATTAGTTCTCTCTGTACTAGGTATTAGTTTAACTAGATTAGTTCTCTCTGTTCTAGGTATTAGTTTAACTAGATTAGTTCTCTCTGTTCTAGGGTATTAGTTTAACTAGATTGTTCTCTCTGTTCTAGGGTATTAGTTTACTAGATGTAGTTCTCTCTGTTCTAGGTATTAGTTTTAACTAGATTAGTTCTCTCTGTTCTAGTGTATTAGTTTAACTAGATTAGTTCTCTCTGTTCTAGGTATTAGTTTAACTAGATTAGTTCTCTCTGTTCTAGGTATTGAGTTTAACTAGATTAGTTCTCTCTGTTCTAGGTATTAGTTTAGACTAGATTAGGTTCTCTCTGTTCTAGGTATTAGTTTAACTAAGGATTAGTTCTCTCTGTTCTAGGTATTAGTTTAACTAGATTAGTTCTCTCTGTACTAAGTATTCCTTTAACTAGATTAGTTCTCTCTGTACTAAGTATTCCTTTAACTAGAGTAGTTCTCTCTGTACTAAGTATTCCTTTAACTAGATTAGTTCTCTCTGTTCTAGGTAGTAGGTTTAACTAGATTAGTTCTCTCTGTACTAAGTATTCCTTTAACTAGATTAGTTCTCTCTGTTCTAGGTATTAGTTTAACTAGATTAGTTCTCTCTGTTCTAGGTATTAGTTTAACTAGATTAGTTCTCTCTGTTCTAGTATTAGTTTAACTAGATTAGTTCTCTCTGTTCTAGGTATTAGTTTAACTAGATTAGTTCTCTCTGTTCTAGGTATTAGTTTACCTAGATTAGTTCTCTCTGTTCTAGGTATTAAGTTTAACTAGATTAGTTCTCTCTGTTCTAGGTATTAGTTTAACTAGATTAGTTCTCTCTGTTCTAGGTATTAGTTTAACTAGATTAGTTTCTCTCTGTACTAAGTATTCCTTTAACTAGATTAGTTTCTCTCTGGACTAAGTATTCCTTTAACTAGATTAGTTCTCTCTGTACTAAGTATTCCTTTAACTAGATTAGTTCTCTCTGTTCTAGGTATTAGTTACACTAGATTAGTTCTCTCTGTACTAAGTATTCCTTTAACTAGATTAGTTCTCTCTGTTCTAGGTATTAGTTACACTAGATTAGTTCTCTCTGTACTAAGTATTCCTTTAACTAGATTAGTTCTCTCTGTTCTAGGTATTAGTTTAACTAGATTAGTTCTCTCTGTACTAAGTATTCCTTTAACTAGATTAGTTCTCTCTGTACTAAGTATTCCTTTAACTAGATTAGTTCTCTCTGTACTAAGTATTCCTTTAACTAGATTATTTCTCTCTGTTCTAGGTATTAGTTTGACTAGATTAGTTCTCTCTGTAACTAAGTATTCCTTTAACTAGATTAGTTCTCTCTGTACTAAGTATTCCTTTAACTAGATTAGTTCTCTCTGTACTAAGTATTCCTTTAACTAGATTAGTTCTCTCTGTTCTAGGTATTAGTTTAACTAGATTAGTTCTCTCTGTTCTAGGTATTAGTTTAACTAGATTAGTTCTCTCTGTTCTAGGTATTAGTTTAACTAGATTAGTTCTCTCTGTTCTAGGTATTAGTTTAACTAGATTAGTTCTCTCTGTTCTAGGTATTAGTTTAACTAGATTAGTTCTCTCTGTTCTAGGTATTAGTTTAACTAGATTAGTTCTCTCTGTTCTAGGTATTAGTTTAACTAGATTAGTTCTCTCTGTACTAAGTATTCCTTTAACTAGATTAGTTCTCTCTGTACTAAGTATTCCTTTAACTAGATTAGTTCTCTCTGTACTAAGTATTCCTTTAACTAGATTAGTTCTCTCTGTTCTAGGTATTAGTTACACTAGATTAGTTCTCTCTGTACTAAGTATTCCTTTAACTAGATTAGTTCTCTCTGTTCTAGGTATTAGTTTAACTAGATTAGTTCTCTCTGTACTAAGTATTCCTTTAACTAGATTAGTTCTCTCTGTTCTAGGTATTAGTTACACTAGATTAGTTCTCTCTGTACTAAGTATTCCTTTAACTAGATTAGTTCTCTCTGTTCTAGGTATTAGTTACACTAGATTAGTTCTCTCTGTTCTAGGTATTAGTTTAACTAGATTAGTTCTCTCTGTTCTAGGTATTAGTTACACTAGATTAGTTCTCTCTGTACTAAGTATTCCTTTAACTAGATTAGTTCTCTCTGTTCTAGGTATTAGTTTAACTAGATTAGTTCTCTCTGTTCTAGGTATTAGTTTAACTAGATTAGTTCTCTCTGTTCTAGGTATTAGTTTAACTAGATTAGTTCTCTCTGTTCTAGGTATTAGTTTAACTAGATTAGTTCTCTCTGTTCTAGGTATTAGTTACACTAGATTAGTTCTCTCTGTTCTAGGTATTAGTTTAACTAGATTAGTTCTCTCTGTTCTAGGTATTAGTTACACTAGATTAGTTCTCTCTGTACTAAGTATTCCTTTAACTAGATTAGTTCTCTCTGTTCTAGGTATTAGTTACACTAGATTAGTTCTCTCTGTACTAAGTATTCCTTTAACTAGATTAGTTCTCTCTGTTCTAGGTATTAGTTACACTAGATTAGTTCTCTCTGTACTAAGTATTCCTTTAACTAGATTAGTTCTCTCTGTTCTAGGTATTAGTTTAACTAGATTAGTTCTCTCTGTACTAAGTATTCCTTTAACTAGATTAGTTCTCTCTGTACTAAGTATTCCTTTAACTAGATTAGTTCTCTCTGTACTAAGTATTCCTTTAACTAGATTAGTTCTCTCTGTTCTAGGTATTAGTTTGACTAGATTAGTTCTCTCTGTACTAAGTATTCCTTTAACTAGATTAGTTCTCTCTGTACTAAGTATTCCTTTAACTAGATTAGTTCTCTCTGTACTAAGTATTCCTTTAACTAGATTAGTTCTCTCTGTTCTAGGTATTAGTTTAACTAGATTAGTTCTCTCTGTACTAAGTATTCCTTTAACTAGATTAGTTCTCTCTGTACTAAGTATTCCTTTAACTAGATTAGTTCTCTCTGTACTAAGTATTCCTTTAACTAGATTAGTTCTCTCTGTACTAAGTATTCCTTTAACTAGATTAGTTCTCTCTGAACTAAGTATTCCTTTAACTAGATTAGTTCTCTCTGTACTAAGTATTCCTTTAACTAGATTAGTTCTCTCTGTACTAAGTATTCCTTTAACTAGATTAGTTCTCTCTGTTCTAGGTATTAGTTTGACTAGATTAGTTCTCTCTGTACTAAGTATTCCTTTAACTAGATTAGTTCTCTCTGTACTAGGTATTAGTTACACTAGATTAATTCAGCATGTTCTAGGTATTAGTTTGACTAGATTAATTCAATCTGTACTAGGTATTAGTTACACTAGATTAATTCAGCATGTTCTAGGTATTAGCTTGACTAGATTAATTCAATCTGTACTAGGTATTAGTTACACTAGATTAATTCAGCATGTTCTAGGTATTAGTTAGACTAGATTAATTCAATCTGTACTAGGTATTAGTTTGACTAGATTAATTCAGCATGTTCTAGGTATTAGTTTGACTAGATTAATTCAATCTGTACTAGGTATTAGTTTAACTCTGGCTGACCTACGTAGATTTGTTAATACCTCAAGCCACTCCTTCCCATGAGTTTTTTTTTTTAATTCCTGGTTACGAAAAGTGTAACATTATTAAACTCCTGGCTTTGATATACACTCTATTGGACATGGAGGTCTGCCCTTGCCTTGTCAGATAGGTTGCGACAGTCCTTTATTAGCGTAAGGTTTCACTGCGCATGGGTTCCTGGACTTCTAACCCCTGTACGATTACACCTGGGTTGCCACAGGGATCTGCCATGTCCTCAGGGCTCTCTAATGTCTACACCAGCAAAGTTGCAGTATTGAGTCACCGGGTGTTGGTAGAATCTTGACATGTGCCGATGATGTGATTGTGTACAGACAGGGCAGAGACAGGGAAAGTTTGGCTAAAGACTTACAGATGCCAGTAAATAAGGTGGCGGAGTGGTGCAGGGACGTGGGGACGTTATAAGCCCAGACAAGGCATCGGTTGTGTGGTTCTCCTTGGATAACCGGATTTTGAAGGCAGATGCCTCATGTATTATATTGAATGGATGTCCTCTTAATAGAGGGAGTCAATTGAAATACTTGGGTATCACCTTCGACAGATGTATGTCTTCTAAGGATCATGTGGAGGCTTTGGTTGCGGAGGCCGCTAGGGGACTTAATGCATTGAGAGCGATGGCACCAACCGCTATAGAACAGAGGATGTTTTACAGCCTCTTTCAGTACTTAATAAGCTCTGTCTCGTGGCTCCTAAATGCGGTTGCTCGCAAAGGATATTTCTAACCCCCCCCCCCCCCCGCCCCTCCCACCCCCTTGTACTTTCTATACGTGAAGCCTAATGTCCTTATAATTTTCCACAAAGTTGTTTTGGATAGCTCAATGTTATTGTTCTTTCTCAACCTCCCTTAAGTTTTCTTACAGTCACTGTTTCTTTGGCATCCAGCATTTTTATAATAGCTCGCCTTATGACATCCTTGTCAAAGCTGTCTACAATTGGCTTTCTATACCACCGTTTGCTTATCGCGTCTTGGTTTTATTCCAGATTCTTGCACCCATCGACGAAATGACCGTTTACTCAAACCCAATGCATGCACTGTTTTTTTTTCCTTAGGATTTGTAACAGTATGAAACTAGTTTCCTGCGATTAGCTTCTTGGCAAAAATATGTGTACAACTTCATTGCGATGCTTTGAAGTGTACAACATTTCACATTTAATCCCATTGAACAATATTCACACATTCAAATATTAGCTATTAATCTTATATTAATGGTAAGATTTATTTATATAACCACGTTTCGTGAAAGAACCCACATTGACGACACCTCTGAACACTCCCATTTAACTGCGCGCCGTTCGTGCCATAACGTGTACCACGAGAAAATTTTAAAAACAGCGCGGATGGTTTGAGGATGTTGACAGTATCAAAGAGCCAGCTTGAAAGGTTGGAACGCTTGGAACGCATACAGAATGCGGCCATGCGGGTGATCATGGGGTGCACAAAGGACACACCAATTATATGCATGAGGCATATCCTGGCGCTTCCAAAAATGGCGGATAGGCATAGGGTCCTTCAAGCCAAATGGTACCTGAGAGTTTATGCAGATAGGCATCACCCCCTGCATGAAGCCATAAATATTGTCAAGGGCCATAGACTAAGACGAGGCAGGTACTGGATGGCACAGGCATATTTATACGTCAGATGTGTGATCTAGAGACCATTATTCTTGAAAAAGAGTGGGTTGAAGTACAGGAAGAGATGAACGGACAGGCACAATGTAATAATGACACTGGGTCGTGAGTGCAGAGAATGGGCAGCGGGACCGCACAGAGAGGTGCAATAACAGATTCAGAGTAACACACATCAAGGTGACATGGTCATCTATACTGATGGGTCAGTGGTGAGAAACAGACGGAGTGGCTGGGGTTTCATTGCGAATGCTAATGGACGATTCTTAAAAAAAAAGGATAGTTTGGCATATGAGGCTAACCGACCTCCAGCATGAGAATGGAGGTGGAAGCTGTCACAGCGGCGTTCCGTTGGTTAGAGGAGACCAATGCAACACACACTGTCTTCATCACGGACTCAATGAGTATGGTTAATATGGTGGAGAAAGGAATATTTCGTGTGGAATTGCTCACCTCGTTTCATAGGTCACAGATTGGAAGAAATGTATAGATTCTTTTGCTCTGGTCATGCGGGGATGCTGGGGAATGAACAGGCTGATATACTAGCAGGGAATACACCTCTGGGTGGTAGATTACTTATGGACAAGTGGGGTGTGGGGGGGGGGGGAGGTGATCATGCCCTTGTGAGACCGGGTGGAGAAGATGGGGGAACAGATTAGTAGTGTGTCTTTTCGCTAGCTGTTGAACGAGGTGACGGAGAGCGTATGAGAATGTCCTGAGTGCAGTGATGTCGATTCTTATCTCAACTCAACTCAACGCCTGGCTACGAAGACTGTAACATTATTTAACTTCTGGCTGTAAAAGCTATAACATTCTTTAACTTCTGGCTACGAAAACAAGTTGTAACATTCTATAACTAGTGGCTGCTAAAACTATAACATTCTCGAACTCCTGGCTACGGAAACTGTAACATTCTTTAACACCTGGTCTCGAAATATGTAACATTCTATTACTACTGGCTACTAAAACTATAACATTCCTTAACATCTGGCTATGTAAGCTGTAACATTATATCATCACTGGCTACTAAAGCTGAAATATTCTGTAACACAGAGCTATCTTATGAATGTAGACGGTACTACTTGCTTTCTGTTAACGCCGAATGTTGGACGGCGCTCACCAAACCCGACACCCCACATTGTGCCAATAGCTTCGGGCGGAGAAACGCGACTGGGAGGGTACAATCCTTATCATGGTGCGAGAAAATGCATCCTAAAGACAATATGTCGTGTCAGGACAGACCAGGCCCTAAGTCTTATTTGGCAACTTGTCTGTGGTCGAAGCTCCGACAGGTGGAAGGTTAGAGCATTGCTTTGCTGTTCCGTCAGCTTCTGCAGCTTGTCTTGTTCCAGATGTATTGGGTTACCTTTCCTCTGGAGTAAACTAAGCAGGCCGAGAGATGGATCATGCTGCATGGGCAACACATGGTCTCTACAATTTAGTCCATGTTTTGTGTTGTATAGAGGTATAACTCCATCCCTTTTCCTAACCACCAAGGGTTGTAAGTTATATGCTTATTTAAAGCACAATGTAACAAACTATCGTCCATCAAGACGGCAAAGGTGCAAGAGAGAAATCATGCAGATTTTCTCCTTCCTACATAATGGAATATTAACGGGGTTTTCGTTATGGACTTATAGAATAAACATGAAAACTGTGGTGAAATAAAAAGCAGAAGAGATGAGACCTTTTATACAGGCACGGAGAATTATCAGCACATGAACTGGTATACCCTGTTGGTATTCATCAAGAGATCTACACATATTGTCTCTTCTTTCTCAACTATCAATAAAGTTGTTGCAAGTTATGTCTGGCCACGGTTATTTTTCCCCTGGAAATAAAATATAGTTCTCAATAGTCAGATGTTATATGTGGCTTCTTCAATGGCTCTTGCTCCTACTTGAAGAAGAAGGATAAAAGATGGACGAGGAAGAATGGGAGGTGGAGAAGAAAGAGGGAGAGAAGAAGAAGATAATGATGTTGATGATGATCATTATGATAATTTTGATGATAACGAGATAGAGGACGAGTAGAAAAGAGAGAGAGAGAGAGAGAGAGAGAGAGAGAGAGAGAGAGAGAGAGAGAGAGAGAGAGAGAGAGAGAGTAGTAGTAGTAGTATAAGAAGAAGAAGAAGAAGAAGAAGAAGAAGAAGAAGAAGAAGAAGAAGAAGAAGAAGAAGAAGAAGAAGAAGAAGAAGAAGAAGAGAAGAAGAAGAAGAAGAAGAAGAAGAAGAAGAAGAAGAAGAAGAAGAAGAAGAAGAAGAAGAAGAAGAAGAAGAAGAAGAAGAAGAAGAAGAAGAAGAAGAAGAAGAAGAAGAAGAAGAAGAAGAAGAAGAAGAAGAAGAAGAAGAAGAAGAAGAAACAAAGAAGAAGAATAACAAAGAAGAAAAGAACAACAACAACAAAAAGACAACAACGAACGAACGAACGAACGAACGAACTTTATTTTAAAAGGGTAACAAATTAGGGCACGCAAGGCCCGTCTTACATTCGGCCCTTTCGATCACTCATCTTTCATTCATCAAATGTGCATGTTACATTTACATAGGGGAAAAAAAATTGTCAAATTGATTTTGTAAGCATAAACAATGCATAATACGCATGATACATTCACATGGGGAAAAAAAACATTGTCAAATGAAATTTGTAAACATAAACATTGCATATTGCAATGTTGTGAGGCACATCCCCCATCCACCCCCCCCTCACACCTCCCCACCACACCCACCACCCATACCTCCACGCACTCACACAGACTCAGGCAAACATACATGCCATCACCCACCCACCGATCCCACACCCACACACATTTCCCCACCCACACATACACCCCCCACCCATCCCATAACCGACACGCACACACCCACCCACATATTCTCCACCACCCACCCACACACCCGCAACCATCCAGCAAAACGCACATCACAAAACCACGCACACACACACACACACATACCCCAGTCAACCCACACATCCCGCACCTATCCATACATACATCCTACACCCTCAAAATTTTCCCAACCCATCAACACACATCAGCCAACCTGCACCTACTCACCCACTCAATATCCGCCACCTCTCAACTACACATCCTCCACCTATACACACATCCCCACCCACAAACACATCTCCCCTACCTGCCCACACATATCCCCCACCCATAAGCACCCAAAAACACACACCTCCCACCCACACACACTTCCACCACCCACATTATACCCCACCTACACACATCCGCCGCTCACACACATCTTCCCACAAACATACACATCCACCAACCATACACTCATCTCTCACACACATCCACCCACTCACGTACTCATCCATCAACCACTCACACCCACACATCACCCACCCGCCCATCAACACATGCATCTCTCATATACCCTCCCACCCACACACACCCCAACCACCCAGCCAAGCACACATCCCCATCCTCACATACATCCGTCCACCAACAGCACATCCCACACCTCCCCCTCCTCTCACACATCTCTCCTCCACAAAGCTCCACCCATAAACACATTCCCCACACACACACACACACACACACACACATCCCCCACATGCATTCCTCATACACATCCCCGCCCACACATCTCTCACGAAGAAGAAGAAGAGGAGGAGGAGAAGAAGAAGAAGAAGAAGAAGAAGAAGAAGAAGAAGAAGAAGAAGAAGAAGAAGAAGAAGAAGAAGAAGAAGAAGAAGAAGAAGAAGAAGAAGAAGAAGAAGAAGAAGAAGAAGAAGGAGGAGGAGGAGGAGGAGGAGGAGATGATGATGACGAGATGAAGCAGGAGGAGGAGAAAGATGACAATGAATCCACCAGAGAATAAGCAACGGGCAGACCACAGTCTGAAATTCAGGAGTGCAGGTTTATAACCAAGTCTGTAAACATAACAATATGACAGGACAGACAGCTATACAATGTCCGTCCTTGTCCCCGCGGAAGTAGCACTTCGGTACGAGTGTGGAAGGCAAGTGTCCACACCAGCCTCACTCACATTGATGCAAACCCTCATCCAGGTCTAGACAACTTGGACACCAGCATACAGGTATTCAGCGTTAAAACTGCCAGTCTTGCAGAGTTAAAGAGTTAATTGTATATCCTTTACAGGACCGTCGCATTCAACCCCAGCATTCTTTGGCTGTTTGTCATTTCTTGACAAATTTACGTTCAGTAGTTTGTCATTGCTTTCTGAACAACCATCACTCATACCATTGTATTAAAACCTAACGAAATGCGGTCTGCAACCAAGCGCGCGCAGCTGTGTTTCGAACGCGGTATGCAGGGATTAGAAATTGTCTCCATAACTCCTTCACCACAGAGCCGGTTCTTGCAGAGTACTCACAGCCTTCTAACTAACCAACTATACAATGTCGGCATTTCTTGCCCTGACAGACGGGACATAGTTTTGTTGTTAGATCAGGCAACACATTTGTGAATTTGCTTGGTTGTCAAATTGCATACTTGCAGGGCGATAATCAGCTGCCTCTTAATGACTGCCGTTTTTCAACACCCATGGCTCATCAGCAGGCATTGACTGTGAACGTGGAAACAGTTAACTGCCACAAACTATCGATTTTTGGTCGTCGATGTGTCCACTGTTCTATTTATAACTTCATTGTAGCATAAACGACACCGTGGAGCAAACACAGCACGAGGTTTCTGCTCATCAGAAGTGTCCCCCATTTACAAATGTTTCGATTTCGTTGTTTTCTTTACCTTCTTGTGGAGAGGGGTAATTGGAGAAGAAAGGTAAGGGGTTTATTCTGTCAAGACTCACAGTTACCTTTCTCCTGACGTGCATCCTAACTCTGTACGCCAGATTCAAGAAATGTTCACAGTTGATTGCAATCCTTCCACAAATTAAGTAAGTAGACGTGGGAAAGTGAGCGGACAGCTATAAAGTAAATATATCCTAGCCTGATACCTTGCCGTCTTCACAGACGATAGTTTGTTACATATGTGCTTCAAGAAAAAGGCACGTTATACCTCTCCATAGCATAAAACCTGGGTTGAATTCTAGAGACCATGTGCTTGCCCATGCAGCACGACCGTTTCTCTCGGCCTGTCCAAGTTTATTTCAGAGGAAAGGTCAAATCAATATATTTAGAACAAACACAGCTGCAGAAGCTTCCAGATCAGTAAAGCAATGCTCTAACTTTCCGTCCTGTCAGGTGCTTCTATCTTAGGCCAACTGCCCACAAAGACTTAGGGCCTGGTCCTTCCTGCCATCACATTTAGTTTTTATGTTGAATTTCCTCGCTACCAGGACCAGAAATATTAGAGAAAATGCGAGATGTTAGGAATATTTGCTTTTGGTAAGGTAGTAGCCACAAACCAATTGCACATTATACAAGACACAAACAAGACGCTATGTCCTGCTGAAGTCAGACTGTAATAAAATCAAACACGTGAACTTTATGTAAATCAGTTTTGTGTATGATTTAGACTTGGGGAAGTGAATGAATCTCATTTCAACACTCCTAATTGAGATCACGGATTGTGTTTGTTTGTTCTGTGCTGACGAAGGCTTTGGCCGCAACGTTCAATTTGTTTCTTGTAGTAGTGTTTCAGTAAAGCTCACAATCTACTTCTCGTTTTTTGGGTGATTCATTCATTGCCTAATTGAGATCAAATACGATAACTTTAGAGTCAGTTAGCAAATCATATAACACGTGAACACAAGTGAGGCCTGCTTTGTAAATGTTTTATCCTTTGTAAATTGGTTAAATCTCATGTTATCATTACTCCAGCAGATAAATAACTCATAAATTTTGATGATAGTCAGATAGTCATCAAACAGCATGCGAAACATAAGGCCTGGCCCACTGTTGGTGAGTTTTATACGTTTATGAGTTGTTATGATGATGACATGGTCTTTGCCTCTGGTAATGAGACGCAGTTACAAGAAATGATACATATAACTGCACCAGAAAGTCGAAATAAAAGTCTTAGTCTGAATAACAGAAAAAAACAACAGAATTAATGGTTATTGAAAAATAAAATAGTATACCCAAATGTAACATCACAGTGTATGGAACAAATCTGAAAATACGTCAATGTATTTAAGCATTTTGGTACTTTTATTTACAGCAGGTAGAAGATGTATCAAGGAAATGATATACAGATTAGCCCAAGCTAAAGCATCATTTCACAAGATGAAGAATGTTCTCTACAATTTATCTGTATAAATGGAGGTAAGAGAGCTGATGTATGGAAGAGAATCGTGGACAATTAGCAGACAAGTGAAGACTAATGTGGAAGCTGCGGAGATGTGGTTTTATGGAAGAATTATGAGAATATCGTGGACAGATAGAAATAACAATGATGATATCTTCAAAGAAGTTAATTCACAAAGAGAACTGGTTATTGGCATCAGAAGAGGATAGTCCACGTTCTGTGGGCATGTCATGAGAAGGGGAGAACTGGAGTATATCGTCAGATCGGGACGATAGGATGGGGAGAGAGGCAGGGGGAGACCAAGTAAGAAGACGCTGGACAGTTTGACATGATGGCATGGAGGAACATCGTTATCAGAAAAGCTTGGAAGCATAAGAGGATGTGGACAGACATGATCGCCAATGCCACACGGCATGGATTAAAAGAAGAGCTATTAAACGTCATTTAGCATTACTGTCATTACAGATTAAAACAAATAACCCTTGCATGTTGTGGGAATCAAATAGTCATAAAACAGTATGTGAAGAACTTTAGACCGAAAACATCTTATTCCAACAGCTGATTACGCAAACTCTGTTATTATTCCATGATGTATGTACAGGAGAGAATCAGGCTTATTTAGATGCAATAAATAATTTAAATGTTAGTTACCATTCGAGGAAATTCCTATCTCACAATTCACAAACAACCTAAATAAATCAATGTCCTTCAACATCATCTTGTACTCTGTCAAGTGGAGTAGTCGTTTACGTCTCTCCACAGATACCGGTCCTTGGTGTTCTACATTAATTGTACTGATGATATTTCTCCATGCCAGTCTCATTCCCTCTAGCATCAACTCTCTCGGTCTGCCTCTGCCTACCCTCACATTTATCTTTCCTGTCGTCACGATGTTTTCCAATCCCTCTCCTCATTACATGACTAAAGAATGTCGTTTACCTCTTTCATATGTTCATTGTTAAACATGTCCCACAGCCAGAACCTGGGTTTGTGATGTGATTGAGCCAGCACATTGTGTAGGCCTGAATGCAGTGGGGAATTGGTGGTCAGTATTTCTCTCACTTTAAGCTAGACGACGAACGCAGGCGTGGTACTTTCGTCTGAACAGGCTCATGACATTATCAGTGTAGCTCCATATCAACTACTAGTAGTGTTTAATATTCTGCTTGCATTAGCTGTTCATAGTTATCCAAATCTGGCGTGTGATCAGTTGGATGAGCGCGAATAGAGATGTATGTCTTTTTGTGTTTTGTCAGAGCCTGGTGACGTGGATTGTAATGTCGTCGACACGTTGTGATATTTACTGTATTTCTTCTGACCCAATAAACAGGACAGTTTCATAGAATTATGACTCAATAAGGTCGATAACCCGAACAGTAATCTGGCCTGAGTTAAAAACCGAGCTATGTTTGAATAGACTGCGTTGCCTACCTCGTATCTTTCACCGGTGTTGGTGGTGGTTAAACATTGCCAAGTCTGGCATCTTGGAGATTAAACATTGAAACTTCAAGAAGTTTAGTGGATTAACATTGCCACATTAGTTAATTTACTTGCTAACATTGCTATGTCAGGTAGTTTAGTGGCTAAACATTACCACGTCAGGCAGTTCAATAGCTAAACATTGCCACGTTAGTTAATTTAATGGCTAAAATTACCACGTTAGGTAGTTTAGTGGCTAAATATTGCCACGTTAGGTAGTTTAGTTCTTAAACATTGCCACGTTGGGTAGCTTGCAAGGTTAATCCTTTATTTTGAGGAATAACTCTTACATGGCTGGATGTTAGTATATCTTTCTTTAGACCATGCCGTGTGGCGTTGGTAGCTGTTGGCAACATCTCAAATTGTAGTTGCACTATAGCGCATCTATATTGTCCGGGAATGATGACGTTTTGTTGTAACATACATTAGTCGGAATTAAAGCCTCAACAGAAGGTAGGCTGTGTTTCGGGAGGAACCCACCAGTCTAGCATAATGAAGTCCAAACAAAGCTTCTGAAGGCGAAAGGTTCGCTGGAGGGACCGACCGGCCTAGTACATTTGTTCAGGTAGCCACTTACCATAATATAATTTTTCATCTGAGGTTGGACTGGGTAGGGCTAATGGTAGAACAGAAAAATCCGGTGAAATGGCGATGTAATAAAAGTGTTTTTCGCAGAGGGACGATGTTTGTTTTTTTTTTTTTTTCTACGGAAGATGTGGTGCGTTTCGTGGTATTTTTTGGAATGTTTTCACAAGAAACTACGGACATCATGTGATGGGTGGAATTCTGAAGGCAGCCGACAGATGGTTGTTGATTATAGTCTCAAGTTTCGCAACGGTAGGCAGTGGATCTCTTTAACGAGAGAATGGCTACGGTCACCGACCAGTATGGTCACTGCCAGGAAGGAAAGCAACGGCAAACTACCTACGTTAAAGATGCATATTTCGTCATAAATCACAGAACGTCACAAAAGAACATGTCAAAATGTCTACACAAGCAAATAAGAAGTCACGGAGGCGTGTTTAAAATCCATCAAAATATGGAGTCGTGGAAATGTGTTCAAGATGTCTACACAAATAATCAAGGAGTCACGGAAATGTGTTCAAAATGTCTACACAAATAAACAAGTATTCACGGAAATGTGTTCAAAATGTTTACACAAATAAACAAGGATTCGCGGAAATGTGTTCAAAATGTTTACACAAATAAACAAGGATTCACGGAAATGTGTTCAAAATGTTTACAAAAATAAACAAAGTGCATGGAGATGTGTTCAAAACATCTACATAAATAAACAAGGAATAATGGAAATTTGTTCACAATGTTTACAAGGCAAAGAAATGAAGGATATCAAATCTGCAGACAGAGATGGGAAAGAATACACGAACGATCCAAGCATCTTTGTTTGCAAAGGCTTAAGAATTAGACATACATGCGGGACTAACAGTCTGTGTTCCTTACTCTCTCTCTCTCTCTCTCTCTCTCTCTCTCTCTCTCTCTCTCTCTCTCTCTCTATTTCTCTCTCTGGGGGGGATGTATGTGTGGGTGATGGGGTGTGTGTGCTTGGGAGATATGTGTGGGTGGATGGGGGATGTGTGGGTGGGGAATGTGCGTATGGCTGGGGGGATATGTGTGTGGATGGGGATGCGGGTGTATGAATGGGGATGAATGTGTGTGGGTGGGGGGATGTGTGGTTAAGTTATATGTGGTTGGGGGATGGGTGATTGGAGGTGGGTGGGTGGAGGATGTGTGGATGGGTGATTGTGTGTAGGTTGGGGGATGGGTGGGGTGTGTGTGGGTGGGTGCGGGATGTGTAGGTGGGTGGTGAGAGATTATGTGGGTGGAGGATGTGTGTAAGTTGGGGATGTCTGTGTGTGTATGGGATGTGTGTGAGTAGGTGCGGGATTATTGGATTGGTGAGGGGATGTGTGTGTGTGTGTGTGTGTGTGTGTGTGTGTGTGTGTGTGTGGGGGGGATGTATGTTTGGGGATGTGTGTTTGGCTTGGTGGTTGGGGGTGTGTGGGTGGTGAGGATATGTCGGTGGGTGAGTGTGTGTAGGTTAAGGGATTAGTGGGGTAATGTGTGTGTGGGTGGGAGATGGGTGTGGGTAGGGGATGTGTGGGTGGGGGGATGGGTGGGTGGGTGGAGCATATATGTATGTCTGAGGGTGTGTGTCTGGGTGGCTGGGGGATGTATCTCATAACATGGCGATATGCATTGTGTAGCTTTACACCATTCATTTGACAATGTTTTTTTTCCTATGTCAATGTATCATGCACTACTGATGAACGAAAGACGAGTGATTGGAAGGGCCGAATGTAAGACGGACCTGCGTGCTCAATGTGTCACTCTTTGAAAATAAAGTCTGTTCGTTCGTTCGTTCATTCGTTCATTCATTCTCTCTCTCTCTCTCTCTCTCTCTCTCTCTCTCTCTCTCTCTCTCTCTCTCTCTCTCTCTCTCTCTCTCTCTCTCTCTCTCTCTCTCTCTCCATACATTTATTCTGCATTCAATACACCCATTATTAGATTATTCTAAAACAGCAGCATCAACGCTAACATATGCACTGTAAATGAGGGGAAACTGCAAAAATCATCATTACATGACTAATTAATACGAATTATGGTAATTATAACAATGCAAATGAAAAATATACCCCACAAGTAGCAGATAGTTCTAGAATTAGAGAGAGAGAGCGAGAAGAAGAGAGAGAGAGAGAGAGAGAGAGAGGAGAGAGAGAGAGAGAGGGAGAGAGAGAGAGAGAGAGAGAGAGAGAGAGAGGGAAAACGAACAGAAGGAACTTTATTTTTAAAATGTATCAAAGTGAGAGAGCATGAGAGAATGCGCGAGAGAGAAAGGGCGGTAAACAGAGTAAGTGAGACAGTGTGCGAGAACGAACGATCGCACTTTGTTCTAACAGGGTCACAAAGTGGGCACAAATAGGCTGAGAGAGTGAGAGAGAGAGAGAGAGAGAGAGAGAGAGAGAGAGAGAGAGAGAGAGAGAGAGAGAGAGAGAGAGAGAGAGTCAGAGTAAACGAAAACGAACTAACGCACTTTGTGCCCACAGATTTACAAAGTGGGTACAAATAGATTGAAAGAGAGAGATTGAGAGAGAGAGAGAGAGAGAGAGAGAGAGAGAGAGAGAGAGAGAGAGAGAGAGAGAGAGAGAGAGAGAGAGAAGGAAAACGAACAGAAGGAACTTTATTTTAAAATGTATCAAAGTGAGAGAGCATGAGAGAATGCGCGAGAGAGAAAGGGCGGGAAACAGAGTAAGTGAGAGAGTGTGCGAGAACGAACGATCGCACTTTGTTCTAACAGGGTCACAAAGTGGGCACAAATAGGCTGAGAGAGTGAGAGAGAGAGAGAGAGAGAGAGAGAGAGAGAGAGAGAGAGAGAGAGAGAGAGAGAGAGAGAGAGAGAGAGAGAGAGTCAGAGTAAACGAAAACGAACTAACGCACTTTGTGCCCACAGATTTACAAAGTGGGTACAAATAGATTGAGAGAGATAGAGAGAGAGAGAGAGAGTGAGAGAGAGAGATGTATTCTGAACTCGACTGGTTGTTGCAAAAGAACCCTTTGAACAGATGAAAGCCCCGTATTCTCTAATGAGCTGAATTGATAATTCATGAACAATGATGCGGTGATGACATTCGATCTCTCTGGGAGAAGTTATTTCATGCAATGTCAAGTCGAAAATCAACAATCACAAAAGAATATTGTATCTTCGTTTCTTTCCACGGCTTTGTTATTCATTAACAACACCGATGCCCTTGAGCTTCGCACACAGCTCGTAAGTGCCTATCTCTCACAGCAGATATCGAAGTGTTAACAATGTGACAGTGGGTGAGGATAGAGTGTTTTTCAGGCGGGGTAAATAAGTTAGAGCCCTCCTCCATGGCGAAGATATTACGGACGCGATTCGTAGTCCCGTATACCCAGGTTCGAAACACAGCGATGCTGGTTTTTTTCGAAAAGAGTACAGGTACCGGGGGTTCAGAAAGCAATGGCAAATTACTGAACGTAAAACTTGTCCAGGAATCACGAACAGCCAAAATGCTGGGGTTGACTGCTACGTCCTGTGAAGGACATGCAAATAGATTTTAATTTGAAGTAAGTATCGCACTCTTATTGCACGCCTTAACACACATTGGGCATCTAGTGTTAGGCAGCTATTTTTATACACCAATAGGCACTACGTGAGTGATGTGGTCAGTGTCTTGCCTTTACTTGCCAAAACATTTCCCATTACCCCGTTTCGACTGGGTGGACCTATGAGCCTAGGTAAATCATAATAATAAAACAAAAATAACCCGATGTTGATTCGAACTCATGACCGCCGAGCCTGCAGGCGAGCATCTAGTCACTTCGCTAATGCGACTCACTTCGGGGGAGGGGCGCATTGTAAGGTATGTACATTGTGTCTGTATTTAGTATGTCTCTTCTTTTCGCAGGAGCTAAAAATAACTAACTGTTTGTAATTCATAAAACTATACGAGAGAAAAAGAACAATTTATGTTGCAGAAAGCTGCTGTGGGTGGGGGAAGTGTCGGGACCATCGCATGTTCGTTGGCCTGAGAGCCCTGAGGAATGGGTAAACAACGAGCACGGATGATTAGGTAAACAGCGAACACTGACGATTAGGTAAACAGCGAAAACACCGACGATTAGGTAAACAGCAAGCACTGAGGATTAGGTGGCCAGCGAGCACTGAGGGTTAGGTAAACAGCCAACACTGAGGATTAGGTAAACAATCAGCACTGAGGATTAGGGAAACAGCGAGCACTGAGGATTAGGTGGCCAGTGAGTACTGAACAATAGGTAGCCAGTAAGCACTGAATAATACGTAGCCAGTGAGCTGTGAACAATACGTAGCCAGTGAGTAGTGAACAATAGGTAGCCAGTGAGCTGTGAACAATAGGTGGTCAGTGAGCAGTGAACAATAGATAGCCAGTGAGCAGTGAACAATAGATAGCCAGTGAGCAGTGAACAATAGATAGCCAGTGAGCAGTGAACAATAGGTGGCCAGTGAGCAATGAACAATAGGTAGCCAGTGAGCAGTGAACAATAGGTGGCCAGTGAGCACTGAACAATAGGTAGCCAGTGAGCACTGAACAATAGGTGGCTAGTGAGCAGTGAACAATAGGTGGCCAGTGAGCAATGAACAATAGGTGGCCAGTGAGAAGTGAACAATAGGTGGCCAGTGAGCACTGAACAATAGGTAGCCAGTGAGCACTGAACAATAGGTAGCCAGTGAGCAGTGAACAATAGGTGGCCAGTGAGCAGTGAACAATAGGTGGCCAGTGAGCAGTGAACAATAGGTGGCAAGTGAGCACATCGAATCCTTGCCCGACCGCAACCATCGTCAGCGTAAGGTCCAAACCATCACACCAACGCGTCCGCTTGAAAGTCGCAACACATGGTACGAATGCCGTTGACATTGGTGATGCTTCTAATGCGTGTATATTTACTTGAATTACACCCGCCACACACTTTCTTCTGATAGGTAAACAAGGTAAATGTAACAGAGCAAATACTGCTGTTGTAAGTCGATGTGTTATGCCTTTGCATATCCAGGCAACAACATCTGTGTTGAGTTAGTCAGTTCCTTTCCTAGTCTCTATTGTCCGGAATTAATTTTACCAGGCGAGGATCACTTTGCCACAGCGGCGTTTCTATGGGACAGTTTTTTATTCTTGAAAAGATCCAGAGCAGCGGTCCGATTGTAATGGAGTTGCAAGCACAACGTACAGAGAAGTTCTCTTGTTTATCGCCTTGGATTCATTATGTCGTAAAAACCCCACAGCGATGATTCGTATTAAGTCTGCGCAGAGATGGACGCCTAAACTCTAGGTCGCGTCACTCGATGAAGATGATCTTGACGATCCAAGTAACTGTCTTCATTTCATACTGGTTATGTACACATTTGTGCCTGCCTCTCAGGTCCATCTAATATATTCAATAGAGTTGCTCTAACAGTTAGATCGCCCATGCGGAACTCATGACCTCCAAGACGACAACCAGCATTTAGCTACCACGCCACCGCACCTCCCAATCGAAATCAAGGGAGATTTAAAACAATCGGAGAGGAGACTAAGAGCGGGAGATGAATAATTTGGGTAAGACATGGAGTGAGCTGCAGGACACTGCCAAGGAAAGTGCGGCTTGGTCTGAGTTGCTTGATGGCTTATGCTTCATTATGGAATAAATGTCACAATAAAGGAAGTATGGAGGTCGGCATGGCCGAATGGATAAGAACGTGCGTTCTTAAACATCTGGTGTGCGGGTACAGAGGTAAGGGGTTCAACGCCTACACAGACGGATGGACTAAAATGTTGACTTTTCATCCTTGACCCGGGGACGTAAATTACAAATACCTCTGAAGTCGGTGCAGGTTCGTTTGATGGCAAGTGACAGTGATAATAGGGAGAACTAACCCACACACAAAATTCAGTCCAGTGCTATTAGATAGTAATGAGTATGGGCTACGCTTGCGTTCAGAGCGAGCGAGAGCACACCCCCCCCCCCCCCCAAAAAAAAAAGTATCGGGTGCGGCCTGAGCTTCCAATTAGTCACAACATCCGCTACATGACAAGTGGCTCAGAATGATGGGATATCTGTCGAGGGAATCTGTACTCCTCTGTTCCTCCCTCACTGTCACATACAGAGCTACCTGGCCATGTGTGGTGTCGCCGCTGTTTACCGTGTCGTACTCATCCGTTAGTACACATACTGTCGTCGCAACCGCTGGCCAGAACCACTGCCATCGCAATCACTGACCAGATCAAATGTCATCGCTTAAAAAAAAAAGTCGATTAAAAGTCGACAGGGTCGACTTCATTGCACCGGGTTTTATCCCATATGGCTCGGCCTTTTTCTGCAGCGCGAAAAGCGTCGCGCAAAGCACGAACCCCGTAGCTCTAGCGACGACCCACAGGAGTCTCCGAAAACTTTCCCTCGTCAACCGAAGGACGCGGCCCGGAATAGAACCCACAACCCTCGGAGCCCGAGTCAAACGGCTTGACCACTTCGTCACGGAGACTCCTGTGGCTTATCTGTCATCTAAAGAATTATGACATCAAATGTCATCGCAATCACTGACAAGATCCACTGAATCGCAATCACTGGCCAGATCCACTGCCATCGCAATCACTGGCAAGATCCACTGTCATCGCAATAACTGGCCAGATCAATCTGTCATCGCAATCACTGGCCAGATCAATCTGTCATCGCAATCACTGGCCAGATCCACTGTCATCGCAATCACTGGCCAGATCCACTGTCATCGCAATAACTGGCCAGATCAATTTGTCATCGCAATCACTGGCAAGATCCACTGTCATCGCAATCACTGGCCAGACCAATCTGTCATCGCAACCACTGGCCAGATCACTCAGTCATCGCAATCACTGACAAGATCCACTGTCATCACAATCACTGACAAGATCCACTGTCATCGCAATCACTGACAAGATCCACTGTCATCGCAATCACTGACAAGATCCACTGTCATCGCAATCACTGACAAGATCCACTGTCATCGCAATCACTGGTCAGATCGCTGTCATCGCAATCACTGACAAGATCCACTGTCATCGCAATCACTGGCACGATCCACTGTCATCACAATCACTGACAAGATCCACTGTCATCGCAATCACTGACAAGATCCACTGTCATCGCAATCAGTGACAAGATCCACTGTCATCACAATCACTGACAAGATCCACTGTCATCGCAATCACTGACAAGATCCACTGTCATCGCAATCAGTGACAAGATCCACTGTCATCACAATCACTGACAAGATCCACTGTCATCACAATCACTGACAAGATCCACTGTCATCGCAATCACTGACAAGATCCACTGTCATCGCAATCATTGACAAGATCCACTGTCATCACAATCACTGACAAGATCCACTGTCATCACAATCACTGACAAGATCCACTGTTAGCGGCTGAGTGCTGGCTCCCTCGATTTGCCCTCCACATAACTCTCCGCATGTCTGTTTGTCGGTCCGCCTGTCCATCTGCCTGTTTGCTTGTCCGTCTGTAGGCCAACCCATCAGTCCTTCAGTCTGCCTGTCTGTCTGTCCTTGCGTCGGATGGACGATCGACCTAACAGACTGTTTGCCAGAGTGCTTATTTGCACCTTTATCTTTCTCTCTGACATTCTACTTGCCAGTCTGCGTGTATGTATGTCTGTGTGTCTATGTCTGTCTGTTATCTTATCTATTTCCAATACCTGACATTCTATTTGCCGGTCGTATATTTGTCTGTGTTTCTGAGTGCCTGTATATATGTCTGTGTTTCTGTGTGAGTGTATATATGTTTGTGTTCCTGTGTGCGTGCATGTCTGTGTTCCTGTGTGTGTGTGTGTTGTATATATATATATGTGTGTGTGTGTGTGTATGTGTGTGAGTGATTTTGTGTGCGTGTGTGTGCGTGTGTGTGTGTTCCTGTGAGAGTGGATGTAACTCTGTGTGTCTATGCCTATCTGCTGTTTTATCTATTTCTCATCATTCACGTTCTATTTCATGGCTGTGTATGTGTGAGTCTGTGTATTTACGTCTGTATGCTATCTTATCTATCTATTATCTCAGACATCGTGTCATCTGAAACTGTCCAAGCACCCGTCACGCTTTGTACTTACCATGAACTTCAGATAACACGAACAGCAGAACGAAGCAATACATGGAAACTATTGTTGTCTTTGCCGTCTCCATATCTGCCAGTCTCACTTCACATCTTGTTGATGCCTTCAGCCTTGTTCTGGTGTCTCTGGTTGTCTTCTGTCTCCAATACCACACTGTCACATACAGACATAATAGCACTGTTACTGGACCTTGTTCATTTCGTGCGTTGTGAATGTCACCATATTATGCTTATTCTCTGCTTGTTGGTTAGCTCGCATGCACACCTGGGGAATAGAAGTGTGAAAGCAAATGTTATGTCGTTATATAATTTTAGAATACACATGAGATTACTACCACTGTTTTTTTTGTAACGGAGGTTGCTGTTTCCTGCATACTGCCATTTTCGCTTTGAAATCGGGAGCGATAAATGAAAGCTGCAGAGTTTGATATTTGCTGTGCTTCATTTTGATATTTTACTATCGGGTGGCAGGGTAGGGGTTACCTTATCAAAGGAGAACTAAGGTACCGCCTTCCCTCCGTTCTTTAGTTGGTTGGTTGGTTGGTGGGTGGTTGGGTGGGTGGTTTGGTGGGTGGGTGGGTTGGTTGTTGTTGGATGGTTGGTTAGTTAGTCGCGGTTCCAACTTCACGGCAACGGGTCGTCCCCATATTGCTAAAAACAACCGCGGACAGATGCAAAAGCATTCCACGTGAAATTCACAGCTCACAGTGTCGCACCACGCACTCAGTAGCAGGGCGACGGAACCATAGCCTCCTTAGTCGCCTCTTACGGCGTGCATGGTAGGCAACAGTGTTACTATTCTTTGCTCCCCGTATGGGCCCCGGCAACACACGTGCGTCCGCTAGCCGTGTTGCCACCCAACCAGGGTAACGTCAACTCATGGGAACATCTGATGACTTGAGCTTCAGAGCAGCCGACAGAGATAGTTGTTGGTTATGGTCTCAAGATTGACGTCTGCACACAGAGGATCACTTTAAAGAGACTATGGCTACGGTCACCGACCAGTATGATCACTGCCAAGAAGGAAAACAATGGCAAATTACCTTCTTTACAGATGCCTAGAACATTGTGATTCGTCATTTCACAGAATAGTTAGAGGTAGCCAAGATGTGTGGGCACTTTATGAGGAGAAATAAGCTAGACAATTTATTAACAGCTGACAAAATGGATTGGAAAAGAGCTAGGGGACGGCAGATAGATAAATCTATGCCACTCGGCACAGTAGCGCAAACAGTAACGGATCCGTTGTACGCGACAAGGGGCGTAGTGGGCATACGGTACTAGTTGCATATTTGAAAGACCATTAGGTTTTTACTTCCCAAGACATTTCCATTGTAGGCTGGGTCTATCTGACAGCCAGGTCAGGGTTAAACATTGTAGGCTGGGTCTACCTGGCAGCCAGGTCAGGGTTAAACATTGTAGGCTGGGTCTACCTGGCAGCTAGGTCAGGGTTAAACATTGTAGGCTGGGTCTATCTGACAGTCAGGTCAGGGTTAAACATTGTAGGCTGGGTCTACCTGGCAGCCAGGTCAGGGTTAAACATTGTAGGCTGGGTCTACCTGGCAGCTAGGTCAGGGTTAAACATTGTAGGCTGGGTCTACCTGGCAGCCAGGTCAGGGTTAAACATTGTAGGCTGGGTCTACCTGGCAGCCAGGTCAGGGTTAAACATTGTAGGCTGGGTCGACCTGGCAGCCAGGTCAGGGTTAAACATTGTAGGCTGGGTCTATCTGACAGCCAGGTCAGAGTCAAACATTGTAGGCTGGGTCTATCTGACAGCCAGGTCAGGGTTAAACATTGTAGGCTGGGTGGACCTGGCAGCCAGGTCAGGGTTAAACATTGTAGGCTGGGTGGACCTGGCAGCCAGGTCAGGGTTAAACATTGTAGCGGGGCTATCTGGCAGTCAGGTCAGGGTTAAACATTGTAGGCTGGGTCTATCTGACAGCCAGGTCAGGGTTAAACATTGTAGGCTGGGTCTATCTGACAGTCAGATCAGGGTTAAACATTGTAGGCTGGGTCTATCTGACAGTCAGGTCAGGGTTAAACATTGTAGTCAGGTCAGGGTTAAACATTGTAGGCTGAGTCTACCTGGCAGCCAGGTCAGGGTTAAACATTGTAGGCTGGGTCTATCTGACAGCCAGGTCAGAGTTAAACATTGTAGGCTGGGTCTACCTGGCAGCCAGGTCAGGGTTAAACATTGTAGTCAGGTCAGGGTTAAACATTGTAGGCTGGGTCTATCTGGCAGCTAGGTCAGGGTTAACATTGTAGGCTGGGTCTATCTGGCAGCCAGGTCAGGGTTAAACATTGTAGGCTGGGTCTACCTGGCAGCTAGGTCAGGGTTAAACATTGTAGGCTGGGTGGACCTGGCAGCTAGGTCAGGTTAAACATTGTAGGCTGGGTCTATCTGGCAGCTAGGTCAAGGTTAAACATTGTAGGCTGGGTCTATCTGGCAGCTAGGTCAAGGTTAAACATTGTAGGCTGGGTCTATCTGGCAGCTAGGTCAAGGTTAAACATTGTAGGCTGGGTCTATCTGGCAGCTAGGTCAAGGGTTAAACATTGTAGGCTGGGTCTATCTGGCAGCTAGGTCAAGGTTAAACATTGTAGGCTGGGTCTATCTGGCAGCTAGGTCAGGGTTAAACATTGTAGGCTGGGTCTATCTGGCAGCTAGGTCAAGGTTAACTATTGTAGGCTGGGTCTATCTGGCAGCTAGGTCAAGGGTTAAACATTGTAGGCTGGGTCTATCCTGGCAGCTAGGTCAGGGTTAAACATTGTAGGCTGGTCTATCCTGGCAGCTAGGTCAGGGTTAAACATTGTAGGCTGGGTCTATCTGGCAGCTAGGTCAGGTTAAACATTGTAGGCTGGGTCTATCTGGCAGCTAGGTCAAGGGTTAAACATTGTAGGCTGGGTCTATCCTGGCAGCTAGGTCAGGGTTAAACATTGTAGGCTGGGTCTATCTGGCAGCTAGGTCAGGGTTAAACATTGTAGGCTGGGTCTATCTGGCAGCTAGGTCAAGGTTAAACATTGTAGGCTGGGTCTATCTGGCAGCTAGGTCAGGGTTAAACATTGTAGGCTGGGTCTATCTGGCAGCTAGGTCAAGGGTTAAACATTGTAGGCTGGGTCTACCTGGCAGCTAGGTCAAGGTTAAACATTGTAGGCTGGGTCTATCTGGCAGCTAGGTCAGGTTAAACATTGTAGGCTGGGTCTATCTGGCAGCTAGGTCAAGGGTAAACATTGTAGGCTGGGTCTATCTGGCAGCTAGGTCAGGGTTAAACATTGTAGGCTGGGTCTATCTGGCAGCTAGGTCAAGGTTAAACATTGTAGGCTGGGTCTATCTGGCAGCTAGGTCAGGGTTAAACATTGTAGGCTGGGTCTATCTGGCAGCTAGGTCAAGGTTAAACATTGTAGGCTGGGTCTATCTGGCAGCTAGGTCAAGGTTAAACATTGTAGGCTGGGTCTATCTGGCAGCTAGGTCAAGGTTAAACATTGTAGGCTGGGTCTATCTGGCAGCTAGGTCAGGGTTAAACATTGTAGGCTGGGTCTATCTGGCAGCTAGGTCAAGGTTAAACATTGTAGGCTGGGTCTATCTGGCAGCTAGGTCAGGGTTAAACATTGTAGGCTGGGTCTATCTGGCAGCTAGGTCAGGGTTAAACATTGTAGGCTGGGTCTATCTGGCAGCTAGGTCAAGGGTTAAACATTGTAGGCTGGGTCTATCTGGCAGCTAGGTCAAGGGTTAAACATTGTAGGCTGGGTCTATCTGGCAGCTAGGTCAGGGTTAAACATTGTAGGCTGGGTCTATCTGGCAGCTAGGTCAGGTTAAACATTGTAGGCTGGGTCTATCTGGCAGCTAGGTCAGGTTAAACATTGTAGGCTGGGTCTATCTGGCAGCTAGGTCAGGGTTAAACATTGTAGGCTGGGTCTATCTGGCAGCTAGGTCAAGGGTTAAACATTGTAGGCTGGGTCTATCTGGCAGCTAGGTCAGGGTTAAACATTGTAGGCTGGGTCTATCTGGCAGCCAGGTCAGGGTTAAACATTGTAGGCTGGGTCTATCTGGCAGCTAGGTCAGGGTTAAACATTGTAGGCTGGGTCTATCTGGCAGCTAGGTCAGGGTTAAACATTGTAGGCTGGGTCTACCTGGCAGCTAGGTCAAGGTTAAACATTGTAGGCTGGGTCTATCTGGCAGCTAGGTCAAGGTTAAACATTGTAGGCTGGGTCTATATGGCAGCTAGGTCAAGGTTAAACATTGTAGGCTGGGTCTATCTGGCAGCTAGGTCATGGTTAAACATTGTAGGCTGGGTCTATCTTGCAGCTAGGTCAGGGTTAAACATTATAGGCTGGGTCTACCTGGCAGCCTAGGTCAAGGGTTAAACATGTAGGCTGGGTCTATCTGGCAGCTAGGTCAGGTTAAACATTGTAGGCTGGGTCTACCTGGCAGCTAGGTCAAGGGTTAAACATGGTAGGCTGGTCTATCTGGCAGCTAGGTCAGG
Source organism: Cepaea nemoralis (assembly GCA_014155875.1). Taxonomy (NCBI): domain Eukaryota; kingdom Metazoa; phylum Mollusca; class Gastropoda; order Stylommatophora; family Helicidae; genus Cepaea; species Cepaea nemoralis. The sequence goes on along the minus strand of JACEFZ010018201.1, from coordinate 303,889 downwards.
GTTAAACATTGTAGGCTGGGTGACCTGGCAGCTAGGTCAAGGTTAAACATTGTAGGAATGGGTCTATCTGGCAGCTAGGTCAGGGTTAAACATTGTAGCTGGGTCTATCCTGGCAGCTAGGTCAGGGTTAAACATTTAGGCTGGGTCTATCCTGGCAGCTAGGTCAGGGTTAAACATTGTAGGCTGGGTCTACCTGGCAGCTAGGTCAGGGTTAAACATTGTAGGCCTGGGTCTACCTGCAGCTAGGTCAGGGTTAAACATTGTAGGCTGGGTGGACCTGGCAGCCAGGTCAGGGTTAAACATTGTAGGCTGGGTGGATCTGGCAGCTAGGTCAGGGTTAAACATTGTAGGCTGGGTGGACCTGGCAGCTAGGTCAGGGTTAAACATTGTACGGTGGGTGGACCTGGCAGTCAGGTCAGGGTTAAACATTGTACGGTGGGTGGACCTGGCAGTTAGGTCAGGGTTAAACATTGTAGCTGGGTGGACCTGGCAGCTAGGTCAGGGTTAAACATTGTACGGTGGGTGGACCTGGCAGTCAGGTCAGGGTTAAACATTGTAGCTGGATGACCTGGCAGTCAGGTCAGGGTTAAACATTGTACGGTGGGTGGACCTGGCAGTCAGGTCAGGGTTAAACATTGTACGGTGGGTGGACCTGGCAGTCAGGTCAGGGTTAAACATTGTACCGTGGGTGGACCTGGCAGTCAGGTCAGGGTTAAACATTATACGGTGGATGGACCTGGCAGTCAGGTCAGGGTTAAACATCGTACGGTGGGTGGACCTGGCAGTCAGGTCAGGGTTAAACATTGTAGGCTGGGTGGACCTGGCAGCCAGGTCAGGGTTAAACATTGTACGGTGGGTGGACCTGGCAGCTAGGTCAGGGTTAAACATTGTACGGTGGGTGGACCTGGCAGCCAGGTCAGGGTTAAACATTGTAGGCTGGGTCAACCTGGCAGCCAGGTCAGGGTTAAACATCGGCCTCGGTGTGAAATAAAAATGTAAGTACATAATAATTGAAAGTACGATCGTTGTTTTTTTTAATTATCAGTTGAACGCTAGGCAATAATCACAGCTGTACATACGATCAGACATGTGTGTGTGTGTGTGTGTGTGTGTGTGTGTGTGTGTATTTATTTATACACGCATACATACAGACACACGCTTCCCCACTCACTCAGACAATGCCATAATCTACTTCAAAGTTGTCTGGTCTGAGATAGATATTAGCCAACAAGATTCATTCTATGACATGAGATATTTTAATGATGTCACTGATTAGGCGACACAAAATATCCACCAGAAATAAATGAACTTTTATTTGCAGCCGATCAGCGCCTGTTTTATTTCAACATGCAGATACAGTATGAATCACCAGTACAATCAGAACTGATGTAATGGAGGTTATAAGATCTCCTGGTCCACTAAATATACTGATAAATAGTACAGCTCTGAAACAAGTTAAAGAATTTAAATATCTAGGAAGTATGATCACAGAAGATAGCAGAATAGACTAAGAAATCGAAGCAGCTGACATAATGCAAGTGCGCTTATGTCAACTATCACCCATACTTGTTAAATCACAATATACCCATGTCCGCAAAACGACAGATAATAAATAACATGTTCACACCAACCCTATGCTAGCAATGTCAGACTTGGACATTATCCAAATCACACTTACGTAAAATCAACACATGAGAGATTAAATATTTGCTTGGGACGCAGAGGTGTTTCCAAGGCACCAAGGCCGGGTTATATACAGGCCTAGACCTATTGACGCGTCCTCGTCGAGGGTCCTGGGCAACAGGTCCCTTCGGGGTTCCTGGCTAAAGTCAGTAGGATCGCCGATTCCTCCGAAGTCGGAGAGTGTCTGCCTGTACGGCGAGGAACCACCAGTCTGCACACCAATAAGTCATGCATGGGACAACGGATACTCACGCAAACCTCAGGTCCTGTATGACATTATACTGATTTTGGACAATCGGATGCCTTCATCCGACATTCAGGACTTCGCGTTGGAGCTCAAGCCAACGAACTCAAGCAAGCAAATATTAGCTTGAGGAGAAGTCACCAACTTAACTATCCGAGACCGAATAAGAAATGTTGATATGAGACAGACAGTGGGATCAACCAACACCTTGTGTAACATATATTAAAAGGCAAAAAATCAAATGGTTCGGTCATCTCGTTAGAATCCAACACCATCAACGACCAGGACAGGCGCTATATTAAAGAAGAATTTATATGAGAGAGAGAGAGAGAGAGAGAGAGAGAGAGAGAGAGAGAGAGAGAGAGAGAGAGAGAGAGAGAGAGAGAGAGAGAGAGAGAGAGAGGACTCCCAAGAAGAAAATGGGTTGACGAAATCAAAGACGTTGTAAAATCTCATGGAATGACACTGTCCAGTGCCACCCATCTGGCACTGGAGCGTCAACTATAGCTACCCACGAGGCTTGGACGGCAAAAGAATACGATGATGGTGGTAACGATGTTACTGTAATCATTATGTGTTGATCAGCTTTCCGCGTGCATTTTTAACTCTGTTTTTTCCCCCTTCTACTGTCTGGTCATTTTCCTCGTGGGGCTAATTACGTTATCCAGCCCCTTCTGTGGGCTGTGTGTCTTTCTGTATGTGTCTGTAAAAAAAAATAAAAAGTTAGTTTCCTGTCCTTTAAAGGACCTTGCAATCAACGCTAGCTTTAGTTGGCTGTTAGTGATTTACAAGGTTATTTTAGTTCAGTACCTTGCCTTGTTTTCTGAACCACCGACGCTTCATACCAGCGAAATCAATACAAAGCGGTCGGTTTTCAAATAGGCCACGACAGATTTCGAACCCTTCACTAGGAAAGTCTGATAAATGTGAAACTGCGTATCATTATCCCTCAAGCCACAGCGCCGGATGTGTGTATATATACACAGTTGTTAAATCAGGAGTTGCGTAAGTTACGATATATTCATAACACGATAATGTTGAGTTGAGTTGAACTAAGAACTGACATCACTGCTCTCAGTACATTCCCATACGCTCTCCGTCCCCTAGTTCAACAGCCAGTCACACTACTAATCATTCCAAGCGCAATCTGATTGAAAGTTCTCCTGCACGATAAAGTATTACTGACAAATATCGCATGAACATCAGGTTACAATAACGGATTGAAAGACAGATACTAAACATTAAAACACATTGTGCGCCAAATACTCTACCCTGAAAACTCCTGATTTCTAGTGAACGTTCGCTGGACATGAAATCCTGTGTCAATCAATCAGGCTGCACGAGAACAAAGAAGCCAATCAACAAGGCGCTATTTCAGCACATTCCATAGGTCAACAATGAAACACACAAATCATCCCTGGTGCCCATAACTGCAAACACGCAGCACGCGCAAGTGATGATGCATCTTACCGTGAATCATCGAAATTGAGGGGGCTTTCACATTGCGTCCGGGCTGTGAATGCCAAAGAAGGAGAAACTGTCTTTGATGGGGGAAAATATAATAACTGGGAAAACTACTCTAGAGGAAAAATTGCAAACTTCTTGTCAAAGATAATCGTGTTTTATCTCAGGGGAGCCGAGGGGTCTTCCATGCAGATCCGGCATGAGAATTTATTCAATTTGCGGCAAACAGCATTTAAACCTAATCTGTTGAGGGAAAAAGATGAACGTTTATTGGACACCTCAAACAGATTTCTCATCTGTATGGTGTCATATTCTTCGATCAGTCACTTTCTTTCTTTCTTCTTTTTTTTTTTTTTAATCTGTTATTTCTTTGATGGCTAAGGGGTGGTGGATGTAATCCGCTATCCGTACTTGCTTTTTAGATTCAGCGTTATTGCTTTCTAGGTGCAGTTATAAGTTATCTGTCACCATTAGAAAACTATCACTATACAACAAAACATCAGGACCGAAGGAAAATATAGCCAAATGTGACATTTCATTTGGACAGAAGGACGATATATAGCTATACTAAGGGTATCGTGTTTTTTACAAGGCAAATTGACATGATAGTACTTGTTGATTTGATTGTGTACCATGTTTAGGTCCAAACCTATTTTTGTTTGGCACTGAATCAGTCGAACACGGTCAAGCACAACCTTCATTTCAGAAAACCAAACGTGTCTTATGCAATAAGTTAATGTCATTGAATGTCAGAAAGAGAGTACTGGAATTGTATATATAACATGTGTTGTTGTATGGCAGTGAATCATGAAACTAATGAACAAGCAGTTTAGAGTTTAGAAGCAACTGAGATGTTGTTCTTGAGACAAATGTTTCGAATACCTTGGACAGCCAGAGAAACTAACAACGATTGTCTTGAAGAGGCTAGTAAAAGTAACACATGTTATACAAGTTTATGAAAGCGACACCAGCATTCTTTGGTCATGTAATGACAAGAGAGGCATTGTAAAACACTGTCCAACTGGAAAGATCAGTGAGAAAATTGGTAGATGCAGAAGCGAGAAATGATGCTGGATGGAATAAGACTGTGGAGTGGAATAATATCATCAACATAGTTGATCCAGTCCACCAAGAACAGAGAGCTGTGGACGCCTACGCTAGCTGGAAGGGCACAGAATTATGTTGATGACTTTTATAAACTTATTCATGCGTATCTAATACAAGTTCATACATACTCAATTAGGTTACTGATACTCTCTCTCTCTCTCTCTCTCTCTCTCTCTCTCTCTCTCTCTCTCTCTCTCTCTCTCTCTCTCTCTCTCTCTCTCTCTCTCTCTCTCTCTCTCTCTCATTTAGAGTAAAGTAAACCCCAGGATGCCGAGAATCCTGTGGATATGGTTTTGAACTCCAAACCTTCAGTTCACCTGCGCCCTCACAAGGCTTGCATCTCTCGGGGTGAGGCTAGCACAAAGCCATTCATCCCGACCAGATATCGACGTACGACTCTACGTACGGACGCAGAGCTCTCCTTCCCTTCGCCAAGTGATCCAGCGAGATGTGCAACACCGGTACTAAAGCTTCAGATCTCAGGAGAAGCATGGCGACCATTGGACAGTTAACCAGTCTGTGAACCAATTCTGTGGACCAAGTCTGTATTGGGACTTTTTACATAAAATACATTTGGGAAGGTTTTAAAGAAGATAGTCGCTGTTAAGCTGCAGGATTTTTTGGAAAGGGGGAAGCTTCTTCCAAGAGGCCTGGGGAGCTACAGGCCAGGAAAAGATACCTGGTCAAATGCAGCCACCTTTGCCTTTGACGTTTATGAGGGGTTCCAGAGTAGACAGGAAACGATCGCGGCAGCGCTTGATCTCGAGGATGCGTACAATAGAGTTCGATATGATATTTTTATGACCGCACTTATGGAGAAGGGGGTCAATCCCTGGTTGGTGAACTGGATAGCAGCCAACCTGCATTCTCGTCGGGTTGCTCTCTGTCTGGGTGCATGGACCTCAGAGCCACATATTTTAACCCACAGGGATCTGCATTCTCACCGGTGCTCTTTAACGTGTATACGAGCAAGACTGCATATATAGAAGCACCAGGGGTTGGAAGGATTCTAACATTTTCAGATGATATTCTTGCATACAGGCAGGGGAGAGATAGGGATCAAACAGCCCAGGAGCTACAGGTGACAGTAGACAAAGTGATTGACTGGTGCACTGAAATGAGTGCTGTCATCAACCCGGAAAAGGCTGCTGTTTTGTGGTGCTTTCTGGACAACAGGACTGTGAGAGATGATGCCCCAAGCCTCACAATAGATAGCAGAAGCGTCAACAGAGAGAACAAACTGAAGTATCTGGGAATCACATTTGACAGGAACCTGTCCTTCAATGACCATGTGGAGACGGCTTGTGACAAGATCTCAAAAGGGACTCAATGCACTTAAAACTATGGCTGCAATGGACACAGAGCAGAGAATGCTCTTCACACTATACCAGCACTTGATCCTCTCAGTGATTGATTATGGACTAGGACTGCTCACTGTCTCAAAGAGTCAGCTGGTGAAATTAGAGCGCATACAGAACGAAGCTATGCGGGTCATTCTGGGATGCACCAGAGATACTCCAGTAGTGTGTATGCGTTACATCCTTAGTCTGTCTACTGTTGCTGGTAGGTACAAGGTGATGCAGGCGAAGGCATACCTCAGAGTAGCTGCAGACACAGATCACCCGTTGCATGAGGCGCTGAACGTAGTTAAGGGTCAGAGACTGATAAGAGGGAAATCATGGATGGCTCAGGCGGAGGATACGATCAGACAGGTGTGCCCCTTGGAGAACAATAGGCGAGGAGAGGAGTGGGTCAGAGTGCCAGCCAAGCAGTCAGACTTGTGCAGTTATAATCACATTGAGCCGGGAGTGCAGGGAGTGGCCAGCAGGGACCACAGAAGTGGACATTCAGCAACTAATTCAGGATCATTCTCGCCCGGGTGATGTGATTATCTACACGGATGGGTCGGTGTTGAGAGGTAGGAGAAGTGCCTGGGGGTTCTTGGCAAAAGCTAACTGTCGGCATTTGGTGCAGGAGAGCCTGGGGTATGATAACACAACATCTAGCTTAAGAATGGAGGTGGAGGCGGTCAGTGCAGCTTTCCGCTGGATAGAGAACACGATACATACACACATTGTGATTGTAACTGACTCAGAAAGCATGCTGAGGAGGGTGAGAACAGGCTAGCTTCGTGCAGAGTGGCTTGCTTCGCTTCGGAGGTCACGGGTAGCAAGCATCACCTGGATCTTTTCTCCTGAGCATGCTGGTGTGCTGAGGAATGAACAGGCGGACAGATTGGCTGGCTCGGCAAAACTTGGTGGAGAATTGATGCATGACAAAACAGACGTGGTTGCGGCCTTGTGGGAGCACGTGTACACCTCGGAGGAGCAAATGGATCACCATAGTCTGGTAAGAATGAGGCAGCGAGGTGTGACGAGGGGATCTGGCCGACGATCGACGCTCAGAGGAAAGGCGAGACGGACATATAATCAGATTGCTACTGGAACTATTAGTGTTGGAACTCTTCGCTGGCTGCTGAGGATGGGGACGGAGCGCTTATGGGAATGTCCCGAATGCTGTGATGTCGGTTCCTATATCAGTCTGTATAACAACTCTGTGAACCAAGGCTATCCATCAACTCTGTGGACCACGTGTCCAACAACTCTGTGAACCAAGTCTGCTCATCAACTCTGTGGACGAAGTCTGCCCATCAACTTTATGGACGAAGTCTGTCCATCAACTCTGTAGACGAAGTCCGTCCATCAACTCTATGGGTCAAGTTTGTAGATTAGCTCTGTGAACCAAGTATGTGGACAAGTCTGTCGATCAACTAACTCTATGAACCAAGTCTGTGGACAAGTCTGTCGATCAACTCTACGAACCAAGTCTGTGAACAAGTCTGTCGATCAACTCTGTGGATGACGCGGGTAGACAAATTATGTCGATAAACTCTGTGAACCAAGTCTGTTGACAAGTCTGTCGATAAATTCTGAGAACAGTCTGTGGGCCAAGTCTGCTCATCAACTCTGTGGACGAAGTCCGTCTATCAATTCTGTGGATCAAGTCTGTCGATCAGCTATGTGAAGCAAGTCTGTGGACGAGTCTGTCGATCAACTGTGTGAACCAAGTATGTGGACCAAGTCCGTCGATCAACTCTGTGAACAGTCTGTGGACAAGTCTGTCGATCAACTCTGTGGACGAAGTATGTTGACCCAGTGCCATTGCGCTTTATTAACATAATTGTAGTATGCCGTTATGGTCGTCACTAGGACGAACGAAGTACCACAATGTAATATACAAGTAAATGGGAATATTCTTCAACAAGTGAATCGGTACAATTATCTCGGAACAATCATAACATCTGATGGGAAACGTCTTGTAGAGATTAGAACAAGAATCGCCATGGCGAAAGTTGCCTTTAAGCAAGATGAAAAACATTCTGACCAATAAAAAGATGTCAGTTGAAACGAGAAAAAGAGTGTTGAGGGGATACATAGAGCCTGTTCTTTTGTATGGATGTGAAACTTGGACAATGTGCAGTCAAGCTGAAAAACATCTGATGGCTGCAGAAATGTGGTTTCTGAGGAAAATGCAAAGATTACCATGGACAGATAGAAAAACCAATGACCAAGTATTATAGGAGACAAATGAAACTCGTAAATTGATTAGAAAAATTGGACGTAGACAGTCAAAATTTTTTGGACATGTTATGAGAAGAAACGGATTGGAGAACTTAGTGAAAACTGGAAAGATCGAAGGGAACAGACCAAGAGGAAGACCGAGAGGAAAATACCTGGATGGCTTGGCCACATGGCATGGACGAAACAGCAACACTGAGATGATCCACGACTCTGATGATCGAGTGAAATGGCGAGTCGTGACCGCCCACGCTTTCCGGCATGGCACATGATTGATCCCATTGAACTTCCACATCAGACAATATATCAAATCTGCTCTGTATTTCTATGTTGAATTTGTTTTGTATTTCCTTGTCATAACTCAATGTACACAAATCATATTTAGTGTTTCCTGTTATATACTTGACTTTCTTTAACTTTATCCTCAATGTTCCTGTAAGTAATTTGTGGTCACTATAACAATCAGCACTGGGAACTGTTTTTGCTATTGTTAATGCATTTCGAAATCTTCTGCTAATCAGAATGTAATCAATCTGGTGTCTAATCCTACTATCAGGATTCCTCCATGTCCATAATCTTCTAGGGTGTTGCTTAAACCAGGTGTTTCCTATAATCATTTCCTGCTCTTTTGCCCACTCTACAAGTCTATATCCTCTTTTATTTCTTTCTCCTAAACCATAGTTTCCTACTGTGTATCTATTCCCTTGATTTCCTACTTTTGCATTGAAGTCCCCTATTCATCATCTCATCTCATCATGTTCCTCTTGTACCTTGCGGTGTCGAGGTGAAGTATAAACTTCGTGAGAGTGCCCGATTATGGGCTTCATATATCGATATTCCCATGGACTCTGCTATTCCCTCCGTCCAACGTTTACGTGGTCGGTCTCTTCCTCTGTTTCCATCTGGTCTGTACATCATTGCTTGCTGTAGTATGCTGTTGACTGGTAACCTACTTGCATGGCCAAACCATTTGACTTGCTGTTTTCTGATAAAATCTAGTGCTGCTTTAACCCCCACTTTAGTCCTGATTTCTTCATTTCTGATCTTATCTCTTCTTGATACGTTGAGTATTCTTCTCAGGAACCTCATTTCTGTTGTTGTGATTTTTCTTTTCTCTTTTTCTGTCATTGTCCAGGTTTTGCATTGGTAGCATAGAGTTGGCAGGAAGATTGTGTTGTAAAGTGCTTTCTTAGTAGTTATTGATACATGTTTGTTCTTTAGTATTGGTGCCATTTGTCCAATGAGTTGATTTGCGTTATTGCACCTATTGTCGACCTCGTCTTCTGATCTGCCATTTGATGATATTATACTTCCTAGGTACTTGAAACTCTTCACTTGTTTCAAGGGATGTTCGTTTAGGTGAATTGTTGTTGTTTGTTCTTCTTTAGTTATAGTCATTACCTCTGTTTTGATTGTGCTAATTTTCATGTTATGTTCCCTACACATTTCGTTTAGTCCCCTATTATGATGTTTATTTCTGAATTTTTACATTTCTTTAAAGCAGACTCTATGACATTATAAAGTTCCTCTACAATAGTAGTAGATAGTACACTATCTCCACTGGATTCTCCTGTTGAGGCATATACCTGAATAACATTTATGCTAAAAGGTCTGCCGCTTAATTTAACTAGTAGAACTTTGTCTGACACGGCCCAATATCCTTGAACAGATTTTGATATTTGCCAGTCCAAGATAATTTCCACTCCTCTTTGTCGATCTTCTCCTCCTGAATAAATAATCTTAAAATCTGCATCTATCTTGATGCCTGCTCCTGTCCATCTCGTTTCGCACATTCCCTAAAATATTAATTTTCTCTCTTTCCATTTCTTGTTTGATGTTATATAATTTTTCGTCGTCGTTTAACGTCCTAATATTCCATGTTGCTAATTTTAATGGCTCTGTCCTTGTCTTGCGATGATTTGTCTTTAGGCGAATCATAATGAACTAGGCAATTTTAAAGAAGGTAGTTTGCAGTTGCTTTCCCTCTATGGCAGTGACCATACTGGCCGGGTGACCGCAGCCATTGTCTCGTGAAAGAGATCGTCTGCAATATTTGAGCAATATCTGTCACATTCTCCGAGACTGATTATTAAATATCTGTCACATTCTCCGAGACTGATTATTAAATATCTGTCACATTCTCCGAGACTGATTATTAAATGTTGGCGACTGGCTATATTATCTTTTTCAATTCGCCTCTGTTGTCAAGGGGTAGTTCTTGCATAGCTTATTGAACATTTATCTTTGTAGACATATTACGTGAAGATCGACACCACTCCACAAGGAATTGGTATTATATAACAGCGATGCAGTTTTAATACCTTGTAATTTCTTCACAACTGGAAACACATTGAGATCATTTTTTAAACAATGTCAATACGATACTTGCAACCGACATTTGCAGTCAAACTCTGTCGTCGTAGAATCTCTCAAATGACATCTGCATTTAAACTCTGTCGACATAGGATCTCTCAAATAACATCTGCATTTACACTAAAAGTGGCGGCAAGGTGAGATTCTGCCATAACAATTATTCGGCTTCAACCGGTCCGACCCCGATCTCGGTCTCAACTTGAATGACGCCTTGGAGGAGACGTTGTCCCCTACTCAGCGACTCGCTTTCCTGTCCTCATGCAAAGCCTGAATCTGTGAACTAGCTCGATCTTCAGGGTGAATTGCGTGAAGCTCTATACTCTATCCATTCCATGACCTGATTTAGGGTCATGGCATCAAGTCTGCCGATAAACTTTGTGAGTCAAGGCTGTTGACCAAATCTGCCGATAAACTCTGTGAACCAAGTCTGTGGACCAAGTCTAACGATCAACTCTGTGAACCAAGTCTGTGGACCAAGTCTGGCGATCAACTCTGTGAACCAAGTCTATGAACCAAGCCTGCGAAACAAGTCTAACGATCAACTCTGTGAACCAAGTCTGTGAACCAAATCTGTGGACCAAGTCTAACGATCACTTCAGTGAACCAAGTCTATAGACCAAGTCTGTGGACGAATTCTGTGGAGCAAGTCTAACGATCAACTCTGTGAACCAAGTATGTGAACCACGTCTGCCGATCAACTCTGTGAACCAAGCCTGCGGACCAGTCTGGGAACCAAGTCGGCGATTAGGCATAGCTCGGAGAGCTGCTGCAAGGTCTTGGATAGCGTATGTACTGATACAGATCCTGGAACCTCTGTAGGCTTGAATCTACGTTAAATGAAATTATTCGTTGGCGGATGAACAAATGTATAAAGTCCCAAAACAGGATCGTATTGTGGGTCTGTGATACACTAGGACCATCACATTTTGTAGGCTTGTATACACTAAGAAATAGTTGGCCAGTTTTTCCCTCAGTTAGCGGATGACGAACGCGGACGTCGTACCCACGTCCAATCGCGCGTATGCCACTTCAGCGTGGCCCCAGGCCAAATATCAGACGCGACTTGTGAGTGAAGCCTGGCTAAGTAAGTTATTGTCGTTTTCGAGGATGAGAGATGAGACATTATTACAACCGGCTCCTCATGGGAACATGAAGCAGAGATGCTTTCAGATGGCTGCTGCATCGGAGGACTGGGCAGGTGTGGGAATACCCGATGTGTGGAGGTGTCGATTGTGATAACAGAGCATAAAGTTACTCGCATATCTTTACGAAACGTCCCAGTCCAGCCTGGAAATTTTTGGTTGTTTGTGATTTTTTTGCAAGTTTACATTCAATAGTTTTATTGCTTCCCGAACTACCGGCACTCATACCATTATATGAAAACCAACGCAAGGCTTCTGTTGCCAAATCAACAGCAGCTGTGTTTCGATGCGGGATGACAAATTGCGTTCGTAAGCCCTTAGGTAACAACGCCGACAACATAGTTAAAAGTCCGTTGCATACTATTCACAGGACGTTGTAGTCAACACCAGCATTGTTTGCTGTTGTGATCTTTTGGCAAGCTTTTACGTTCAGTAGTTTTCCATAGCTTTCTGAACGACCGGCACCCATATCATGTCGTAAAAAACAACGCAACGTGGGCAAAATAACAGATAAAAATTACTATATTTGGTCGCAGTAAACAATAGTATGACAGCCTAATAGTTGAAAGTATGAAACAAAATCGACATGAAACTTCAGACGAGACAATTAGAACAAACTGGGAATGTTTACAAAACTTTATACAAAAAACAAAAGCCAGCTTACCAAGAATAGAAAACAAGAAAAATCAATGATGGAATCATGCCCAAAAAAAAATATACCAAAAAGAAAAAAAAACAAATAGAAAATGGACAGCTAACAACACCTAAGAATATACATCACTAACCAAAGAAACACATAGTAGAGCTGCTACTTAAACATTAATTTTGACAAGCACTAACAATATATACATATTGTGTGTGTGTGTGTGTGTGTATCTGTGTGTGTGTGTGTGTATCTGTGTGTGTGTGTGTGTGTGTGTGTGTGTGTGTGTGTGTGTGTGTGTGTGTGAAGCATAAGGTGGCGGAGATGTTTTATAGTCCGACCGCCACTCGGCCGATGATGTGGTCAGTTGGTCAGTATCACTGCTTGCCGTCTTGACTTCCCAAGACTTCTCCTGGTACTCATTTTAGCCTAGGTCGACTTGGTCAATTTTTTAAGATTCGAATTCGCACCGACGCGGATTAATAAATATATATAATCAACACTACTACGGCCTGCAGAAACCCAGAAAATGAACACGCAATTAGAATGTCGCATTGAAACCCTGGAATTGTGGATATACACAAAAAATAGGTGTAAATAGATCCTACGAAGTTGGGAATGAAAAACTAGCTGATGAAAGAAATAAAACAGAAAAGAAGAACAATATTGAAAGAAAAACGCTCTTATAAAAACCATACTGGAGGCGAAAGTCTGGTCCAAATGAACAAGAATAGATGTCAATTCTAGTGGGAAGATAACGTCCAGGGTTGATGAACAGCAGTGTGTCAGAATGTATAACCGAGACGAGAGGAGTCTTTGAACGTCATTTAAGCAAAACTTCAATGTGGAGATGGTACCTGATTGATTGACTAATCACGATTTATACTTCTTCTGTTGTCCTTCATCGCCCATTGAGGCATGGGCCGTCTACCAACTCACTTCAAACCGTCCTACCCTCAGCTATCTCATGTAGCTCCGCCCATGCTCTCTCCACAGTATTCTGTCTACATTTCTCCTCCCTTGTACATTTTAGTTTCTACTCTATTTCGTCTGCCGTGTAATTTCCAGACAAAGGAAATTCTAGTTATACCATTCTCCTATGCCGCGCTAATGTCTTTTCTTCACCTCTTGATTCAGTTGTATTTGTTTAGTTCTCTCCATGAGCACCACATTTGTGATTCTGTCTTAACGGTTCAGTCCTTCTATTCTGCACAGGCAACCTATTCAAGAGTGTTTGTGATTTATTAGTAATCTTTGTAGTCGTTCTCTTTGTTTCTGATTTTAACAAACACAGTAGTGATTTAACGTTAGAACCACGTCTAGTATATACATTAATTTGATTGAGTTGTTCATTCAGCGTGTAAATGATTTGAGTTAGGTTGAGCTTAACTGAGTCAAGAACAAACATCACAGCGCTCGGGATATTCCCACGCATGCTCCGTCCTCATCGCAACAGCCAGCGAAGAGTCCCAATACTAATGTTACCAGTAGCAATCTGGTTATATGTCCATCAGGCCTTTGCTTAGTGTGCAAATGATTTGAAACATGTTGATATAAACCATGTATATTTGAATCCACCCAGGTGTGGTCAATTTGAAACATGTTGATATAAACCATGTATATTTGAATCCTCCTCCTTCAGACATGTGCCGAACATGATCTCCTGATTACCAACACAGTTTACCGTCTCCCAATGAGAAACAAGACATCGTGGATGCACCCTCGATCGAAACACTGGCACCTCATTGACTATGTCATCGTCAGGAGGAGTGACAGTCAAGACGTTCGGGTGACAAAATCCATGTGTGGTGCCGAATGTTGGGCAGACCATCGTCTCATTATCTCGAAAATAAACATTCACATCAAACCACCACGGCGTCCTCAAGGGGTGAAAATGCAAAATAAAACTAATTGTCACCCGCCTAAACAGCAAGAAAATGCAGCTGTCGTTTGAAAACATGCTGGAAGACCGCCTCAAGCCCAATGCTGCAGCTAAACAGGATACAGAAACAGAGTGTAGAGCCCTAAAGGACATAATTTACAACACTGCTATGGAAATCCTGGGTCCAACCCCCCGAAAGAATAAAGATTGGTTTGATGAAAATTCCGAAGACATCAACCAATTGCTGGCCGAGAAACATCATCTCCTCAAGGCACATTTGAATGACCCAAAGTCAACATAAATAAAAAAGCAGCAGAAACTTCGGCACATGCGGGACTCCTGGCTGAGCAGCAAAGCTGATGAAATTCAAGGCCTTGCTAACAGACATGATATGAAAAACTTCTACGACTCACTGAAAGCGGTCTATGGTCCTATATCACCAGGTACAGCTCCCCTCCTCATTGCAGATGGGGGAACATTGCTCACCGATAAGAAAGACATCCTTCTGCGCTGGGCAGAACATTTCAGCAACATTTTAAATGCAACTTCCTTCTTTGATGATAAAACCATCAACTGCCTTCCTCAAGTTCCCATCAATGATACACTTGATGACCTGCCAACCATAGTAGAAGTAAACAAAGCCATCCAGCAACTCTCCTAGCGGCAAGGCACCTGGTCCGAACTCCATCCCAGCAGAGATATACAAGGCAGGTGGACTGGTCCTAACAGAGCAGCTTCACCAAGTCTTTACAAACATATGTGTGAACGAGACCATGAGACAAGATTTCAAGGACGCGTCAATAGTCCACCTTTACAAACGAAAAGGAAACAGCCAATCCTGTGACAACCACCGAGGCATCTCCTTGCTTTCAATTGCAGGGAAGATACTCGCCAGAATTCTTCTCAATCGCCTCACGGCCCATCTCGATCACGGTCTTCTTCCCGAGAGCCAGTGTGGCTTCAGAAAAGAACGTGGAACTGTTGACATGATTTTCGCTGCAAGGCAGCTGCAAGAGAAATGTCAGGAACAGAACTGCGAAATGTTCTCCACTTTCATTGACCTTACCAAGGCTTTTGATACAGTCAGCAGAGAAGGACTGTGGAAGATTATGGCAAAATATGGCTGTCCACGAAAGTTTGTCCAAATAGTGCGGCTATTTCATGATGGTATGCAGGCAAGAGTACAGGAAAATGGTGAACTGTCTGAGCCCTTTCCTGTCACCAATGGAGTGAAGCAAGGATGTGTCCTGGCACCAACACTGTTCAGCCTCATGTTTTCAGCTATGTTGACGAATGCCTTCGAGAACAACGACATTGGAATAGACATCAACTACCGTATGGATGGAAAGTTATTCAATCTCAGAAGGCTGAAAGCTAAAACCAAAATTAACAGCGACACCGTCAGAGAGCTCCTGTTTGCTGATGATTGCGCTCTATACGCCAACTCAGAGGCGGACATGCAACATAATGTTTCAGCTTTCTCACATGCCTGTGCCAACTTTGGGCTCAATATCAACTTGGAGAAGACTGTAGTTATGTACCAGCCAGCTCCAGGGAATAATCACACTGTGCCGAATATCAAAGTGAATGGTCATAGACTAAGTGTTGTGGACAAATTCACCTATCTTGGCAGCACTGTGTCACAAGCTGCCACAATTGATGATGAAGTGAATGCAAGAATCTCCAAGGCCAGAGCGGCCTTTGGCAGACTGTACAAGAATGTATGGGACAGAAATGGAATAAGCCTGCAAACAAAGCTGAAAGTCTACAAAGCAGTTGTATTATCCACACTGCTATATGCTTGTGAAACCTGGACTGTTTATCAGCGACACGCTAGGAAATTAAACCACTTCCACACAGTCTGCCTTAGGAAGTTACTGAAGATTAAATGGCAAGACAAGATCCCAGACACTGAAGTCCTAGAAAGAGCGTCCATGCCCAGTATCCACACTCTACTAATGAAGAATCAGATTCGCTGGGCTGGTCACTTGACTCGCATGCCAGATCACAGGCTCCCTAAACGAATTTTTTACGGCGAGTTGCGTTGTGGTAAACGCTCCCAAGGCGGCCAGAGGAAACGCTTTAAAGACACTCTGAAAATCTCACTGAATGATTTTGGAATTCATCATGACACCTCGGAGACTGCAGCCAGAGACCGAAATTCGTGGCGTGCATCATTACGCAAGGGCGCAGTCACTTGTGAGGCAACCAGGACTGCAAGAGCTGTGAAGAAAAGACAGAACAGAAAAACCACTGCAGAAACTCCTCCTCCAGAAACGTCAAGCATTCTTTGTCCACATTGTCAAAGAACATTTCGAGCCATAATATGCCTTATCAGCCATCTTAGAACTCACGGCTCCATACTTTCAACCCCACAGGATGAAATGAATGGTCATCATCATTCTTGATGGACAAACAACATATCTGAATCCACCGAGATGTGGTCAGTTTGAAACATGTTGATATAAACCACGTATATTTGAATCCACCGAGATGTGGTCAGTTTGAAACATGTTGATATAAACCACGTATATTTGAATCCACCGAGATGTGGTCAGTTTGAAACATGTTGATATAAACCACGTATATTTGAATCCACCCAGGTGTGGTCAATAGAACATACTTTATGGAGTTTTACATATCGTAGTGCTGTCTCGTCGTCGTCACTACACCATCATCTGTATCAGGTTATTTAGTTGCAAGATTGATTCTGAAACCGTCTCACCATGCCAGTCCATTGTTCTCATATTCTCAGCAGTTCTTTTTGGCTCATCATAAATCTGCAGGTCTAAATATAAGCATGTCTGTGTAATGTCGCTTCTTCTAGGATGTCTGCTGTTTTGCCTTGCATTTTGTCCTCCTGTACTTTCATGTGTATAGTTACATTCTTATGGTGCGACCAAGTTAAGTCAGCATCACTACTTTTTTGTCTATTTTGCAATCATTCTATTTTCCATTAGGTACTTTTCTTTACGTCTCTAAGAATTTGCTCATTTGGTATTTTTCTGTCGAAATTACTCTTCGCATCCTACTTGAACAGTCTATTATACCGGTCTATTATACGAAAAATGTACCCAACAGACACAATACACATAACATTTACGAAAAATTAAAACATAATGGATGTAATGTTGACAGCTTAAACAAACAATTCCCTTCAGACGGTTATATAAATGCGTATTGATCGCGCTAAAAGGATATTGTTTGTCTGGCACACTGTGCGTAGCATGCTTGTATAGTCTTCCTGTATCCAATTTTCAATCGTTATTCTTACGTGGTCGTTTCATTTTGCAAGCGTTATTGATTCAATTGTCACACAACTTTAAAATGGAAATATTCTTTGTTTTTTGATTGCTCAAGATATCACTTGTTTATTTTGTTAAATTCACTGTAACTATTAAATTTATCGACAGCAATTAGCCTAGATGTTACGGTTTGCTTGACGTCTGGTTGACTTAACATGGCTGACTTTCCGGAAAGAAGGTTTCAGATTGTGACAAGCCAGCAAAATGTCAAAGACCAAGAAATATATTGATATCTGACTACTGATGTGTTATTATATCAATACACACACAAGTGGCCAACGCCGAGAGGGTAACCACATGTCAGATACTGCAGCAAGGGTATATTTTGATGTGACTTCACGTGAATCAGGTCGCGATATACTGTGTTGTGGTAACCATCTCTCTTCCTCATAGAGAAAACTTGTAGGGGTAAAGTAAAGGTAGTTCATAGCATATACTGTCATCAGAGTATGACGTGTTACACCTTCACAGATTATAGGCCATGGCAAATGTCGGGGTATGAAGTGTTACACCTTCACAGATTGTAGTCCATGGCAAATGTCGGGGTATGAAGTGTTACACCTTCACAGATTGTAGTCCATGGCAAATGTCGGGGTATGAAGTGTTACACCTTCACAGATTGTAGTCCATGGCAAATGTCGGGGTATGAAGTGTTACACCTTCACAGATTGTAGTCCATGGCAAGTGTCGGAGTGTGACGTGTTACACCTTCACAGATTGTAGTCCATGGCAAATGTCGGGGTATGAAGTGTTACACCTTCACAGATTGTAGTCCATGGCAAATGTCGGGGTATGAAGTGTTACACCTTCACAGATAATAGGCTATGACAAATGTCGGGGTATGAAGTGTTACACCTTCACAGATTATAGGCAATGACAAATGTCGGAGTGTGACGTGTTACACCTTCACAGATTGTAGTCCATGGCAAATGTCGTGGTATGAAGTGTTACACCTTCACAGATTATAGGCTATGACAAATGTCGGGGTATGACGTATTACACCTTCACAGATTGTAGTCAATGGTAAATGTCGGAGTGTGACGTGTTACACCTTCACAGATTGTAGTCCATGGCAAATATCGGAGTATGAAGCGTTACACCTTCACAGATTGTAGTCCATGGCAAATGTCGGAGTGTGAAGTGTTACACCTTCACAGATTATAGTCCATGGCAAATGTCGGAGTATGAAGTGTTACACCTTCGCAGATTGTATTCCATGGCAAATGTCGGAGTGTGACGTGTTACACCTTCACAGATTGTAGTCCATGGCAAATGTCGGAGTATGAAGTGTTACACCTTCGCAGATTGTAGTCCATGGCAAATGTCGGAGTATGAAGTGTTACACCTTCACAGATTGTAGTCCATGGCAAATGTCGGAGTGTGACGTGTTACACGTTCACAGATTGTAGTCCATGGCAAATGTCGGGGTATGAAGTGTTACAACTTCACAGATTGTAGGCTGTGGCAAATGTCGGAGTATGAAGTGTTACACCTTCACAGATTGTAGTCCATGGCAAATGTCGGAGTGTGACGTGTAACACATTCACAGATTGTAGGCCGTGGCAAATGTCGGAGTATGAAGTGTTACACCTTCACAGATTGTAGTCCATGGCAAATGTCGGAGTATGAAGTGTTACACCTTCACAGATTGTAGTCCATGGCAAATGTCGGAGTATGAAGTGTTACACCTTCACAGATTGTAGGCTATGACAAATGTGATGGGTGGCCAGTTCTATTGCTCATCGTCTGTCCTTCCCAGATAAAGAACAGGAAATTCTAAAAGTTGCTATTATATGGGATCAAACATGTCAACATACAGACCGATCCCAGAGCCGTACTGAGGATTTAAAACAATCCTGGAGATTGAACAGAACCACTGACTTTTTCTGCAGTATTGAACAGAACCACTGTCTGCAGTAATGAACCGAACCACTGTCTGCAATTTGAACCGAACCACTGTCTACAATATTTAACTGAAACACTGTCTTGTTCTGCAATATTGAACTGAACCACTGTCTGCAATATTGACCTGAACCACTATCTGCAATATTGAACTGAAACACTGTCTTGGTCTGCAATATTGAACTGAACCACTGTCTGCGATATTGACCTGAACCACTATCTGCAATATTTAACTGAAACACTGTCTTGTTCTGCAATATTGAACTGAACCACTGTCTGCGATATTGACCTGAACCACTATCTGCAATATTTAACTGAAACACTGTCTTGTTCTGCAATATTGAACTGAACCACTGTCTGCGATATTGACCTGAACCACTATCTGCAATATTTAACTGAAACACTGTCTTGTTCTGCAATATTGAACTGAACCACTGTCTGCGATATTGACCTGAACCACTATCTGCAATATTTAACTGAAACACTTCTTGTTCTGCAATACTGAACTGAACCACTGTCTGCGATATTGACCTGAACCACTATCTGCAATATTTAACTGAAACACTGTCTTGTTCTGCAATATTGAACTGAACCACTGTCTGCGATATTGACCTGAACCACTATCTGCAATATTTAACTGAAACACTGTCTTGTTCTGCAATATTGAACTGAACCACTGTCTGCGATATTGACCTGAACCACTGTCTACAATATTGAATTGAATCACTGTCGTGGTCTGCAATATTGAACTGAAAAACTGTCTTGGTCTGCAAGCGCACTAACCACTATCCAAACTCGATTCCTAATTGCAAACTTGTAGATCCCAGTTTAAAAGTACGTATGGTTCCAAGAGTCGTATATATTTGGGTGACAAACTTTCTTTGTTTATTTAAAGGACACCGGTTCCTTCACTGTTTATTATTATATTTTCTACGGATGGAAAATGCCTCCAAGCGTTAGTCGCCATCTTTGTCCACAACCTCCTGTTATATGTGTGCCAATCATTTCTGGTACAGATGTTTCCTTATTTCACGAAATCAATCTGTTCATCTTCTTCTCTCTAAGTTTTCACCTGTCTCTCTTATCCTCATTCCTCCTTGTCGTCAGTCTATCTTCTTCTCCAACATTACTGTTGTCCGTTTCTGTTCTCCGTCATGTTCCGTGTTGTCTGTCTCCATTCTCTTCCAATGTTCTTATTTGTCGGTCTTTCTTCTCCTACACCCTCCCCGTTGCCCTTTTTCTTCACCTCCAATTTTCCGGTTGTCCGTCTCTTTTTCCCTCTAACCATTGTGATGTACGCCTCCATTCTCTTCCAACCTTCCTATTGTCACGACATGATAATTATTCCATCTAGGAGTAAAACCGAACAGTCAGCTGAAGCTAATGGACATATAAAAGAACTCAGAGTATTAGCAAAATGGTGTCTGAATCTTGTTAAGCAATTTGCTAGCACTACTTGGGGAGCAGATAAACACACATTGCGTAATCCGTACCTCAGATGTTAGGTCGGTGATGAGTGTCAGCGTTCACGGCAGACTATAATGAGTACTAGCATCGTCTTATCTCTGGGCCGTGAGCAGAACCATAGTCTTAGACTTATTTATGGGGGAATTATGTGGACCCTGTGACGGCTATTGGTGAAATAGTTACTAACGTAGAGCCACCAGACATTAGTCGAACAAGAGCGCTGACTGGAGCTATGGAAAGATGCAGGATGCATGAGTTAGCCCATTCAACTTGAGTAAAATATTATTCATGGAAACAAACACGAAGACTGAAACAGCGATTTCTCGCAGATGTAGCTAAAGAAGTAACAGAGAAATACTACATCCCACAATATGCAGCAATGGAGGCAAACATGTTCTAGACACCCCTGGGAGAACTTTCACTTTACCATAAAGAAAACAAAACTACTTGTCAAAATGATCAACACGTACTCACTCCTCACTGTATTAGGACATGTGCCTCGGACAGTTATCCAGTATCGGTAATCCTACCTTAAGCACATGGTTCATCATTTAAGGTCATCTCCTTTGCGGAATATGACATTTACATTAAGTAACTAGACGACTAGGTCGGTCTCCCTGGCCTAGGTGTTAACGTCTTTCTCCGTAATCCCATATTTTCTCATGAGTAACGTAACCTGTGCGAGAATCGATAGCGCTTCTTGCCGCGTTGGTAACTTACGGGGTATGTGAACCGGTCGCTCAGAAATCAATGGCAAACTACTGAGCGTAATCTTGCCTAGTACATCAACAGCAGCTGAAAAATTCTGATGTTGACTGCAACGTCCTGTAAGGGATATGCACACCAAAAACAAAAATAGACGAAAACTGTTGACTTCCATGACCTCCATTGTGACGACTCTGTTCCAACTATGAAGGAGGGACTGTCGCAATGAGAACCACCATTGAACTATTATAGCCGTAGTTAGTCTTGTGGAATAAAGACATTGCAATCTACTGGTTTTAAGATGTGCCGTTGTCTTTCCTGGAGACATGTCGAAGCTAAGACATATCTCTGGTGGGAAGAACGATCCACGATGTCGCAGCACTATACACCATCACCACAACACCACAGTGGACTACTAACCACAGTAGCTTCGTAGGAAATAAAAAGACCAATAGATTTGCTAAACCTAGAGTCGTAAAACAGTTAGGGGATAGTGCTTGCATAATATGAACAGCCCAACCGCACATTCTCAGAAATAACACAAAAGAAGAATGGTTGAACAAAGGGGCAACAGGAACAACGAGCCCAGCTCTATTTTAATGAAATGCCCTAACCAAAAGTCAGTGACAACATCAATGGCCTTAGAGAAAGAAGAAACACAAACAATTTTCCAATTTCGAACAGGGCTTGATCCAATCAATAGCCAAGTACACCGTATCAGTCTGTCCCCGGCACGCACACACCCCTGTGCTGATAGTACACGGTATCAGTCTGTCCCCGGCACGCACACACCCCTGTGCTGATATTGTTGTCGCCTTTTTGAAACCATCTACCACCTTCTATTCATATGTCACACGTTAGGGCGGTAGGGGTGGTGGAAGCTACATCAGCCGTATCTGACAGTTACAAACTCACTTGCTGTGTCCCTGGAACATCTGCGGGCAGACGGCATCTCGTGACAATTACTTTTTACTACCAAGATTAGACAACTCAGCAGCTTTCCTCGTGGTACTCCTCCTCCTCCTCCTCCTCCTCCTCTCCTCCTCCTCCTACTTCTTCTTCTTCTTCTTCTTCTTCTCCTCCTCCTTCTTCTTCTTCTTCTTCTTCATTTACTCCAGTGAAGTGTAAGGCTGCGATTAAGGATCTTTCGTTCCTTCTTTCTCATGCGCTTAATAAGTTGGTCTTTATTTTTCTAAATTGTTCTTGATACCCATCACTACATGTTTTACGTGGTCTTTCCATTGCTCTGTATTCATAATATTTCTTTAATGTGGATCCTTGTGGTAGATGGCACCAGAGCATTTTTGTGAGGTGCCTAAATCCTTTAATCTATTGTTCTTTACTGTATTACATGATTGGTTTTAGAATCAATCTTCTTCAGAATTTTCTCTGGATAACTAGTACAAAGACGCTTTGTCTTCACTGATAACATAATTTCCATAAACCACTACGGCATAAGACCTGCAGGGTTACATCGTGAGTGGATGATACAAATGCAATATCTTTTAGTACCTTTGATTGTTTCAACATCATCAAATGCACGTTCCGAATATTATCTTATTCTTCATATGCCTTTCTGATTTGCGTGAATGATCTTTTCAACCCATAATAGCCGGAGCCTGTATCTCTCATTGTCAGTTCTGCTACGAATGGATTTCGTTGATAAGGATACTTCTATCAATGTCGCTCCTTGTGTTTGTTTCGAGTGACCCGTATTCTACGCAATAAGAATCAAACATTTTACTAGTGACGTTTGAGAAAACGAGTATCTGTATGTAACATACTGTCCATACTACGTGTGATTGTGAGCCATGGATCCTGAATACAAATGTTTTAAAGAAATTAGAAATTGGTGATATCTGGGTTTTCTATAGTTCTAAGAATCTAACTAACGGCTAAGATTATTATTGACGGCTAAGAATCTCACTGACAGCTAAGAATCTCATGTATGGGTAAGAATTTCAGTGACAGCTAAGATTCTCATACGTGGCTAAGAATCTCATTGGCGGCAAGGATGCATTTATGGCTAAAAATTCAATTGACGGATAAGAATCTCATTTATGGCTAAAAAAAATCATTGACGGCTAAGAATGTCATCGACGGCTACGACTTGTATTGATGACCAAGAATATCATTGATGGCTATGAATCCTATTTGACAACTAAGAATCTTATCGCCGGCAAAGAATTTCATTTATGGCTGAGAATCTTATTGGCGGCTAAGAATCCATTTGACGGCTAAGAATCCATTTTCCGGATAAATATCTTTATGAAAAGCTTAGAAGACAACTGACCGCCACGAAGACAAATAGACAAGCATTAAAATGTAGTCATACGGCTGATATTTCCGTTGGGGCTGAAGTGTTAGACCTTGACACATTTAGGCCACAGTATTAAAGAGTTGTATTGTTCCCTTCCTCTCCCCTTTCCTTCCCAACGTAAAGTTCCCATCATCATCAACATTATGTGCCATGCCGAAGAGCGTGGTCGGTCATGTTTCGCTGTCACAAACGATCACCAGAGTCGTGGATCAGTTCCGTGTTCTTGTCTCGACCATGCCACCTGGCCAAGACGTCCAGATATTTACTTCTTTGCCTTCCCCTTGTTATTGTCCCCTAAATCTTGCCAGTTGACACAAAGTTCTCTAGTTTATTTCTTCCCATAACGTGTCCAAAAACGTGTGACTGTTGTCATGCCACATAATAGTGAGAGTTGTTGTGGTACACGCGTACGTGATGTCATAAATGTGCTGATTATTATAGGTATCATGGCACGAGAAAGTGATGAGTTGTCGTGGCACGGGACAGTGATGAGCTGTCATGGCACGGTAGAGTAATGAGTTGTCATGGCACGGTAGAATGATGAGCTGTCATGGCACGGTAGAGTGATAAGTTGTCATGGCATGGTAGAGTGATGAGTTGTCATGGCACAGAGAGTGATGAGTTGTTGTGGCACAGGAGAGTGATGAGTTATCATGGCACAGGAGAGTGATGAGTTGTTGTGGCACAGGAGAGTGATGAGTTGTTGTCACGGGACCACTGTAGTTAACGATAAGATGATAGACTAACAGAGACAGTCTGTATTCACAGCTGCAATTGTTTGTTACTAGTGGGGAAACACGTCGGATCAAACGAAACTACCAGTCTTTGAGATTTCCCTAGGAAACGGGAAATTTGTCGGCATTGTTTGATGTGTCGTCGTTCGAGAGGAAAAGACTGTTGCGTCAGTTGTAGAAGGGGGGACAACTATTCTTGTGAAGTTGGGAACAGATTGTCTGCCGCTGGGGCCACCTGTTGTTGACATCGAATGACGTCACTCGGACAATCCCCGACTGTATGAAAACATAACTTGTTGCCGCTAGTGTGAACAAGGGAGTTGACCTAGGCTGAAGTGTTTGACTAGCTCTGTTCTAATATAGAAAAGAATCTATTGTGTTCTGTATCAATTAACGTGGATGAACATGTGTCTTTCATGGCAAAGTGTGGATTCGATTCAGGATAGAGCTGAGTTTTCATAAGGTATTCACTAGATAGCATTTAGATGTAAATAATGTAGAACAGTCTAGTGATAGATAAAGTTTAGGACTTGAGCATAATGTTGTTGCTTTGTGGTTAGGTATTCCAGGAGTGTCGGCGGACAGTAGGCAATCGCATTGTTAAAACTAACTAGTGTGAGGGGTCAATTAGCTCAGCTGGTTCGGAAGAGTGAAGTGGGATGATATGTAGAAAGATTGAGGATGGTTGGGGGATAGGAGAAATTAACACACAAAGAGAACTGGTTGCTTGCAGCAGAAGAGGACAGTCTATATTATTTATACACATCACGAGAAGCGGATATCTGAAGTGCGTCGTCACAACGGGAAAATTGAAGATGAAGTGGTACAAGGGAAAACCAAGTGACAAGATGCTCGGCAGTTTGACATCAGGACAAGGAGGAACATCGCTGTCAGAAATGATTGGCAGTACACGAGACAGAAGGCGGTGGTCAGACATAATGACTAACGCCACGCGACATGGACTAACTATGAGAGAGAGAGAGAGAGAGAGAGAGAGAGAGAGAGAGAGAGAGAGAGAGAGAGAGAGAGAGAGAGAGAGAGAGAGAGAGAGAGAGAGAGAGAGAGAGAGACATAACCAAAAAAAATCGTCTGTATACTTATAATGAAGAATCGGTTCCAGTACAGTCCAAACAAATTCATAAGTGCTCGGTCTCACCGAGTGTTGGTGTAAGAGTCAGGATGCTGATTATGTATCTCTGTTGCGCTCTAGTTGACCTTATGTTGGGGCCTTCTTAATCTACGGGCATTGCCATCAGCTCCATGCGAGATGTCCAACTCTAACACCGCAAGAGGAGATTGCCTTCAAGTATCCAGCTACTGAGAAATCTAGAGAGCTGCTAAAACACACGCACACACACACACACATACACACACGCGCGCGCGCACGCGCACTCGTGCTGCTCGAGTACAATCAGAAACTCATACACGCAAGTACCCCATAAAGATTCAAGAAGCCCGGAATAACACGTTTCATATCAGCTCTTGATGAAAATCTCCAAGAGCCCAAAAATGCATCAATATCAACTAACGTATTCATTCCTTGTATTTGCACTTCTCGCTGTCCACGTCCCTTGCTCCCAACAAAATCGTCTTGTCTCCACTTAGTCAGTTTGAGAATCTATAATGCGGAAAATGTCTCAAGATTCCATCTTAATTAGTCCTCTTGAAATGAAGAAGAAGAGGGAGGGTTTTTTTTCTGAGCATTATAGAAGAGAGTTCGTGAGACAGTGCCATCTACGCGTCTGAAGACGAGAACTAAGACAGGCAACTTCCAGTACATTAAACTGGAGACATCAGACATGTTAGAGTGCTTCCATTGAGAGCTTCTCAGTCTGGGACATTAGGGTTGATTTGACTCCCCAGACAAGCTTTTCGACTTTCTAAATCACTGGAGTTAACTAGAACGTATTAGCAACATAAAAATCACGGATTTTATTGTGGAAGTGTGAGAATTCATCGGAAATGACAACAGAGACTCTAAGTTTTAGATAGTAAGGGGAAGGGGGGAGCAAATTGTTAAAATAAAGGATGGAGTTTATCATGGGCAAATATGGTAAACTGGGGATTAGGTATTGCAGAGGGGAACGGAAAATTATGAGTTAACTGCAACGTGTTACTAGCATAAAAACCAAGGACTGTATTGTGGAGTGTGCAAATACATCGGAGAACATAACAAATGACATCTTTGTGGAAAGTAGTTACAGGGAAGAAACTTGAGAAAATAAGAGGTTTATCATAGTAAAGCTTGATACATAGGTATTTAGATGCTGCCTAGAGAAACTGAAAACTATGAGTTATCTAGAAAGCATTAGTAACGTGATAATCTCAGATTTTATTGTGGAGTGTCCGAAGTGAAAATTATGAGGGACGACTAGAGATCATTAAGGACAATTAGAAATAAACGAGCAGACATGAACTAATTCAGTGTCGAATAATTGTGTATCGTCATATATGACTTCCCATTTGGACAGAAGGATGGTTTATCGTCATACTAGGGTGTTGTCTTATTTGTTTTGTTTCGCGTTTTCTTCCGTAATTTAAATGCTCAGTGAACGGAAATTTACATTATAATACTTGTTCATTTGATTTTGTGTAAGGTCACTATTTTAGTTTTAGTTTTAGTCGTTGGATCAACATCACGGCACACGGTTTAACCCATAAGTGCTCCGTTTTCCTCCTAACTCAAACCTGAGTCTGGAGAAACTCAAGCTCAATGCACGAACTCCGTTGCATCGGCGAGGATCCTGAAATACTTTGGGTAGATTTTTAACTCGAAATTTTGCCAGGGCAGCGCCGTTAGGCTACTCTTTTTCGATTTCCGACTGCCAAGGGATTTTTTACGTGCGCAACAATACACACGGGTGTCCGATCTCACTACCCAGAGACCAGGGAAATTTTATTACTGGAAGTCCAGGTGTATTTTTTAATAAATCCCGGTCCTCACCGGGGCCTGAACCCGGGACCTCCAGCACTCGAGGCGGACACCATACCCCGAGACCACTAAGCACAGTGGATACAATCTCACTGTGGAGTACCCGGAAACGAGAGAGCTGATCGATTGGCTAAGGAAATGGCAATAGAAGAACAACCTGATGTTCCCAGTACATACCACCAAAAGAAAAGAATGATCATATCCGTCAGAAAGCCACCAAAACCTGCTCAAGACTACCATTTTATTGACAGGTCAGAATAAATCATTCTACCCGTCAGAACAGAACACAACAGATTACTCAATCACGTGTATACAAAATTCAAGATTGGGGAATCAGTCATGTGCACATGTGGATTGGCGCCGCAGACAGCAGATCACGTACATCAAGACTGTCCACATTACGACATTTCTAAACAAACATTCTGGCCTAGAGAAACAACTGTGGACCACTGAGTGAACTAAAAAAGACATTTAAATGCATACAAGAGACAAGATTGCAGTTATAGACAAATTTCAAGCCAACGAAAGAAAGAGGAATTTGATTGTGTACCATGTTTGATTCAAACCTGCACTGCTGTTTTACATTGAAACAGTTAATAGACACCCGTAGAAAAGAAAATATAAAAAGAATAGAGAAATATTATACAGCAGCAGATCCTTTGCAAAGTGTTGCTCTCATCATGGCATATTGAAAAGACTCTCGATTATTTGTCAGATGCGCTGCCTCTTGCATTTCCGTGTCAACTGTGTCTTTAATGTCTCTTTAATGAGGAAAAATTGGAGGTGGTGGGAAATTTCGAATGTCTTGGGTCATTGATTACCAACAATGGTGACACAATGAAAGAAATTAAACGACGACTATCGATTGCTCTTCAAAGACTAAAGCGATTTAATAAATTATGGAATGGGACAGACAGAACTACAAAAATTAGATTTTTAAGAGCATGCATATTTCCCATTGCAACATACGCCTGTGAGACCTGGACACTTACTAAACAAGTTGAACAGCGCATAAATGCCTTTGAATATAAATGTTATAGACGAGTTCTAAGAATATCTTGGATAAAGAAAAGTACAAATGCATCAATACTTCAAGAGCTGAATATTGAAGAAGGTTGGCTACTAATGACGATAAAACAAAGAAAATTGAAATATTTTGGTCACTTGAAACGTCACGAAAGTTTAGAGAGAACAATAATGGAGGGGTATATGCCTGGGAAGAGAGGAAGAGGAAGGCCAAAGAGAAGATGGGTGCAGGATGTGGCAGATTATCTCCAGATGGGTGTATCAGACGCGGGACATCTTGCTTATGATCGAGAGGTTTTCCGGAAGGTTGTTATGGGAGCGAGGTTCTGCAAAGGACATACTACTGAATGAATGAATGAATGAATGAATGGATGAATGAATGAATGAATGAATGAATGAATGAATGAGTGTCTCGTTCTGCGATCGTCTTGGTAAGCCCCTTCCACTTTTTCCAGGAATCATGCGTGCATTATTATTCACAAAGGTGTTTAAACTTTTGTGAAAGAACTATAAAACATAGACATAACAGCCACCCATAAGCCCATAAACATGCACTCTCCCGCTGCTTATACTTCACCTCGACACCTCAAGGTACAAGAGGAACATAATGAGATGAGATGAGATTAGATGAACTATCCATCCATCTATCAGGTGCCAGCCGATTAGCGTGGGCGGTCATGTTCTGTCATCTCACTAGATCACCAGAGTCGTGGATCAGCTCTGTGTTCCTGTCTCGACCATGCCACGTAGCCAAGCCATCAAGGTATTTACTTCTCGGTCTTCCCCTTGGTCTCCTCCCTTCGATCTTGTCAGTCGTCACCAAGTTCTCTAAGTCATTTCTTCTCGTAACATGCCTAACAAATTTTGACTGTCTATGTCTAATGACTCTAATCAGTTTACGATCTTCATTTGTTTCTTGAAGGACTTGTTCATTGGTTTTTCTGTTTATCCATGGTATTCTTTGCATTTTCCTCTGAAACCACATTTCCACAGCCATCTGCTGTTTTTCAGCTTGACTGCTTATTGTCCACGCTCCACATCCATACAAAAGTACAGGTTCTATGTAGCACTTCAACACTCTTTTTCTCGTTTCAGTTGATATCTTTTTTATTGGCCAGTATGTTTTTCATCTTGCATATGATTATTAATGTTTATAATACACATAAATAATTCACCAAGGTCTAAATATCGACACTATAGTTACCAGAAATCATATGTCTCATCATATTTAATCTCATCACCAGTCTTTTTCTTTTTGTTTCTTTACTTTTTTTTTTTGGGGGGGGGGGAGGGGGGGGGGGGTAGTGTTGGTCTCTAATTGTCTGGGGTTTGAGTAGTTTTAGTTTTCGAAATTATTTAGTGAAAGAGTATGTTGTTTGTTATGTTGGTTTTATTTTTAAATTGATCACGTCTAGTATC
The DNA here is from genome assembly GCA_014155875.1 of Cepaea nemoralis. Classification (NCBI taxonomy): domain Eukaryota; kingdom Metazoa; phylum Mollusca; class Gastropoda; order Stylommatophora; family Helicidae; genus Cepaea; species Cepaea nemoralis. The sequence continues at coordinate 273,963 of JACEFZ010018201.1, read as the reverse complement.
TAATTTTGTTTATTACACAGCGCACGAAAATGTCTAACAATATATGTATATATATATGCGTGCGTGCGTGCGTGCGTGCGTGCGTGCGTGTGTGTGTGTGTGTGTGTGTGTGTGATTTACACCATGGTATGATCGTCGGTAGGAAAGCAAAGTAAACTACTGAAAGTAAAATTACCTAGAAATTCAGAATAGCCAAAGAATGGTGAGATTTATTGATCGTAAAGTTCTGTAAATGACATGCAACTTTGTCGTGTCCTGTAAATGACATGCAACTGTATAATGTCCTGTAAATGATATGCAACTTTTTTTAAAGCGATTCTATAATGTTCAGTTGAGTTTAGATGTGGTTCCTGTGAGGAGGTGATGATGTATTGCAGCTCATTCACGTTCAAAGTTTTAGAAAAGTATCTGTTGCATCGTTATGAAAGTTTTCCTGTCGTCTTATAGTTACTCCCACCCAAGGAATATGTTTTTGATAGCTAGGCCCAAAGGCAACTGAAATCATGGAAAGCGAAGAAATGTCTTTTATGTTTTGGCGAAAATGTATTTAATTCACGCTAACAAACTTGTTTTACAGCAATGTACGTCAATTCGGGTCACCTCTGTACACTTCCGTTCCACTGTGTGATGTGCTTCTCAGACGGATATTCCCGTGCACGACGGAAAATATTCAATATTAAGCACTGTTTCCGTGTGAAGAAGTATTACATTTCATAATATTCACTTCATCTCTGACCCGTAAATTATATACTGCAAATAAACAAACAATGAGATCTGCTGTACAATCTCCAGAACAGGCAAAAATTGTGTTGGGTGTACATAATGATAAGGTTATATGCTACATCTCATCATTTCCCCTCAGTTATTTGCTGAGCAATGGATTTTTATTCGGGGGCAAACATTTGTGAACGCACTATAGAGACTGAGACCTGAGCCTGGTTGTATTGTCTGACAAACTACAAGGAAGCCTGAACCACTGGCTTCCATGCTGTTCCAGCAGAAAACGGATACCAGGAAATGTTCCCGGAAACAAAGGTGGCCGACGTGTTGTTAACCATATCACCCAGTGAGCGTTGATTTGTCTTTAAGAATATGTCGCTAGCACGATATACCCAAACATGCATCAAAATGTTGATAGGCGGCCCTTGCTTGTTTGTTGACTACTTCCTAGTAATGGATACAGCTTTTGCTGGTTGCAGCTCTTGAGAAAAGTGCATGTAATACAACTCCGGGTATACAACGAGCCACGTACTATAAAGGAAGTTAGTCACTGACGGAGGAAATAATCTCCCTGTTCCATCACACCACTAACTTCTGTCGAGCAGTGTTGTTTAAGAGATCTCCCGTGGGTGGGTTGTAGCCTAGCCTATGGATTAGAATACTGTTTACTTTTTACAAATAAACTTTATTGAGCGCTTCACGAATAAACATGCCAGTTTTGCACAAGTGCCGTGCTAATCTTCTCCTTATCGATCCAATGTTAATACATGAACTGGTGAATAGCGCTGTGGCCTGGGGGACAGTGAGACGCGCAGTTTTATAATTCCCAGAGATATCGAATCGAGGATCCGAAATCAGCTGCGGGCGGTTCGGAAGCAGACCGCGTTGATTTCTATAGCATAAGGCGTCTGCCGTTTAGAACGCAATGGCAACATATTGAACTAAGAATGCATAGTAAATCACAATGCTGGGTTTGATTGAAACGTCATGAAAAACAACATTTACGTAACTTTAGAGCTTGATGAAAAATACTGTTTACATTAAGGCCATATGGGTGCGTCAACTGTCGGAAGTTCCTTATCAGTCTCGTCTTCCTTGTTGCGTATAAGCATCTTCAACCATGCTGATCTTGCACCCTTTGTGCCGCAATTGCTAAGTCTCGGTCTATTTGCATGCGTTCTTATTCAGGTGTTTGCAACCACATTCATTCAAGCTGTTTAAACAAACGGTTTTACAATCCCGCATACCTAATTTGAAGTCAGTCCTAAGCGGTTTGTGAGCAGATCACTTTGCGTTGTTTTACAGAATAATATAAGATTTGGTCGTTCAGAAAGCAATGGCAAACTACAGAACGTAACAGTGCCTTGAACATCACAAACAGCAAGTGAGTGCTGAGATTGATTGCGAACACCAGTGAAAAGAATATAATTGAAGGCCAATATTTTAAGACTACTTGTAGAGAGATTGGCTGGAGAAGGTGATGTTCACTCAGGAGAATTTAGAACAATCTTTAGAGGAAGTCATAAACATGAAGGAGGTGTACGGATAATCTCAGACACAGAACGACTTGAAATAATGGGTGAAATCATGGCAATATCAGATCGAGACCTGTTGGTGAGATTAGGTGAGACAACAACAGATATTCATGACATTTAAGTTCATGCGCCAAAGTCAGTCATCAGAGAAGAGGAAACGGATAATTTGTCACTGTTGTCTTCGACACACATTTGTTACCATTCGCTACCTGTATTCTTCGATGAATGTCCACAGGTCGATATCCTTCAAAAGAAAGAAACTGAATCACCGCTCTTTGAGCTTCTTTGGACGGATTTTGGACCAACTCGGCCATTTTCTCAGTGTTCAGAAACAGAACCTATGCATCATGGGACGATAAGCACTTGCTCTTTTATTCATTGGTCAGTACTTATCACATGACTATGACATGATCATGTTCAACGTACGCAATTACGCGCGGTGCGGCACGAACGGATTTCACATGAACGCCCCTTATACAAAAGAGGCAAGCAATGTAGCAATGTTAAGTTAGTTGCATATCCTTTACAGGACGTCGCAGTCAACACCAGAATTTTGTTGATATTGTGATCTTTTGGGAGGTTTACTTTCAGTAGTTTGCCATTCTTTCTGAACGACCGTCATCCATACTATTTCGTAAACAACCAACACATGGCGGTCTGCTGCCAAAAGCGCCGCAGCTATGTTTCGAACTCGGGTATGCGGGATTACGAACTGCGTCCGTAACCTCTTTGCCACGGAACGGGCAATGTGGCAATGACACAATGTAAAAATCCAGGACACGGCTATAATACTAGGAGATTGCCACCCAGACACTGGGGAAGGGAGATATGAAGATGATCCTGATAGACATGGCCTTGGGGAGAGAAATGAGCCAGGGGAGAAATTGAGTGCTGACATATAATGTTATAATGGGAAGCGTTTGGTACAGGATGCATTCTACACATCCTTCGACACGGTGAGGCTAAGAAACCATTATATACAAATACGCAGCTACTATACAAATAGCATACTATCAGTGAAAATCAGAAAGGTTGCTGATTACAATTTAACTATGTGCTAGTAATTAAAACACCTCAAAACTAGATAAAACCATGTGTTAATGGTACTCTTAGGGGAAGCACAGAATAGGAACACTGTAACTTATCATGTATTTTTAAGAGGCTACATGGAGGGCTGCCGGTCTCTCTGGCCGAGGGGTTACAACACTTTCTCCGTAATCCCGTTTATCAAGCAGAGTCTCGTAGCGGGCGAGAACTGGGAGCGGTTCATCCCCCGCTGGTGACTTGCGTGATAGCTGAGCCGGCCGCTCAGAAAGCAATGGCAAACTACTGAGCGTAATCTTGCCAAGAAATCAACAGACAGCTGAAAGATGCTGCTGTTGACAGCGATGTCCTGTAAAGGTTATGCGGGAAAAAAAAAAAAACATGGAGGGTTGACGTAGAAAACTTTAGAATCTAACAAACGAACCAGTCTAAATTTAAGAACAGAGCAATAACCCAGCCAACCAAAATGAAACTGGGCTCTTCTAGAAGAGTTGTAAAGCGATGCGGAGAAAGCCCTCTGACATGTGATTCTGTGGAATGAAGCTGACGTGTCGTTCTATATAATAATGTGATTCTGTAGAATAATGCCGAGATGTGGTTCTGTAGAATAATGTCGAGGTGTGGTTCTGTAGAATAAAGCCGAGGTGAGGTTCTGTAGAATAATGCGGTTCTCTAGAATAATATCGAGGTGTGATTTTGCAGAATAATGCCGAGATGTGGTTCTATATAATGAAGTTGACATGTGGTTCTGTAGAATAATGTGGTTCCGAACAGTAATGCCGAGATGTGGTTCTGTATAATAATGTGGTTGTATACAATAATGCCGAGATGTGGTTCTGTAGAATAATGTGGTTCTAAAGAGTAATGTCGAGACGTGATTTTGTAGAATAATGTGGTTCTACAGAATAATGTCGAGACATGGTTCTGAAAAATATTGCGAGATGTGGTTCTGTAGAGTAAATTGGTTCTATAGAGTAATGCCGAGACATGGTTCTGTAGAATATTGCGAGATGTGTTCTGTAGAATAAATTGGTTCTATAGAAAAATGCCGAGACGTGGATGTGTAGAATAATGCCTAGATGTGGTTCATCATAGAGAGAACTGGTTAACCGCTTCAGAAGTAGTGTCGTGGTGGGGGAGCTTGAGTTTCTCAATGACCCTGAGAGCTATGCCGGCGGTAGCGTAACTACCAGCAGGGCCTCCCAAGCCGGACAGGTCAAAGGGTAGAGAACAGACAAAGAGAAACACCCTGGTCCTCCAGGTTGGGGGTTGAAGCGTGGGGTTAACATCCCCACCTTTGTAAAAACCTTTCTTTGTTACGAAACAAATACATGAGCCTCGATATCGGACTGACTTATCTGGACAACGACCTTAGAACGTTAAAGAGCTTTTGAGATTTGGAACATGGAATGTACGGACACTATATCGAGCTGGAGCAGCCGAAGAACTAACCCGGGAGCTGGTTGAATATCAAATGGATATAACAGCAATTCAAGAAATAAGGTGGCCAAGAGAGGGTACTTTAGAGCAAAATGGAATGATTATAATATATGGAGGAAACACCCAAAAAAAACATGAATTAGGAACAGGATTTGTCATCAAAAAAGACTTATGGGGGAACGTTTTAAACTTTAAAGCTTTTAATGACAGGATTAGTAAATTACGAATAAAAGGTAAATGGAAAAATATAACGATGATTAATGTACATGCACCTACTGAAGAGAAAGAAGATGATATTAAAGAAGACTTTTATAATGATCTGGAAGATGTCATAGAAGAAACCCCCAAACAGGACAACCTGATTGTGCTGGGAGACTTCAATGCAAAAATAGGTAGAGAGCAAACTAATAAAAAAGTGGCCGGTATGGAAAGCCTACATACAACTTCAAATGATAATGGATGGAGAGTCATCAACCTGGCAGAAGCCAAAGGACTGCAGATTAGCAGTACCAGACTACAAAGAAAGGATATACACAAACAAACTTGGAAATCATGTGACAAGAGAACCTATAATCAAATAGATCACATTTTAATTAACAACAGAAATGCATCAAACATACAGCAAGTCAGAAGTTATAGAGGAGCTGAGTGCCACAGTGACCACTTCCTCGTTGGAGCAAAATTTAAAATAAAACTTAAGCGAGCTTTCTATACTAAATTACAAAGATTACACCCAACATATAACAGAGAAAAACTACAAGACATTACAGTCAAAGAGAAATTTACAGATGAAATAAAATGTAAACTTGAAACTCTGCAACACCCTTCGGAGGAAAGCGTTGACCAAACTTGGTTGATCATCAAGAATACAATTCAATCTACTGCAGAAGAATGTCTCGGTGTATTAACCACGCATAGAAAGAACAGATGGTTCAATCAAAAATGTGAAGAAGCAGTCATTAGGAAGAAGAATGCCAGACATATATGGTTAAATGACATCAACAACATCCAAAAGGAAGAGCATTATTGAAATGAATGTAAAGGGGCTACAAAAATAGTCAGACAGCAGAAGCGAGAATATATGTGTAATATAATCAAAAATATGGAAACTAATCACCAGAAAAATGAATCCAGAAAATTTGTTAAAGAACTGAAGTCAATGAAACGAGGGCACCAACAAAACACATATGGTTTAAAAGACAAAAATGGGAATATGATAAATACCAATGAGGAAATGTGCAACACATGGAAAGAATATTTTATTGAATTACTAAATTGTGAAGCTCCAAGTAACATTTTCCCACAGGAAGAAGTTCTAACATGCGAACCACAAATTGAAGAACCTACATTTGAAGAAATCCTATATGTAATCACACGACTTAAAAACAATAAGGCAACTGGGACTGATAGAATTGCTGCTGAATATATAAAGGCAGGTGGCCATGCATTACATCTAAAGCTATACGAACTAATAATAAAAATCTGGAGGACAGAAGAATTACCCCATGACTGGAAAGAGTCATTATTGATACCTATCTTTAAGAAAGGAGACAAGTTCCAATGTGGAAATTATAGAGGAATATCACTACTGTCCACAAGCTATAAGATACTATCCGCAGTATTACTAAATAGACTAAAACCATATTCAGAAGACATATTAGGTGACTACCAGGCGGGTTTTAGACAAAACAGATCAACAATAGATCAGATATTTATCTTACGACAAATAGCCGAGAAACATTGGGAATATAAAAGAGATCTCCATAACATTTTTTGTGGATTTTAAAAAGGCTTATGATAGTGTCCATAGGAATAGTCTATGGAATGCTATGCAGGAATTTGGAATACCAAGGAAGTTAATCAACATGACCAGACTATGCATGAAAGATACTTATAATATAGTAACATATAAAGGCAGGAAATCAGACCCCTTCCAAATAACATCTGGCTTGAAACAGGGTGATGCACTATCGCCGCTACTCTTCAATCTGGCTCTAGAGAAAGTTGTAAGGAAGATAAAGGAGGAATGTGATATTGGAGGAACATCCAAGCTGCTTGGTTATGCAGATGATATAGATATTATAGGGCAAAGTGAACAAAAGACATTGGAAATATTGACTCACTTAAAGGAAAAAGCCCAACAGATGGGGCTGGTTATCAACCAAGATAAGACAGAATATATGGTAATTTCAAGAGACGGAATGGCTAAAAACTCTGGCCACATACAAATAGATAATATGACCATTAAAAGAACGGAAACATACAAATACCTGGGTACAATCTTCAACTGCTCCAACATCATAAGGGAAGAAATACAAACTAGAATCAACTCTGGAAATAAGATATACTATGCACTACAACATCTACTAAAATCAAAGGCGCTATCTCGTAACACCAAAATCACAATATACAAAACACTGATCAGACCAGTTGTACTGTATGGCTCTGAAACCTGGAGTACAACGAAAGGAGACGAAGCCTTGTTACAAACCTTTGAGAACAAAATTTTAAGACGCATCTTTGGACCCATTAGGGATACACAAAGTGGAGAGTGGAAAAGAAGAAGTAACAAAGACATTTATGATCTGTTTAAGTCCCCGCTAATCACTGGTATCATGAAGGCTATTAGACTACAATGGCTGGGGCATATAGAAAGAATGGACGATAATAGGGAAACAAAACTCGCTTACACTCAGGAAATAAATGACCGTAGACCCCGAGGTAGACCAAGAAGACGGTGGAGAGATAATACATGTACAGACCTACAAGCACTTGAATCAACGACTGGCAAGAGAAGGTCCACCAGAGAGACGAATGAAGACGGATTGTATTTGCAGCAAAGAACCTCAATGGCTCGGAAAGCTGAAGAAGAAGAAGAAGAAGATGTCACTTGGAGGGGAAAGCTGGAATATGCCATAACAATAGGAAAGCTTGAGAGGAAGAGAGATAGGGGCAGGCATACAGAGAAGACGCTTCACGATTTGACATTTTAGTATGAGAGAACATAATTTTTGAAATTAGAGGTACGCAAGACAGGACGTTGTGGACATAATTAACACCGGCACAACAAGGCATAGTCTATGGTCGTGAATTATATGCGAGAATGTGAGTTTTAAATCGTATATTCGATGCATTAGTGCAAAACAAAGGATTTCCATCTATCAGACTGACGTTGGTGTATAGTTGGTTTTTTTTTTCCAATTACCATTTCTACGAGAGATGTGTTGCTGAGCTCTCCTTCCCAGTTCCAACCCGAGAAACCCGATATCCAAGATCGGTACTCGAATTTCACATCCCCGAAGAGGTATATCATGATGTAAGCAGGTTAGACTTAAGACCAATCAGCACATACAGACTGGCTGGGGTTAGGCCTGAGCAGGACACGTCTTCCTCAGAGGCATGAGGTATTTCATCGTCAGTTTACTCCAAACCATGCCCAGATGGAAGACCTTGACTATGCAAAAAGATCTCGTGTAGTTGTTGTAGTTGTTGTTTTAATGATGCTTCTTACTGCAATATGCCCAATTATCTTTCTATCAGTATTTTAATATGTGAACCTTTTAAAACAAAATCAATGCTGCCATTATGAATCACAAAACAGAAATGGCTTGCGCCATACGTGGGAATGCGTTCAACGAATATGATTGTGAAGAGAGCAGTAATGCATGAATAAATTATGACCAAATTACACAATCGTTTTTGTTCGTGGAATATTCCACGTAATGAAGATTTAAAGATGCGATGGTGGCAATTTTTGCCGCTGTGGGTTCCGTGCTGCGTAGCTCCGCACATGTGGATGGCCAGGGAGATAAAGAGAAAAAAAGAGGGAGGGAAAGAGAAACTGATGGGTGGGCGGAAATATTCAGTTAAAAAGCAACAGAGGAAAGTTTTCATTCATACATTCATTTCTCCATGGTTATAAATTACATCTTTCTAATATGTATATCTTTTCTCTTTTACAGTATTTCCATTTGTATCATGTAATACATGTAATGGTCATCTTACTTCGCATGTTAATCTTCTAATTCTAATCAAAGAAATTGAAATATCAAAATTTTGATGAGTAACCTGAATGCCAAGATAGGATCGGATTGCACAGGTTATGAAGATACCATGGGAAAACACGAACTTGGGATAATGAACAGAAGTGGAGATTTATTAAATAGCAAGTCATGGGAGAATATTTTCATCTTTTCCTTGACCAGGAGATTTTCTATTCTATTAAAAGTATTCATTATAAACTGCTTCTTGTCTTCTGTTATGGCAATTCTGATTTTTCTCGTGGATTTTTTTTTATTAGGTTGCACTATTTACTTCTATTTCCATCTTCTTTAGTTTTTTTCTCTTTCTTATATTAGCTCCAATGTTTCCTCGTCTACTTATTTAACACTTTTTTAAAATAAATCAATGTATGTGCTGATGGAATGAGAATGCTTCTTGCTTGTGTGGGTAACTCATTAAGTGTCATGTCTTCATATTCTATCATCAATGTATCGAATTTACTTTTACATTTAATATTATAATCATGTGATTTATCACTTGAATCGAACCGTATTGATCGTGCTCTATTGATCACGTTTTTCAGCTGTCTTGAAGTTTGCTCATGAACTGTGGAGTGTTATTACGGATATTAAAGATGTCCTCCAGTTTTTCTGTGAAGTCTTACATAAATATCACGGTAACATTTTTCTCCGCCTTTCCTATTGTTTCTTGTAAACTACGGTAACATGTCAAATTTTCGTCCCGTTTTCCATGCACACACTTGTATAATTGTGATGTTCTTTTTGTTTTCCCTGACTGATAGTAAAAAACCAATGACAGACTGGACTGTATCCAAAACGTGCTCAAGAACCCTTTTTACATCCCCTGTGTTCACACTTTTCTTTCCCTGGATATATTTGAGGGGGAGTGGGGGAGAGAAAAGAGAGATTTCTACACAGGACATGTCACTGTATGGAATCTCCAGCTTAGGTCAGGAACTGATCTTGTCTCTCCCATAAGTAATATGTATTGCTAGTTCTTTAGTATCATAATAATTTTTTCCCTAACATGAGTTTCTTACATTCCATTCCCACCTTCTTATTCTCTACTTTTGCAAGATGGCAGAACTTCGCAAGGCAGTACCGTTAGACTTACTTGCTCACATTTGCTCAGTAATCGATCTTTCCCAGTTAGCAAAACTTTTTTGTCTGGCATGGAAGCCTTATTATAAGATATTCGTGTGTGTATGTGTTTCTTCTCCCCCCCCCCCCCCCCCTCCCAAACCTACGTATATATTGATATGAGCACCTAAAGATGAATAATTTAGTAGTCTTCTTGTCCTTTCCAAACCCACATGGATTTAGACTAACAACCCATCTAGGTTTTCAGCCCACCTGTTCATTTTTTTTTTTTTTTTGCGCTCGCTCGCTTTGTACTCAAGCGTGTTCCTTACACAATACTTCTTGTAATACTTGTATCACTGGACTGAATTTTGCGTGTGGATTACCCTTTCCTATTACCAGTGCCCCTCGTCATCAGGCAAATCCACTCCGACGTCAGAAGTGCTTGTAATTTACGTCCCAAGTCAAGGACGAGAAGTCTACAAATTAGTCCAACTGACATGTGTAGGGTTAAACTACCCACCTCAGCATCAGCACACCGAATGTTTAAGAACGAGCGCTTTTATCCATTCGGCCATGCTGACCGCCTTTGATCTGTAATGTTAGTTGGGAACTTTTCGTTTCTATTCATATAAGCCCAACTTTTTACATTACAAGTTGCTGCGATTTACATTTTTGTGTTGTAAAGGTATGTTTTTAATAGCTCTGGTTTTGCTGTTATTTAAATCTGCATACTTTAAATGTTCCTTCCTTTCAGTTTTACAGATTTATGGTGTTATTCGTGTTTTATGTTTTCGTTCCATTTTCTACCGAACTGCTATACACGATTCGTCTAAATACTATTAGTCTATTGCCAGCAGTCTTCCTTACTCACCTCATCTACTGTCTGTTACAGGGCTTGGTACTAACTGACTGGCACCTTGCCGTGTTGACAGATGATAGTTTGTGAAATAGGGTTATACGTCTCCATAACAAAAAGCCTTATTTTAATTTAGAGACCATGTGTTGTCCATGCACCATGCAGCATGATCCCTCTCTCGGCGTGCCTAGTTTACTCCAGTGGAAAGGTAACACCAAAACGTCTGGAACAAGACTAACTGCAGAAGCTTTCGGATCAGCAAAGCGATACTCTAACTGTCCGCCTGTCAGAGCTTCTATCCCAGACCAGTAGCCGACCAAGGCTTTGGTCCTGTTCTTCTCTGCCATGAAATTTAGTCTTTAGGTTGCATTTTCTCGCCTAGGGTAAGGCTTGTGCCCTCCAAATTCCACTCCTCCACCAGAAGACTTTGGCACAATGTGGGGTGTTGGGTTTGGTGAGCGTCGCCTAACATTCGGTGCTAACGGAAAGGAGATAGTACCTTCTATTGTCATTCGGTAGCTCAGTCATATCTGACCATACATAGTTCCTTAGTTTCTTGATTTTCGGGATATCCTACACTGTTTTAATGTTTGTGTTTATATGATGTTATGTTGTGCTGATGTTCGTGTTTATATGATGTTATACTGTTCTGATGTTCGTGTCTATATGATGTTATGTTGTTCTGATGTTCGTGTTTATATGATGTTATGTTGTGCTGATGTTCGTGTTTATATGATGTTATACTGTTCTGATGTTCGTGTCTATATGATGTTATGTTGTTCTGATGTTCGTGTTTATATGATGTTATGTTGTTCTGATGTTCGTGTTTATATGATGTTATACTGTTCTGATGTTCGTGTTTATATGATGTTATGTTGTTCTGATGTTCGTGTTTATATGATGTTATGTTGTTCTGATGTTCATGTTTATATGATGTTATACTGTTCTGATGTTCGTGTTTATATGATGTTATGTTGTTCTGATGTTCATGTTTATATGATGTTATACTGTTCTGATGTTCGTGTTTATATGATGTTATGTTGTTCTGATGTTCATGTTTATATGATGTTATACTGTTCTGATGTTCATGTTTATATGATGTTATGTTGTGCTGATGTTCATGTCTATATGATGTTATGTTGTGCTGATGTTCATGTTTATATGATGTTATACTGTTCTGATGTTCATGTCTATATGATGTTATGTTGTGCTGATGTTCATGTCTATATGATGTTATGTTGTGCTGATGTTCGTGTTTATATGATGTTATGTTGTTCTGATGTTCATGTTTATATGATGTTATACTGTTCTGATGTTCATGTTTATATGATGTTATACTGTTCTGATGTTCATGTCTATATGATGTTATGTTGTGCTGATGTTCATGTCTATATGATGTTATGTTGTGCTGATGTTCGTGTTTATATGATGTTATGTTGTTCTGATGTTCATGTTTATATGATGTTATACTGTTCTGATGTTCATGTTTATATGATGTTATACTGTTCTGATGTTCATGTTTATATGATGTTATACTGTTCTGATGTTCATGTCTATATGATGTTATGTTGTGCTGATGTTCATGTCTATATGATGTTATGTTGTGCTGATGTTCGTGTTTATATGATGTTATGTTGTTCTGATGTTCATGTTTATATGATGTTATACTGTTTCTGATGTTCGTGTTTATATGATGTTATGTTGTTCTGATGTTCATGTTTATATGATGTTATACTGTTCTGATGTTCGTGTTTATATGATGTTATGTTGTTCTGATGTTCGTGTTTATATGATGTTATGTTGTTCTGATGTTCGTGTTTATATGATGTTATACTGTTCTGATGTTCGTGTTTATATGATGTTATGTTGTTCTGATGTTCATGTCTATATGATGTTATACTGTTCTGATGTTCGTGTTTATATGATGTTATGTTGTTCTGATGTTCGTGTTTATATGATGTTATACTGTTCTGATGTTCGTGTTTATATGATGTTATGTTGTTCTGATGTTCATGTTTATATGATGTTATACTGTTCTGATGTTCGTGTTTATATGATGTTATGTTGTGCTGATGTTCATGTCTATATGATGTTATGTTGTGCTGATGTTCGTGTTTATATGATGTTATGTTGTTCTGATGTTCATGTTTATATGATGTTATACTGTTCTGATGTTCATGTTTATATTGATGTTATTACTGTTCTGATGTTCATGTTTATATGATGTTATACTGTTCTGATGTTCATGTCTATATGATGTTATGTTGTGCTGATGTTCATGTCTATATGATGTTATGTTGTGCTGATGTTCGTGTTTATATGATGTTATGTTGTTCTGATGTTCATGTTTATATGATGTTATACTGTTCTGATGTTCGTGTTTATATGATGTTATGTTGTTCTGATGTTCATGTTATATGATGTTATACTGTTCTGATGTTCGTGTTTATATGATGTTATGTTGTTCTGATGTTCGTGTTTATATGATGTTATGTTGTTCTGATGTTCGTGTTTATATGATGTTATACTGTTCTGATGTTCGTGTTTATATGATGTTATGTTGTTCTGATGTTCGTGTTTATATGATGTTATGTTGTTCTGATGTTCATGTTTATATGATGTTATGTTGTTCTGATGTTCGTGTCTATATCATGCTATGTTGTGTTGATGTTCGTGTTTATATGATGCTATGTTGTTCTGATGTTCGTGTCTATATGATGAAATGTTGTTTTAATAATCATGTTTATGTGATGTTACGTTGTTTGGATGCTCGCGTATAAATAATATTAAGTTGTTTTCTTGTTAACGTATATATGATATCGTGTATCTCTTGAGTTTCAGCTTACTTTATATTGTTCATTTATTTCTTCGAGGATAATATCATTTTGTCTCGTTTCTCGAATCTAACATATTGCATTCATTGTTCGCGCTAGCTCCTCATCTCGTATGCCGGTCGACGTTTCTCATCATTCTTATTGATTGTCCGTGTGTCAGGTCCAACAAGAACTACTGACCAGATGCGTGTTGGAAAGATTATTTTTGTCATTCATTCTTTAGATTCATCTATGGTATTTCTTTTCAGAAGATTTTGTCATTGCAATTCTAATCCAGTGTTATTTGTTTCAGCTGGCGTCTTGGAAAAGCAAAAGCCGGTTAGCGTGTAGAATGACCAGAGGACAAGCAGCGTTTGATATGATGAAGAATGTTCTTATAATAACCACCATCAAGTTAGTCCAAGGATAGGTGATGAGATCACTTCATCATGTCACGTCATTGTTCCCTGCTGTAAGGTCACTCATAACTTTTATCATGTCACTTCATTGTTTCCTGCTCTAAGGTCGCCCGTCATCTGATCATGTCACTTCATTGTTTCCTGTTCTAATGTCACCCATCGTCTGATCATGTCACTTATTGTGTTGCCTGTTCTAAGGTCATCCATCGTCTGATAATGGCACTTATTTATTGCCTGCTCTAAGCCACCCATCATCTGATCATGTCATTTAATATGTCCATGTTCTAAGGTCAGCCATCATCTTATCATATCACTTCACTGTTCTGTTCTAACGTCACTCATCGTCTGATCATGTCACTTCATTGTTCTTACTATAAGGTCACCCATCATCTGATCGTATCTCTTCATTGTTTCCGGCGCTAAGGTCACTCATCATCTGATAATGTCACTATATTATTTCCAGTTCTAAGGTCACTCATCATCTGATCATGTCACTTAATTGTTTCCTGCTCTAAGGTCACCCAACATTTGATTATGTCACTTCATTGTTTCTTTTTCTAAAGTCACCCATCATCTGATCAGGTTACTTCATTGTTTCCTATTCTAAGACATTCATCATCTGATCATGTCGCTTCATTGTTCCTTGTTCTAAAGTCACCGATCATCTGATCGTGTAACTTCATTGTTCCCTGTTCTAATGTCACCGATCATCTGATCATGTCGCTTTATTGTTCCCTGTTCTAAGGTCACTCACTGTCTGATCATGTCACTTCACTGTTTCCTGTTCTAAGGTTACTCATTGTCTGATCATGTCACTTCACCGTTCCCTATTCTAAGTAATGCTGTACAGCTCGGTTAAAGTATCAACACCAGCATACTTGACTGACGTGTGGTTTAGTTACTTCTAGCCTTCTTGCGTGATGCAAATTTTACTTGCTCGTCTTGTTATGTACCTGTTTCTTGCATGCGGGTTTGATGTAGTTATTTTTTGAATGCCTGTTTGTTTAATTATTTGTTGAATTCCTGTTCGATGTACTTATTTTTTGTATGTCTGTTTGATGTAGTTATTTCTTGTTTGTCTGTTTGATGCAGTTATTTCTTGAATGCCTGTTCGATGTAGTTATTTCTTGTTTGTCTGTTTGATGTAGTTATTTCTTGTATGTATGTTGAATGTAGTTGTTTCTTACATGCCTGGATGATGTGGTTATTCCATGCATTGCTGGGTGAGGTAATCACTTCTTACTCTTCTATGCGATATAATTGTTCATTTCCTGCCTGTGTGTATTTGACTGTCTCTTACTTGTCTGTAAGATGTAACTGTTTCTTTCATGTCTGTGTGATGTTCTTGTTTCTTACAATGTGTGATGTAGTTGTTACCGTGTGATGTAGTTGGTTCTTGAACGTATGTGTGATGTAGATGTTTCTTGCATGTCTGAGTGATGTAGTTTCTTACATGTCTATGTGATGTAGTTATTACTTGCATGTCGGTGTGATGTAGATGTTTGTTGCACGTCTGTGTGGTGTAGTTGTTTGTTGCATGTTTGTGTGATGAAGTTGATTGTTGCATGTCTGTGTGGTGTAGTTGTTTATTGCATGTTTGTGTGCTGACGTTTTTTGTTTGTTGCATGTTTGTGTGACGTAGTTGTTTGTTGCACGTCTGTGTGGTGTAGTTGTTTGTTGTATGTTTGTGCGATGAAGTTGTTTGTTTCTTGCACGTCTGTGTGGTGTAGTTGTTTGTTGTATGTTTGTGCGATGAAGTTGTTTGTTTGTTGCATGTATGTGGGATGTAGTTGTTTGTTGCACATCTGTGTCATGTGGTTGTTTCTTGTTTGTCTGTGTGATGTAGTTGTTTCTTGCTTGTCTGTGTGGTGTAGTTTTTTCTTGCATATCTGTGTGATGTAGCTCGTTCTTAAAGTTATGTGAGATGTAGTTGTTTCTTGCTTGTCTGTGTGCTGTAGTTGTTTCTTAAAGTTATGTGTGATGTACGAGGGCGAGTTAATGAGTAAGACACACAGTTCTGTGGGATGGCAGGTAAATGTTGGTGTTTTCTACAAGTGTCATTAGGTGACAGCAACATCGAACTTTATATTCCCGTTCGTCAGGTGGTGCTAGATGTCTCATGCGCATGCGTAGCGCATAAACAAAATGGCGACTGTACTTACGGAGTGTACAACCGAAGAGCAACGTGCTGTTGTGCTTTTTTTGGGGGGAGGGGGTGGGGAAGGTGGGGGGGGGGGGAGGACTGCCTGCAAAGAACATTCATAAGGAAATGCTTACTGTTTATGCTGACAAATGTTTGTCCCGTAAAGCGGTGCATTGCTGAGTAGAAATATTTACACAAGGAGCGAATGACGTCGAAGTTGAATGTGAAGTGAAAAATGTGGTTTAGAAAAGGGAGCACGCAGTTCTATGCAGCCGTGTGGGCGGACTGATAAGACGATGAGATAAGTGCATCAATGTTGGTGGAAATTATGTTGAGAAATAAAGGGACAATGTATGTATAAACATAAACCGGTTTCAAGTTGTTATCATATTTAGTTATTTTTCTACAGCCATTTATAACTTACTTATTGACTTCCCCTCGTAGTTGTTTCTTGCATGTCGGTGTGATGTAATTGTTTCTTGAATGTTTGTGTGATGTAATGTTTTCTTGCATTCATGTGCGTTGTGGTTTTTGTTTTTTTTTCGTGTCGTTATTTTTGCACAGTTGTGTGATGTAGTTGTTTCTAGCCTGTCAGTGTGATATACTTGTTTCCTTAACATTCTCTTGTTCTTTTCTCCCACATTTTACCTTCCAGTATTTTATATGGTACTGCGTCATGACTCATATTATTATCAGCCAAGAAAGACTATTTCTTTTTCATATTGTTCAATAATTGTCTATTTTCCCAAGTGTTTTTATGAATTTGTTCGGTTCATCTCTTTCTTTCCAGCTTAATCTTTGCATCCTGCGACAACATCACTTCTGAAAAGTTCCCAAGTTATTGTCATCTGCATTAGTTAAAGTCCATGTTTCAGGATCGTGTAGTGCTACGGGCCAAATGTGTCTATTGATTATTTTCCGCAGTTCAATATTGATGTTTCTTTATGTTAGAAGTGTTAGCAAGAGCATTCTATGAATTTGTATACACGGAAGTCACAAAAGAACATTGTCCTTATTACTGTATGTGTGGGTAAATCACGCGACACGGAAATTAAGATCACAGAAAAATTACTAGAGGACAGTCAGATGTAGTTTCTTCACAGAAAGATCAATCCAAACAACCGAACAGGAATGGGACTACAATTCAAGCTTTCCTGAATATCTGTCTCAGACTTCCGTGAAGATGAATCTTTCATTCATTTCATACTAACCAGCTACATATAGGTTGAACAAGGAAGTTACATGTATTCATATATTAGATGGCTGCCAGGTAATGTCTTGGGGCGTCAAGGCCGCCGCCGGTGTGATACTGACTACATCAGCCACCGAGTGCCGTTTGATCTATGATAACATGGGTCCCTCACCATATGCCCAATGATAATATGGGTCCCGCACCATATGCCCAATGATAATATGGGTCCCGCACCACATTCCCAATGATAATATGGGACCCGCACCATATGCCCAATGATAATATGGGCTGCAGACATAGATCACCCGTTGCATGAGGCGCTGGACGCAGTTGAGGGTCAGCGACTGATAAGAGGGAAATCATGGATGGCTCAGGCGGAGGATATGATCAGACAGGTGTGCATCTTGGAGAACATTAGGCGAGGAGAGGAGTGGGTCAGAGTGCCAGCGGAGCAGTCAGACTTGTGCAGAGTTATAATCACATTGAGCCGGGAGTGCAGGGAATGGCCAGCAGGGGCCACGGAAGTGGAAATCCAGCAACTAATTCAGGATAATGCTCGCTCGGGTGATGTGATTATCTACACAGATGGGTCGGTGTTGAGAGGTAGGAGAAGTGCCTGGGGGTTCTTAGCAAAAGCTAATGGTCGACGTTTGGTGCAGGAGAGCCTGGCATATGATACCAAAACATCTAGCTTAAGAATTGAGGTGGAGGCGGCCAGTGCAGCTTTCCGCTGGATGGAGAATACGACACACACACACACACACACACACACATCGTGATTGTAACTGACTCAGAAAGCATGCTGAGGAAGGTGAGGACAGCCAAGCTTCGGGCAGAGTGGCTTGCTTCGCTTCGGAGGTCACGGGTGGCAAGTATTGTCTGGATCTTTTCTCCGGGGCATGCCGGTGTGCTGAGGAATGAACAGATAGACAGATTGGCTGGCTCTGCAAAACTTGGTGGAGTATTGACGCTTGACAATGCAGACGTGGTTGCGGCTTTGTGGGAGCACGTGTACACCTCGGAGGAGCAAATGGATCACCATGGTCTGGCAAGAATGAGACAGCGAGGAGTGACGAGGGAATCTGGCCGACGCTCGACGCTCAGAGGAAAGGCGAGACGGACATATAATCAGATTGCTACTGGTACTATTGGTGTTGGAACTCTTCGCTGGCTGCTGAGGATGGGGACGGAGCGCTTATGGGAATGCCCCGAATGATGCTGATGTCGGTTCCTAAATCAATCAATCAATCGTTACTATCTTACCTACTTACATGGTTACTTAGTTACTACCTTACTACTTACTTACTTTCTTACTTAGTTACTATCTTACCTACTTACTTACTGTATTATCTACTTACTTACTTTCTTACTTAGTTACTATCTTACCTACTTACTTACTGTATTATCTACTTACTTTCTTGCTTACTTAGTTACTATCTTACCTACTTACTTACTTGCTTACTTAGTTACTATCTTACCTACTTACTTACTTGCTTACTTAGTTACTATCTTACCTACTTACTTACTTACTGTATTACCTACTTACTTACTTGCTTACTTAGTTACTATCTTACCTACTTACTTACTTACTGTATTACCTACTTACTTACTTGCTTACTTAGTTACTATCTTACCTACTTACTTACTTACTGTATTACCTACTTACTTACTGTATTACCTACTTACTTACTTGCTTACTTAGTTACTATCTTACCTACTTACCTACTTTCTTACTTAGTTACTATATTACCTACTTACTTACTTGCTTACTTAGTTAATATCTTACCTACTTACTTACTTGCTTACTTAGTTACTATATTACCTACTTACTTACTTGCTTACTTAGTTACTATCTTACCTACTTACCTACTTGCTTACTTAGTTACTATATTACATACTTACTTACTTGCTCACTTAGTTACTATCTTACCTACTTACCTACTTGCTTACTAAATTACTATCTTACCTACTTACTTACTATATTACCTACTTACTTGCTTACTTAGTTACTATATTACCTACTTACTTACTTGCTTACTTAGTTACTATCTTACCTACCTACTTACTATATTACCTACTTACTTGCTTACTTAGTTACTATCGTACTACTTACTTACTTGATTACTTAGTTACTATATTACCTACTTACTTACTTGCTTACTTAGTTAATATCTTACCTACTTACTTACTTGCTTACTTAGTTACTATCTTACCTACTTACCTACTTGCTTACTTAGTTACTATATTACATACTTACTTACTTGCTTTCTTAGTTACTATCTTACCTACTTACCTACTTGCTTACTAAATTACTATCTTACCTACTTACTTACTATATTACCTACTTACTTGCTTACTTAGTTACTATATTACCTACTTACTTACTTGCTTACTTAGTTACTATCTTACCTACCTACTTACTATATTACCTACTTACTTGCTTACTTAGTTACTATCTTATGTACTTACTTACTTGCTTACTTAGTTACTATCGTACTACTTACTTACTTGATTACTTAGTTACTATCTTATCTACTTACTTACTTGATTATTTAGTTACTATCTTACCTACTTACTTACTTCTTGCTTACTTAGTTACTATCTTATTACTTACTTGATTACTTAGTTATTATCTTACATACTTACTTACTTGCTTACTTAGTTACTAGCTTACCAGCTTACTTACTTACTATATTGCCTGCATACTTACTTGCTTATTTAGTTACTATCTTACATACTTACTTACTTGCTTACTTATTTACTAGCTTACCTGCTTACTTACTTACTATATTACCTACATACTTACTTGCTTATTTAGTTACTATCTTACATACTTACTTACTTACTTACTTACTAACTAACTTACTTACTTACTTACTTAGTTACTATATTACCTACTTACTTACTTGAGTACTTACTTACGTACTTACCTCGGGCTTCCGGTCGCCAACATGGCGGTTAGGCATTGAACCGTTAATGCCAGTGGCGTGTTTATGCTTGCAGCTACGGTTTTTAATCGCATTTTCCTCATGTTGGACTAGTAGTATGTCAACGTCTTACATCACACACAGGCACACCAGCTTCTTCATACGCACTCAAAGAAACATCAGTTGTGCATATGGTACGTGTATCATTTATTTCAGGCGAACCTGATATAAGTACAAAGTATACACAGGCGGTGGCTGCCTTACATCAATATACAAATGCCGCCTTACATACGATTATCGCACACAGTCAATTCCACAATCCTATACTCGCTATCTTCAACTGGCACTCTCGCAAGCTAAGCATTTGCTCTCGAAAAACACAAGCGTCCTCCCCTGAAACTGTCTGGTCCCGTCTGGCGTTCCCAAACTGGTTAGCTGGACTTGTCGCACTTGATCCCGCGCTGTCCGTAAACCCCGTGCTGTCCTAGTAGTCTCGTTGTACTGCAGTCCTTTCGTGCTAAGCAGGGTTATTCAGTATACTGACGTCTAGTTCGTTCAGTGCAGTGTCCCGTGAACTGGCGTCCCCTCCTAACACCCGGCCTGGTCCTGCCGGTGTCCTGTCTATGACACGTTTGTGTCCCCACCTAAGTCATGTCTCCACTTTATCTACTGTCCTGTAGATGTCCTGTCTTATGACCACTCTATGTCTTGACTTGTGTCCCGTCTCTACTCTGTCGCTATATTGTAGATGTCCTTATCTATGTCCTATCTGTCGTCCTAACGCTATTCTGCCCCTTGTCCTCTCTATGTCCTGTACCTACCCCTCAACACTCTGACATAGTACATGGTTCCGTTGCCCTGCAACTAAGTGAGTGCGTGGGCGGCACTGTGAGCTGTGAAATTCGCGTGGAATGCTGTTACATCTGTTCTGTACAGTGACCTGCATGTTCGGAACATGGCTACCAGCTGTTGCTGAATTGACTGATTTGTCTTTTCGGTTCACGAGTGCATTCTCAGGAGACTCCTGGGAGTCGGCACTGAAGCTACGGAGTTCGTACTTAATGCGGCGCTTTCGGCGGATCACCCTGCGGTAAAATACCGAGCCATTTAAGAAAACCCAGGTCAATGAGGTCTTTCTGGTGACTGCCGATTCCATCGACAATGAACTGTGGTTTTTGTGGATGAATTTGTGTTGGCATTCTGGCGGCGGCATTATGCACAATGTACCTGTGCGGGCTGTTGGATTGCTGAGATTCCTGTCTATTCCACTTTTCACTTTGGATAATTGGGAGCATTTTGTGTGATACTCACTGGCACAGGAATGGAGCATAATGGGGACGACCCGTTGCCGTGAACTTGGAACATAGACTAACTAACTAACTAACTTACTTACTTACCTACTTACTTACGTACCTACTTTTGTACTTACTTACTTACTTGCTTGCTTAGTTACTTTCTAACTATTTACTTACTTGATTACTTAGTTACTGTATTACCTTCTTACTTACTTGCTTACTTAGTTACTATCTTACCTACTTACTTACTTACTTGCTTACTTAGTTACTATCTTACCACTTACTTACTTGATTACTTTGTTACTATATTACGTACTTACTTACTTACTTACTTACCTACTTACTTACTTACGTACTTACTTACGTACTTACTTACTTACTTGGTTACTTAGTTACTACCTTACCTACTTTCCTACTTATTTGATTACTTAGTTACTATCTTACCTACTTACTTACTTACTTACTTGATTACTTAGTTACTATCTTACGTACTTACTTACTTACTTGGTTACTTAGTTACTATCTTACCTACTTTCTTACTTATTTGATTACTTAGTTACTATCTTAGTACTTACTTACTTACTTACTTGATTACTTAGTTACTATCTTACGTACTTACTTACTTACTTGGTTACTTGGTTACTATCTTACGTACTTTCTTACTTATTTGATTACTTATTTACTATCTTACGTACTTACCTACTTACTTGATTACTTAGTTACTATCTTACCTTCTTACTTACTTTTTGGATTGCTTAGTTACTATCTTACGTACTTACTTACTTACTTGATTACTTAGTTACTATCTTACCTACTTACTTACTTGCTTACTTAGTTGCTATCTTACCTACTTATGTACTTGACTACTTATTTACTATCTTACATAATTACTGACTTACTTGCTTACTTAGTTACTTACTTACTTACCTGATTACTTACTTATATATATTCACTGACTTACTTACTTACTTTCTTACTTACTAGCTTACTTAGTTACCTACTTACGTGCTTTCTTACTTATTCACTTACTTACTTACTTACTTACTTACTTACTTACTTACTTACTTACATGCTTACTTATTCACTTACTTGCTTACTTACAAGCTTACTTAATTACTTATTATACCAAATTTCTAATGACAGGTTGAACCACAATTTAAACAGTTTGTATCATTTTAACTCGTCCACTCGTTCATTGGTTATTCTATGCCCTCATCATTATTATCTTCATCATCATCATAATCATCATTGCCGTGTCAAGTGGGAAGAGGAATCATACCTCTTCGCAGCTCATGTCCTCTATGTGCATCAACTCATCTTTCCGTGCGATGGCGCAACATTATCCAGAATCTCTCTCTCTCTCTCTCTCTCTCTCTCTCTCTCTCTCTCTCTCTCTCTCTCTCTGGCGCTATTCTCCGTGTGTGTGTGTGTGTGTGTGTGTGTGTGTGTGTGTGTGTGCGTGTGTGTGTGTGTGTGTTATCATAGTATGTTCCAGATGTACTAATTTTCTCTCTTAACACATACCTTCTTAACTGAAAGTATTTTAGTTGTTTAGTACCCACACAGAGTAGCTGATCATTGTATGGTCATTTTCTTGGTAAATAGTGCGAAATGTATAATTTGTTATAGCAAGTAATTATCTCTAACAATGCAGTTATTTGCTGGTAAAGAATAGGTAATTCTCTTAGAAACCTATAATTATCTACTGATGAAGAATAAGTAATTCTCTTGGAAAGGTTCAGTAATTTCCAAGCCTGAGATAGTTACCAAGAAATATCCTGAGAAGTAAAGACGTCCGGCGTAATAGTGATATCACATAATCAGTATCAGCTTAGAACAGAATCGTTTATTGTTCTACAGTACAAGCTGGTCGGTACAGACAGTACTAGCGAGAGAGAGAAAGAGAGAGAGAGAGAGAGAGAGAGAGAGAGAGAGAGAGAGAGAGAGAGAGAGAGAGGAACAGTGTGAGAGAGGGTGATAAAGAGTGAGAGAGGGTGAGAGAGAGAGTGAGAGAGGATGTGTGAGCGGGAAAGAGTATGAGAGAGTGTGTGAGAGTGTGTGTAAGAGAGGGTGGAGGAGAGTGAAAGAGGATGTGTTAGAGAGTGAGAGAGAGTGTGTGATAGAGTAAAAGAGAGTGTGTGAGAGAGAGAGTGAGAGAAAAGGTTAGATCGTGATAAAGAGTGTCAGAGAGAGTGAGGAAGAGTGAGTTAGGGTGAGATAGAGTGAGCGAGGGTGTGAGAGAGTGAGAAAGAGTATGTGTGTGAGAGAGTGAGAGAAAAGGTGTGAGAACTAGAGTGTGTGTGTGTGTGTGTGTGTGTGTGAGAGAGAGAGAGAGAGAGAGAGAGAGAGAGAGAGAGAGAGAGAGAGAGAGAGAGAGAGAGAGACCGAAGAACCAACCAACCAACTTTATTTTCAAAGTGTTCAGAATAGGAACGCCGGGGTTATCAAAACATTCGCAGTCCCGTATATCGCGTTCGAAACACAGCTGCAGACCATGTGGCAGACTGCCTGTGCTGGTTTTCACACGATGGTATGAGAGTCAGTCGTTCAGAAAGCAATGGCAAACTGCTACACGTGTCTAGTAAATCGCAAACAGCTAAAAATTATGGAGTTGACTGCGACGTCCTATAAAAAAACGTGCAACTAATTTTATTAAGAGTTCTTCACGTACTTTATTTAAATCTCTTTAAAAAGTGCTGTAAGTTGCTCTTATAGAAAGAATACATTTCTTCCAAATGGATAATCAATTGCTTGCTAAAGTAAAGATCTTTTAAATGTATAGTCGATTGTTTGGTACTAATTAAAAGTAAAGGTCTTTTAAATGTATAGTCAATTATTTGGAACCAAGTAAAAGTAAAGGTCTTGTAAATGTATAGTCAATTATTTGGTACTAAGTAAAAGTAAAGGTCTTCTTAAATGTATAGTAAATTATTTGGTACTAAGTAAACGTAATGGTCTTTTCAATGTATAGTCAATTATTTGGAACTAAGTAAAAGTGAAGATCTTTTAAATGCATAGTCAATTATTTGGTACTAAGTAAACGTAAAGGTCTTTTAAATGTGTAGTCAATTATTTGGTACTAAGTAAAAGTATAGGTCTTTTAAATGTATAGTCAATTATTTGGTACTAAGTAAACGTAAAGGTCTTTTGTGCATGTACGAAGTGCATATTGAGTATAAGATGCTAGCCCACTATTTTGTTGACCACTCGGCACTTGCTGGCTGATGTGATTTCGCCGACCGCTTTTACTATCCGTGACATGTTTGGTACACATTGTATCCTGGGAAGGCCTGAGGGACCCAAGTCAAATATTTATTTACATTCTCCTCGATGGGGTTTTAAACACGTGACTGCTAATGCGGCAGGCGAGCATGCAATGACTGCGCTACCGCTTATTGTTTAGTTAAATCTGATGGTAAAACAAAATAAGTCCAGTAGCAGTGATCTGTTGTGGGTATGTGCAGTGCAAACACCATCACATGTTTAGGTCTGAATGTACGGATGAACAGAGGCCAGTCTTTCCCTCGAGTAGCGAACGATGAGTGCAGACGTCGAACCCCCGTAAACCGCGCTCACTCTATTGTCAGCGTTTAGCCTTAGTCGGTACACTAACGGACCAACTTTGTCGAGACCTGCAGTATATTTTCTTGGCATAAAATTAGCACGTGTCTAGTTTCCAAGGGGTTACGAATGCAATTCGGGCGATTTGGAAGCAGACCACCTTGCGTTGATTCTCACACAATGGCATGAGTTCTGTTTATTCAGAAAGCAATGACAAATTAAAAGTTGCATATCCTTTACAGGATGTTGCAGCCAACACCAGCATATTTTACTGTTGTGATCTCTTGGCAAGTGTACGTTAGTAGTTTAATGCCAAACTACTGGACTGGGGTTGACTGCCACGTCCTGTAAACGACATGCATTAATTATTTTTAAATAAAAGTAGGGGATTATTTTTAGTAAAAGTAAGTTACGCAATCTCATGCCTGGACTATAGTTTTAGGCGGATGTGTACTGCTGAGTGATGAGGTCAGTAGCAGGTCGGTCGCCTTTACTTAACGGTAGTGTACTGCTGGGTAATGAGGTCAGTAGCAGGTCGGTCGCCTTTACTTAACGGTAGATTCCCTGGTACTCATGTTAGGCTGCGCTGACCTGGAAGCCTAGGTCAGCGAAGAATATCAATCGCCTCGATAGGGATTCGACCACATAACCATTGGGCGGGCAGGCAAGCGTGCTAGCCCCTCCGCTATTGTGGCTACCAAAAACAAATAATAGTTGGTTGCATGCCTTTTACAGGACGTTTCAGTCAGTCCTATACTTTATTTGTGACCGATTTGGCAGCAGACCGCGTTGGCGTGTGTTTTGACGCGTTGGTATGGGAGCCGATCATTCAGAAAACAATGGCAAACTACTGAACGTAAACTTGTCAAAACATCAACAACAGCAGTAAAATGCTGATGTTGACAGCGATGTTCCTATTAAAAAATTTAAAAAAAAGGATATGCAAAACAAAAGTGCTTTTGCTTTCTGAGCGGAAGACGTCTCATACCATCGAAGTAAACGCAAAGCGGTCTGATTTCACATCGCCCGTGCCTGATTTCGAACCCTCGACTCAGTACATTAGGAAATTAAAAAAAAACAGTGCCTAACTACCCCCTAAGCCACAGCGCCGTTTTTGTTTCATATCCTTTTACAGGACATCGATGTCAACACCAGCATTTTACTGCTGTTGTTAATGTCTTCGCAAGTTTACGTTCAGTAGTTTGTCATTGCTTTCTGAACGACCAGCTCCCATACCAATTCGTTAAAACCCAGCGCAACGCGGTCTGATGCCAAATCGCGTAAAGCTGTGTTTCGAACGCGGGTAAGTGGGATTACGAACCGCTTCCATAAAGCCATTACTGGCGCAGCGCCAGTTGCGGCTCCCAGATATGGCCAAAATGTGGACTAATTCGTCTTGTACTTCGGTTTTTTTGTCTCCCCTTCCTTGTTCTGTCACCCTCAAACGTCCTCCACTCGCCACGCCATCACCTCAAGCTGGACACAATTCTCTGACACGAGCCAGGCCATGAAACATTAAGCAGGTCAGCTCATCAGTTTGGCAGCACCGTGGGCTGTCAGTGACGGGTAGAAGACTGGAGTGACAGACGGGATTAAAGAAATCGACAGAGTTATCGGGAGAAAGACAGACGGGACACAAGCGGAAAACAGAAAATGAGATTGGGGGAAAAGTGCGGGGTGTAGGGATGGTTGGACCGAGCAGGGAGAATGGAATCTGTGGTATTGTGGTGGATATGGGATTGTCAAGGACCGATAGACAGTACGACCCGTAGACACACACAGACGCCAGGCGTGTCGAGAGAGGGAAGAAAGAGAGAGAGAGAGAGAGAGAGAGAGAGAGAGAGAGAGAGAGAGAGAGAGAGAGAGAGAGAGAGAGAGAGAGAGAAAGAGAGAGAGAGAGAAGAAAGAGCGAGGTCAACCTTTCGCTGACGGACAGTTACAAGACTTGTGCGCGTGATTATGGGTGTGGGTGTGTATAACTATGTTTGTTGTGGTTATGTGTGTGGTAGTATGTATTTACTTGTGTTTGTGTATGTAACTGTATGTTTGTGTGACTGTATATGTGTGTTTATTGTGCACACTATGTGTATACGTGTGTGTGTATTTGATTACATGTGTCTGATTACACACACACACACACACACACACACACACACACACATCAGGAGCTGCTGGCCGAGTGGCTAGAATAACGGATTCTCTTTTGGGAGACCCGGGTTAGATTCCTCGGCAGAGTGTGGATTTTTGTTTCTGTCCGTGGCAAAAAGAAAACTCTAACCTGCACAGTTCACGGTGACTGCACTAACTAGGCGGCCTGAATTTCTCGGGCTCAAGACCTCCCCTTCATACAGTGCAAGGTACAATTTTGGCTGTAAATGACAATTTTTTAGCTTGACTGCTCATTGTCCATACTTCACGTCCATACAAAAGAATAGGTTATATGTAGCACTTCAACACTCTTTTTCTCGTTTCAATTGATATCTTTTTATTGGTCAGTATGTTTTCCATCTTGCAAAAGGCTACCTTCGCAATGGCAATTCTCCCATCAGATGGTATGACTGTGCCTAGATAACTGTATCGATTCACTTGCTTAAGAATATGCCCATTTACTCGTATATCACATTGTGGTATTTCCTTCTTCCCAGTGACGACCATAATCTGTGTCTTCTTAATATTCAGTTCTAATCCCAGTTGTTCACTGTGTGCAACAAGCCGCATCTACTAAGTTTTGCAGGTCCTGTTCATTGTCTGCAATCAAGACTGTATCATCTGTTATAGATGTATCATCCCCTAATGTTGATTCCTTCCATATCTTCTGTATTTCTGAAAATATTTTCACTGTACAGGGAAAAAAGATCTGGAGACATTACACATCCCTGTCTCACACCTCTTTTAATAGGCTGATATTGACCTACATCGTTATCAATTCTGATTGCAGCTTTTTGTTTCCAATATATGTTTTTTACAAGTCTAAGGGCTTTCCATCAATTTGCAGATCTTCAAGCATCCTTATCATGTCGACATGTCTCATTTTATCGAAAGCCATTGTGTAGTCAATAAAGAAAAGATAGAGATCTTTGTTTACTTCTATAGAGCGTTCAATTACTGTTCTCAGTATGTACACAGCATTGTTCTTCTCTTATTCGGGTTGTATTTTCTTTCTAACTCTTTGCATGATAATTCTCAGCAGTACCTTCATGACGTGGTTCATTATACTAATTGTTCGATGTTGATCGCATTCCAAGGCTCCTGTTATTATTTGTGTGATATTGCATGTATGCATGTGTGTGCCAAACAAAGAAATACGAATACCACAATGATATACAAGTGATCGAAAAATAAGAAAAAAACATAAGATATGTGTAAATCGTTCATGGCATATAATGGGAACAAATGTTTATATGCCTGCTGTTGTTATTGTTGATGGTGTTGTTGCTGCTGCCGCTGCTGCTGCTGTTGTTGTTGCTGCTGCTGCCGTTGTTGTTGCTGCTTCTGCTGTTTGTGCATCCTATAGAAGATTAATGTTTAGCTTTTGAATACAACGCATTGACTGTCAGATCATCGGCGTTCAGAAACTGGCTTGCATCTATAGACATGAGATTGGGGTCGAGACTTTCCTCTCGATCCGCTACGAGGTACCACATCCACGGGGGCTGTGTTACAGAACGCTCCTTCACATAACCAAACGCAGAAACCGTTGGGTGTGCAAGACTGGTACTGGAACTCCCCATCTGTCAGGCATCTGTTAATGTTGCCGGGTCATGGTTGAGCATAACACATAATGATCGGCTGCGATTAGGCAATATTTCCTCCGCCTTGGATGGCTTGGACACGTAGCATAGTCGAGACCAGTCCACGGAGCTGAGCCACGACTCTGGTGATCGAGCGAGATAGCAAAACATGACCGTCTACGCCAACCTAAAGCCCAGGGGGAGTGAGCGAAGAAATACTGATATGGACAGACAGACAGTCAATCAATGAAACAATCAGGTGTCGTCTCCAAAATGAAGATTGACTGCAGTAGCTCTCCAAGACCTGTCTCTCGCCTTCATCGTATATTCTGTCATACTGCTGTTAGTCCATCTTTTGATGTTATCTTCTCACTTTGTATCGCTGTCTACCTCTTGCTCGCTTGCCTTCAACCTTACCCTCCAGCATGGTTTTTATGAGTTTTATGTCTTGTAACTCTCTTTTCATTCCCAGTTTTTATGTAACCTCTGTATCTGACTGTTTTTGTTTCCATGAAATACGACATATACTACAGACGAACGGACGAACTAGCGAAGAGGCAGCAGAGACATTTTCGGTCTGTTGGAACCCGTGACGATTATCGTTAGTGGTCAAGGTCGGCGTTTCACACGACTAAAAGAATCTTGTATCAGGTCTGCATGTGGCCATGTCATCCAGATATTTATTTATCTTACTGCCTTCGGTTTTGCTCTGTTTTCATTGAGGATTGCTAACTGTCACTAAGTTTTCAAGTTTATTTCTTATCATAACGTACCTAAACAAAGATAATAGCAGTTCTGGTTGTTTGCTTTGTCGATTGTTTTATCAATATTTAGCAGATTATCTAACCACACAATTGTTGCTTTAACTTTAGTTTGTATGCATCAATTCTAAGACATACCTAGTGTTACCACTAGCACGGATTGAATGATTGGACACAGTGCTGGTCAGCCGGTGCACCATAATATTACAGTCACTACAATTCATTTGGTCTGAACATTCAACGAGTGTTACACGGATAACGGATAATCATCAACTAACTTCTCTATATTTGTAATATTTTGTGCTGACGAAAGCTTTAGCCGCAAAGTCAATTTTCCTACTTGTAATCGTGTTCTCTGGTCTCCGTGGCGATGGCGTTGCGGACACGATTGGTAATGCCGCTTACCCGCGTTCGAAACACAGCGGTGACCGATTTGGCAGCAGACCGTGTCGCGCTGGTTTCAACATGCTGTTATGGGAGCTGGTTGTTCAGAAAGCAATGGCAAACTACTAACGTGAAACGTGCCAAGACATCAACAACGGCAGTAAAATGCTGATATTGACTGCAACGTCCTGTAAAGGACCTTCACCTTAAAAAAAAAACATGTTCTAGTAAGTTCACAATCTACCTCTCGTTTTCTGGTGATTCATTTATTGCCTTTATTTTTAATGTAGCTGTATCAGTTTTTGCTGTGTCTGCACTTACTAAGACTCACATTGTATGGATTGTTTGCCCTGATCATTGCGGGAGTGTGGGGGAATGAACAGGCTGATATGCTGGCAGTGAATGCACCTCTTGGTGGTAGATGGACAATGGAGAGGTGGTTGTGCGCATGTGGGGCCAGATGGGGGAGCAAATTAAGAACCCGCATGTGGAAAGAATGAGATTGCGGGAGATCGGCAGGGATTCCGGAAGAATCTCAAAACTGAGAGGGAAGACAGGGAGAAATTTCAATAAAATAGCGGTGGGAACGATTAGTAGTGTCTCTTCGCTGGCTGTTGAACTAGGGGACGGCTTGCGTATGGGGATGTCTTGAGTGCGGTGATGTCGGTTCTTACCTCAACTCAGCTCAACAACTCAACTTACTAAGACTCTAGCCGGAACGTCAATTTTGTCACTTATTTTGTGTTCTCGTAAAGCTTAACCAATTCCACTTCACCTTTCCGTTGACACACTCGTTGTAATCACAACATGGCTTTTTTGTATGTGTATTAGCACCGCACCGTTTATATATATGTATATTGTGCTTCAAAAAGCATAATAACTACAAACCATTGCGGTAAGACCAGACCAGGGATGGATTTATACTTCTCCATAGTACAAAGCCTAGGCTGAAATATAGAGATCATGTGTTGCCCGTGCAGCATGATCCCTCGCTCGGCCTGCCTAGTTCACGCCAGGAGAAAGATGACACCAGTATATCTGGAACAAGCCAAGCTGCAGACGCTGCCGGATCAGCAAAACAATGTTCTAACTGTCCGCCTGTCCGAGCTTCGATCCTAGACCAGCTGCCAACCAAGGCTTGGGGTCTGGTTTGCCCTGCCATGACATACTGTCTTTAGGTTGCATTTCCTCGCACCATGATAAGTCGTGAACCCTCACAATTGCGCATCTAGGCTGCTTAATAACTTTTGTGTAATTGATAATACTCAATAACATTTGAAACTATGATAGTAATATAGCTTCAAGGGAAGAGGAAGTAGGAAGACCAAAGAACTTAGAAAGAACTGCCATGACAAGAGTACTGTGGAAGACAACTAGTGGTTTTGATACCGAAGACTGTTTGGCCAACTGATGTTTTTATGTTTCAGAAACACTAATTGTGTAGATATTACTACAAACAAAAATGTGCCTGCAAAATGGAATGTCAAGGGAAAACATGAGTTTTTAACGAGATCACAGCTTCTAATATCTGCACGGACATTGTAATCACGACGTAACCATAGCTTCTAATATCTGCTAGGACATTGTAATCACGATATAACCATAGTTTCTATTATCTGCTAGGACATTGTAATCACAAACGTAACCATAGCTTCTAATATCTGCTAGGACATTGTAATCACGATATAACCATAGTTTCTATTATCTGCTAGGACATTGTAATCATGATATAACCATAGCTTCTAATATCTGCTAGGACATTGTAATCACGACGTAACCATAGCTTCTAATATCTGCTAGGACATTGTAATCACGATATAACCATAGTTTCTATTATCTGCTAGGACATTGTAATCACGACGTAACCATAGCTTCTAATATCTGCTAGGACATTGTAATCACGATATAACCATAGTTTCTATTATCTGCTAGGACATTGTAATCATGATATAACCATAGCTTCTAATATCTGCTAGGACATTGTAATCACGACGTAACCATAGCTTCTAATATCTGCTAGGACATTGTAATCACGATATAACCATAGTTTCTATTATCTGCTAGGACATTGTAATCACGACGTAACCATAGCTTCTAATATCTGCGAGGACATTGTAATCACGATGTAACCATAGTTTCTATTATCTGCTAGGACATTGTAATCACGATATAACCATAGTTTCTATTATCTGCGAGGACATTGTAATCACGATATAACCATAGTTTCTATTATCTGCGAGGACATTGTAATCACGATATAACCATAGTTTCTATTATCTGCTAGGACATTGTAATCACGACGTAACCTTAGCTTCTAATATCTGCTAGGACATTGTAATCATGATATAACCATAGTTTCTATTATCTGCTAGGACATTGTAATCACGACGTAACCTTAGCTTCTAATATCTGCTAGGACATTGTAATCACGACGTAACCTTAGCTTCTAATATCTGCTAGGACATTGTAATCATGATATAACCATAGCTTATATCTGCTAGGACATTGTAATCACAACATAACCTTAGCTTCTAATATCTGCTAGGACATTGTAATCATGATATAACCATAGCTTCTATCTGCTAGGACATTGTAATCACAACATAACCTTAGCTTCTAATATCTGCTAGGACATTGTAATCATGATATAACCTTAGCTTCTAATATCTGCTAGGACATTGTAATCATGATATAACCATAGCTTCTAATATCTACTAGGACATTGTAATCATGATATAACCATAGCTTCTAATATCTACTAGGACATTGTAATCATGATATAACCATAGCTTCTAATATCTACTAGGACATTGTAATCATGATATAACCATAGCTTCTAATATCTACTAGGACATTGTAATCATGATATAACCATAGCTTCTAATATCAACTAGGACATTGTAATCATGATATAACCATAGCTTCTAATATCTACTAGGACATTGTAATCATGATATAACCATAGCTTCTAATATCTACTAGGACATTGTAATCATGATATAACCATAGCTTCTAATATCTGCTAGGACATTGTAATCATGATATAACCATAGCTTCTAATATCTGCTAGGACATTGTAATCATGATATAACCATAGCTTCTAATATCTGCTAGGACATTGTAATCATGATATAACCATAGCTTCTAATATCTGCTAGGACATTGTAATCATGATATAACCATAGCTTCTAATATCTACTAGGACATTGTAATCATGATATAACCATAGCTTCTAATATCTACTAGGACATTGTAATCATGATATAACCATAGCTTCTAATATCTACTAGGACATTGTAATCATCATATAACCATAGCTTCTAATATCTACTAGGACATTGTAATCATGATATAACCATAGCTTCTAATATCTGCTAGGACATTGTAATCATGATATAACCTTAGCTTCTATCTGCTAGGACATTGTAATCATGATATAACCATAGCTTCTAATATCTGCTAGGACATTGTAATCATGATATAACCATAGCTTCTAATATCTGCTAGGACATTGTAATCATGATATAACCTTAGCTTCTATCTGCTAGGACATTGTAATCATGATATAACCATAGCTTCTATTATCTGCTAGGACATTGAAATCACAACATAACCACAGCTTCTAATATCTGCTAGGACATTGTAATCACGACATAACCTTAGCTTCTAATATCTGCTAGGACATTGTAATCACGACATAACCATAGTTTCTAATATCTGCTAGGACATTGTAATCACGACATAACCATAGCTTCTAATATCTGCTAGGGACATTGTAATCACGACATAACCTTAGCTTCTAATATCTGCTAGGATATTGTAATTACGACTTAACCACAGCTTCTAATATCTGCAAGGACATCGTAATCACGACATAACCACACCTTCTAATATCTACTAGGACATTTTCATGAAAACTTGAAATTATAACTAGGATCTAAACTAAACTAAACCTTCCCGATGCAGTCAATAAAGTCTGGGACACGCAGTGCAGCAGACGAGATCAATTCTCAAATGACTTCTTGGATCTACAGAAGAATGACAATGAACGAATTAAATAGAAAAGTTAATGATGCTATAAATGAGTCAGCGTTGCCAGACTATACATCTGTGTCACAGTGCTTTTTCTGTCGTTCGGGGCCCCGTCCACCACAGATCAATCTTCTAGTTATGAACAGCGATGAGGCTATTCCATGAAAGCGAATTTCAGAAGAGGAGAATGGAATTATTTTGTACGAGCCTTCACGAGAAGGTGGGGTAGAGAGAGGGGTTACAAAAGAGGCCAAACTAAGGAAGGGCCACAGATGGGCAGAATGACTTGTGATTATAAATCCGTAGCATAAATATTTCTCCAGTTTTATATTGCAGAGCTTCGCTTTAAAACTGTTTCACTTTATTCGTTTTTGTGAGCTTGTGATACACGGAGAATAAGCAGGCAAGCTAAGAATCAATCTAATAGCAGTAGAAATGTGATTTCTGAGGGAAATGCAAAAGAAAAACGAATAGGAAAGTTCGACAAGAAACAAGAAATGAAAACCGTATTGGTGAGAGAATTTAGAGACTGGCTGTCATGATTTTTGGACACGTTATGAAGAGAGGTAAACTTGAAAACTTAGTGATAACTGGCAAAATACCTGAACGGTTTGATCACATGGCACAATCGGGGCAAAAACCCACTCCTGATTCAAAACTCTGGTGATCGTGTGAGATTGCAAACCTTGATCGGCATGGTACGGGATGATGAAGGTCTTCGTATGTGTACATCAACTTATATTATGGTTTGGTTTATCAAGAATGACTTTCTTTGCACACGGTTACACTCGTAGGTGTCCCAGTCTCTTCCTATATACACTTATACAGTTCACGGATTCCGTAGCCAGGAGGATTATAAGTCAGAATCATTATCATTCTGTAAGATTACTTCAGCACAGCACTACAAAAAGGCGATGTCTTTCCTGTATATGCATGTATGTTTTCATTCAAAACTTCAACTGTGTATACACAATGCAGCAAATGTTCTACTTAGAGCAATCACAGCACAAGACAACAAATTTTGGAACAACATACGAGCTCCGTGGACATAACAAATCCTCCACATTGGAACAGTATCCGTGACTATGTACGCTTGTATTAAGTATTTCAACCAACATATAATTCCTCTGCTCACTTCATATGATATAACTTTGCAGTTTGCACCTGACTAGATGCAACGACATATGCCAGGCGATAAATCGTGCAATCTATTGTTTATGGCTTCTTTATTAAAAGAAAAACTTCTCCTCCTTCCAGAAATAAATTATGCAATTCAAATCCACCAGTTTTGTCGCGCCAATTTATCATAGTAAGCAACCATAGATCGAAAGAAAAGACAAACAAACTGTGTCGTTATGTCGTGTCTAGTAAACTGCAAACATGTCTAGCGGAGACACGATTGGTGGGCTTCATTATGTTCATCGAGCACTGATTTCTTTGAGAAATGCCGATCATGTTGCCACAACATGTCTAGCCTGGTTGAAACGTATTGTAACTAAGTTACATAATTCCATGGTGAATTCCTGCCATAGCTGTCACTTACGTGTCAGAAGTCCATTAGGAGACTGTGCTTGGTGACAGTATTTTCCTGTTTTCAAAATAAACATGTTTACAATCCAGTTTATAATAGATGTGAGTTCATTTCCCTTGTATTTCTTCTGCGTTAACCATGAACAGAGGGGCTGAGTGGTCTCGATGTATGGTGTCCGCCTCGAGTGCTGAAGGTCCCGGGTTCAAGCCGAGATTTGTTCACGTAGACTTCTAGTAACAAAATTTCCCCTGGTCTCTGGGTAGTGAGATCGGACGCCCGTGTGTATTGTTGCGCACGTAACAAATCCCTTGGCAGTTGGAAATCGAAAACGGCGAAAACTCCGACTTCTGAGGTACTTGTAATTTACGTGCCCAAGTCAAGGACGAGAAGTCAACATTTAAGTCCAACTGACCGGTGTCGGAATTGAATCCGCTATCTCGGCATCAGCACACCGGAAGTTTAAGATCGAGCGTTCTATTCCATTCGGCCATGCTGATCTCCTCTCTAGCAGTGGAGAGTCTATTAGTCAGATTAACTAAGAGTTGAGGGTGGCTATTCACTTTCCGGTCTAAGATGGCGACAAAATGACGCGTTACTTTTCGGAAGGACGCTATTTAGTGTTTTCCTTTGGATTTCGTGTGATTTCCTATGGATTTCCTGTGAATAGTGTTTTCCTGTGGATTATGTGATGTTATTTTGTGTTCTTTGATTGGAAGTTTTCAAAAGAAGCCACGGAAGGCAGGTGGTGGATGAAATTTTGAGGGCAGCCGACAGATATTGGTTGGTCATGGTCTCGAGTTTCACGACGGCAGGCAGAGGAGCTCTTCTTGAGTCAATGGCTGCGGTCTCCGACCAGTAAGGTCACTGCCATAGAGGAAAGCAACGGCAAACTACCTCTTTAAAAGTGCCTAGTACATCATGATTCGCTTAAAGACTGATCATCGCAAGACAAGGACAGAGACGTTAAAATTAGCAACTTGGAACGTTAGGACGTTAAACGACGACGAAAAATTAGAGAACATAAAACAAGAAATTGAAAGGGAAAAAATTAATATTTTAGGTATGTGCGAAACGAGATGGACAGGAGCAGGCATCAAGATAGATGAAAATTTCAAGATTATTTATTCTGGAGGTGAAGATCGTCATAGGGGAGTGGCAATTATTTTGGACCGGAAAACATCAAAATCTGTTCAAGGATATTGGGCCGTGTCGGACAGAGTTCTACTAGTTAAATTAAGTGGCAGACCTTTTAGCATAAATATTATTCAAGTATATGCCCCAACAGGAGAATCCAGTGAAGATAGTGTAGAAGAATTTTATAATGACATAGAGTCTGCCTTAAAGAAATGTAAAAATTCAGAAATAAACATCATAATAGGGGACTTCAATGCAAAAGTAGGAAATCAAGGGGATAGATACACAGTAGGAAACTATGGTTTAGGAGAGAGAAATGAAAGAGGATACAGACTCGTAGAGTGGGCAAAAGAACAGGAAATGATTGTAGGAAACACCTGGTTTAAGCAACACCCTAGAAGATTATGGACATGGAGGAGTCCTGATAGCAGGATTAGAAACCAGATTGACTACATTCTCATTAGCAGAAGATTTAGAAACGCGCTAACAGTAGCAAAAACAGTTCCCAGTGCTGATTGTTATAGTGACCACAGATTACTCACAGGAACATTGAGGATAAAGTTGAAGAAAGTCAAGTATATAACAGGAAACACTAAATATGATTTGTGTACATTGAGTAATGACAAGGAAATACAAAACAAATTCAACATAGAAGTACAGAACAGATTTGAAATATTGTCTGATCTAGAGATCCTATTCCAGGATGTGGATGATCAATGGGAAACGTTGAAGAATTCAATCAATGTGGCTGCAGAAACAACTATTCCAAAATTAAAGAAGGTGGGTCGTAAGAAATGGATGACTGAAGAAATTTTACACCTCATGGAAACAAGAAGACTCAACAAAAATAATTCTGTCAAATATGAAGAAATTCACAGACAAGTCAGAATATTATGTAAGGAGGCAAAAGAAGCATGGCTTGAGGAAAAGTGCTTAGAAATTGAAAACCAACACAACAGTCAAAATACCAAATTAGTGCACAAAAGAATTCAGGAACTTACTAATAAAAGAACAAGTACATCAACAGGGTGTCTAAAAACTAAAGATGGCAAAATCATAATAGAAAAAGACCAGATTCTACATGTATGGACAGATTATGTGAAACACCTTTATGATGATAACAGAGACGAACAGTATGATATTAGATTTAATAATGAAGGACCGCCAATTTTGGAGATGGAGGTTCGAAATGTTCTTAAGCATATGAAAGCTGGCAAGGCCCCCGGTGCAGATAACATCACAACAGAAATGATTAAAGCTTTAGAAGAATTTGGACTAGAGCAAGTCACCAGACTGCTGAACACATTATATGATACAGGAGATATACCTCCTGAATTATGTAACTCTGTATTTATTGCAATCCCAAAGAAATCAGGAACCTTGGAATGTGATCAACATAGAACAATTAGTATAATGAGTCACATCACAAAGATTTTGCTAAGAATTATCATGCAAAGAGTGAGGAAGAAGATACAACCTGAAATAGGGGAAGAACAATGCGGGTTTGTAGAAGGAAAGGGTACAGTAAATGCTGTGTATATGCTGCGAACAGTTATTGAACGTGCTATAGAAGTAAACAAGGATATACATCTTTGCTTTATTGACTATACAAAGGCTTTTGATAGAGTTAGACATGTCAACATGGTGGATATGCTTGCAGATCTACAAATTGATGGGAAAGACATTAGACTTATAAAAAACATATATTGGAAACAACAAGCTGCAATAAGGATTGATAATGAAGTGGGACAGTATCAGCCAATTAAGAGAGGTGTTAGGCAGGGATGTGTGATGTCTCCAGATCTTTTTTCCCTATACAGTGAAAATATTTTCAGAAATGTAGAGGATATAAATGGAATCAGCATTGGTGGAAGAAACATCAATAACATTAGATATGCAGATGATACAGTATTAATTGCAGACAATGCGCAGGACCTGCAACAATTAGTAGATGCGGTTGTTGTACACAGTGAGCAACTGGGGTTAGAATTAAATTGTAAAAAGACTCAGGTTATGGTCGTCACTAGGAAGAAAGAAGTGCCACAATGTAATATACAAGTAAATGGAAATATTCTTCAACAAGTGAATCGGTACAATTATCTTGGAACAGTCATAACATCTGATGGGAGATGCCTTGAAGAGATTAGAACAAGAATCGCCATGGCGAAAGTAGCCTTTAGCAAGATGAAAAACATTCTGACCAATAAAAAGATGTCAATTGAAACGAGAAAAAGAGTGTTGAGGGGATACATAGAGCCTGTTCTTTTGTATGGATGTGAAACTTGGACAATGAGCAGTCAAGCTGAAAAACATCTGATGGCTGCAGAAATGTGGTTTCTGAGGAAAATGCAAAGAATACCATGGACAGACAGAAAAACCAATGACCAAGTACTACAGGAGACAAATGAACATCGTAAGCTGATTGGAGAGATTAGACGTATACAGTCAAAAGTTTTGGACATGTTATGAGAAGAAATGGATTGGAGAACTTGGTGACAACTGGCAAGATCGAAGGGAACAGACCAAGAGGAAGACCGAGAGGAAAATACCTGGATGGCTTGGCCACATGGCATGGACGGGACAGGAACACTGAGCTGATCCACGACACTGGTGATCGAGTGAAATGGCGAGTCATGACCGCCCACGCTTTCCGGCATGGCACATGATTGATTGATTGATTCACTTCAAGTCACTCCGGGTAATCTGTGTTTTGATGTAGTGTGGGTGTTTTGTTAGCCGGATCTGTGGGAAGCGGTTACGGACACCATTCGTAATCCCGCATACCGCTTTCAAAACACAGCTGCGAGCGATTTGGAAGCAGATCTGCCTTGTGTCAGATTTCATACAATAGCATGAGTGCCGGTAGTTCAGAATGCAATGGCAAACTACTGAACGTAAACTTGCCAAGAAATCACTAACATCCAAAAAATGCTGGTGTTGACCGCGACGTCCTGTAAAGGCTATGCAACTAACTTTTGTTTAGTTTTCTGTTAGACACAGACTCGAAGCAATGAGTTTCACATAACTAATGTCAGTCAGGACTCAACATCTACTCTGAGAAATGAGTTTGTACAGTAGTGGTAATATCCATCCCTATCTGCGACGCTTCACGGTAAGGGCAATAGGTCAAAATTTAGAAAAAGAACAAAGGTGGTCGTTGAGCACTTTCGATGTCATCTGACATCGCCAAAGGTGTTTGTCTTCTGATGCGTGATTTCTGATGCGGAGTCAGGGCTTCATATGTCTTGAGTGACAGGTCTATGTAAGCCCGGGCAAGCGTCTTCTCTCGTCGATTTTTTAATGCACGCCTGGGCAATCATACGTGTTGCTCATTCGAACTCTTAATGTACGTCTTGGCAATTACATGTGTTCCTCATTCGACCTCTTAATGACCGCTCGAGCAATTAAATGTGTTATCTTAGTCGACTTATTGGCTTTCCCGAGATGTTAAGTATCTTTCTATAATAGTCATTTCTGTCAAAGGCTATTCCCAAACCACCATATCTTTCTCGTGTGTACTGGTGTGAGTAATTATCTGTATTTTTTAAGAATACTTTTTTTTTCAGGACATTATCATGTGCATTGTATTTCAACTTATTCGTTTATTTCAACGACAATATTACATTTAGTCCAATTGGGAGGGCACAAGCCTTAACCTAGTGGGAGGAAATACAACCTAAATACTAAATGTCATAGCAGTGCAGACCAGGTCCTAAGCCTTTGTCAGCAATTGGTCTAGGATGAAAGCTCCGACAAACGGACAGTTAGAGTATTGCTTTGCTGATCCGGCAGCTTCTGCAGCTTGTCTTGTTCCAGACGTTTTGGTGTTACCTTTCCTATGGAGTAACGTAGGCAGGCCGAGAGATGGATCATGCTGCATGGGCAACACATGGTCTCTTAATTCAGCCCACGCTTTGTGTTATGGAGAGGTATAACTCCATTTTACAAACTATGGTCTGTCAAAACGGCAAAGTGCCAGTCATTACATGTAGAACTGCCACTGCTATTTCTCAGCTTATCATTTTAATTCTGCGACAATACTGTACGGCGAATTTCTCTGGCAGTTGCTCCTGCATTCTTGATGATGATCCAACAATTTCTCCACTATTGCTGTTAATAAATCAGCAATTTATCCACCATTGTTGTTGATGGTGTAGTAGTTTCTCTTCTATTGTTGTTGAAGTTCTAGCAGTTTCTCCTACATTGTTTTTGATGTTCTAGCAATTTCTCCTGCGTTGTTGTTGATGTTCTAACAGCAATACTCCATTGTTGTTGATGTTCTAACAGCAATACTCCCTTGTTGTTGATGTTCTAGCAGCAATATTCCATTGTTGTCGATGTTCTAGCTGCTTCTCTTCCACTGTTGTTGCTGTTCTAGCAGCAATACTCCATTGTTTTTGCTGTTCTAACAGCAATACTCCATTGTTGTTGATGTTCTACCAGCAATACTCCATTGTTGTTGATGTTCAAACAGCAATACTCCATTGTTGTTGATGTTCTAACAACAATACTCCATTGTTGTTGAAGTTCTAACAGCATCATCTCCATTGGTGTTGGTGAGCTATGTTTTACAATCCCAACCCACTACTGGTCATGTAGCGAATTTCGTTTTAGTAGCTGGATATTTAATTTCAAACAACTGTTATAACTCACTATTCCTCGAAACTGCGACTTCCATTTCAGTGTTTATTATATAGTATCCCCTTCTTCATGTGCCTCGTCTGACTCCTGTCTTCTTTCATGAAATATGTTTTCCCTCTCTGTCTGTCTCTCTCTGTCTGTCTGTCTGTCTGTCTGTCTGTCTGTCTGTCTCTCTCTCTCTCTCTCTCTCTCTCTCTCTCTCTCTCTCTCTCTCTCTCTCTCTCTCTCTGTGTGTGTGTGTGGGTGTGTGTGTGGGTGTGGCGGGTGGCGGGGTAATGGTAATCCCACTCAAAGGAGAGGTAATGTGCCTCCTTCCCTCCGCTAGCCTACGTGACCACCTTAGAGTACCCGTTTAGCCCCCTGATCAGGATTACGTGAAGCCATATGTGCAGGTGGTGGATGAAGTTGAAGAGCAGCCAACAGATAGTTGTAGGTTATGGTCTACAGCTTCACGACGGTAGGCAGAGAATCTCTTTCTTTTTTTTTTTTTTTTTGTTGGGGGGGGGGGGGACAATGGTTACTGTCATCCTCCAGTATGGTCACTGCTAGGAAGGAAAGCAATGGCAAACTATCTTCTTTACAGATGCCAAGAATATCATGCACTGCAATCTCATCGATAATCAGAGAAACGGCGTAAATGGGTGCTCAATAGAGCAGCCTCACACGGTAGGGGTATTCATGTGCACCAGGTAACTCCAGACCGTCAGCAGGTGACTGAGTGCACAAGAGTGTCAATATTGAAGGTAGGAACTTGAAATGTAAGAACTGTGAGTGGGAATGGAAAATTTGATAACATTAAGAATAACATGAGAAGACTAAATATTAACCTGTTAGGTATATATGAGACCAGGTGGACAGGAATGGGCATTACCACATCTGAGGAAAAAGAATAATCTATTCTGGTGGAGAGAAACAACAGCGAGGAGTAGCAATTATAATGGATACAGAGAGATCAAAATCCATCAAAGGATATTGGACTGTATCAGACAGAGTGTTACTGGAAAAGTTGAGTGGAAGACCTTTTGATGGCAACGTCATAAAAGTTTACGCACCAACAGCAGACAGTATATATTTGAAGAAACTATCATAATGGGTGACCTGAATGCCAAAGTTGGAAATCAAATGGATGTATGCATAGTAGGCAAGTATGTACTAGGGGAACAGAATAAAAGAAGTTGCAGACTTGTACAGTGGGCGAAAGAGCAAGATGTGATTATTGGAAACACCTGGTATAAACAGCACCCAATGAGATTATGGACATAGAGGAGTCCTGATCATAAGAACAGAAATCAGGTTGATTACATTCTCATCAACAGAAGATTTCGAAATTCCTTAAAAGTCGCAAAAACTATATCAAGCGCGGACTGCTACAGCGACCATAGTTTAATCTAAAGCAGTATACATATAAAATTAAAGAAAGTCAAATATACACTAAGAAACACAAAATTTAATCTACGTTCATTAAAGAGTGAGGAGATAAAAGATAAATTCAACGTAGAGGTAAAGAACAGATTTGATGCATTGTCCGATATGGAAATATTTAAAGATGTAAGCGACCAATGGGAAATATTAAAAACATCAGTCAACCAAGCTGTAGAAATAACCATCCCAAAAACAAAGATAATAGGACGCAAGAACCGTCTGACGGCAGAAATCTTAAAACTCATGGAAATAAGAAGAAATAAAAATAACAAGGAAAAAATATGAAGAGATTTACAAGAAAATTAGGAAGCTATGCAAAGAGGCAAAAGAAATATGGCTTGAGGAAAATTGCAAGGAAATTGAAAATCAACACAACACCCGAAATACCAAATCAATGCACATAAAGAATTTATGACATCACTAACACAATAACACACACATCAACGGGCTGCCAAAAAACCAAAGATGCCAAAATCATGATAGAAAAAGGTCAGATTTTATATGCGTGGTCAGATTATGCGAAAGACCTCTATGATGATACAAGAGAAGAACAATATGATCATCGGAATAATAATAAAGGACCATCAATTTTGAAGATGGAAGTTCAGAATGCTCTTAACCATATGAAAACTGGCAAGACCCCGGGGTACAGATAGCACCATCATAGACATGATCAATACCTTAGAAGAATATGGAATAGACAAAGTCACCAGATTGCTGAATGATACTGGAGACATACCTCCTGAATTATGTAATACTATATTTATTGCAATCCCAAAGAAATAAGGAGCCTTGGAATGTGATCAACATTGAACAATTAGTATAATGAGGCACATCACAAAGATTTTGCTGAGAACTATCATGCAAAGCGTTAGGAAGAAAATACAACCCGAAATAGGAGAAGAACAATGTGGGTTTGTAGAAGGCAAGGGTACAGTAAATGATGTGTATATAGTGAGAACAGTAATTGAACGTTCTCTAAGCGTAAACAAAGATATTTATCTTTGCTTTATTGACTACACAAAGGCTTTCGATAAAGTGAGACATGTCGACATGAAAAGGATGCTTGAAGATCTACAAATTGATGGAAAAGACCTTAGACTTGTAAAACAAAAAACATATATTGGAAAAACAAGCTGCCATCAGAATTGATAATGATAGCCTATTAAAAGAGGTGTGAGACAGGGATGTGTAGTCTCCAGATCTTTTTCCCTGTACAGTGAAAATATTTTCAGAAATATAG
The DNA here is from genome assembly GCA_014155875.1 of Cepaea nemoralis. NCBI lineage: Eukaryota > Metazoa > Mollusca > Gastropoda > Stylommatophora > Helicidae > Cepaea > Cepaea nemoralis. Next base: position 230,034 of record JACEFZ010018201.1, on the reverse strand, counting down.
AAGATATGGAAGGAATCAACATTGGGGGAAGATACATCAATAACATTAGATATGCAGATGATACAGTCTTGATTGATTGATTGATTGATTTAAGAACCAACATCACAGCATTCGGGGCATTTCCATAAGCGCTCCGTCCCCATCCTCAGAAGCCAGCGAAGAGTTCCAACCCTAATAGTACCAGTAGCAATCTGATTATATGTGCGGCTCACCTTTCCTCTAAGCGTCGAGCATCGGCCAGTTCCCCTCGTCACTCCGCGCTGTCGCATTCTTGCCTGACCATGGTGATCCATTTGCTCCTCCGTGGTGATTGCAGACAATGAACAGGACCTGCGATATCTAGTAGATACGGTTGTTGCACACAGTGAGCAACTAGGGTTATAATTGAATAGTAAGAAGACACAGATTATAGTCGTCACTGGGAAGAAGGAGATATACGAGTAAATGGGCATATTCTTAAGCAAATTAATCGGTACAGTTATCTCGGAACAGCCATAACATCTGATGGGAGATGCCTTGAAGAGATTAGAACAAGAATTTCCTTTGCGAAGGAGCCTTTTGAAAGATGAAAGACATACTGACCAATATAAAGATATCAATTGAAACGAGAAAAGATTGATTGATTGATTGATTGATTGATTGATTGATTGATTGATTGATTGATTTAGGAACCGACATCACAGCATTCGGGGAATTCCCATACGTTCTCCGTCCCCATCCTCAGCAGCCAGCGAAGAGTTCCGATACCGATTCTCGCGCGGCTACGTTTGCTCACGTGGATTAACATGATTACGGAGAAAGTCGCTAAACTCTTGGCCAAGAAGACGGCATGTATGTATGTATATATATTAGAGGACGATTAAGCTTTCCAATCGAATATTTCCTCCGCGTTTCTTACCTGTATTTGTCCACGTATCTTGCAGAATTTGAGCATGCTTCTACTTCTTGGTCTACAATATTTCAAGAAACTGTATGTAGCATTTCAGCTCAAAAGCCCCGATTCTCTTCTTTAGTGATTGCGAAATTATATATGACCTGCAACTGTATATTGCCACATGAATGCCTCACAATTCCTATTTAGTATATATTTTGAGGACATGTGGCAACATACAAATTATGTTACATCCTCACATCTTCAGTTTGCCCAGGAAATGATATTGGGTCTGGATAATAAATTTCAAGTCTATTTACACGCTCCGGGAAATGATCAGATCAAAGAGACATGTCAATTTCGGAACAGACAGACAGATGGACTGACGGACAGATGGGCGAAAAGATCGACAGACAGGTGGGCAGACAGGCATGTTTGAAGTATCTCATGACAAAAACAATACAGAATACAACGGCAGCAAATGAAAAACATAGTTATTGATTCTGCTTGGGAACATCTGGCGAAAAATCCAGTAAATTCAAGTACAAACACAAACGCAAGGACAAACTGAAGCGGCTAATCAATATAAACACAATAAGCCTACATACTTTCCTGTCTTCCTTAATTAGCCGTCCGTTTAGTTTAGGGTCTGTCTCTGTATTGTAGGTATGTATGTATGTGTGTGCGTGCATGTGTAAGTCTTCCTTAATTAGCCGTCCGTTTAGTTTAGGGTCTGTCTCTGTATTGTAGGTATGTATGTATGTGCGTGCGTGCATGTGTAAGTCTTCCTTAATTAGCCGTCCGTGTAGTTTAGGGTCTGTCTCTGTATTGTAGGTATGTATGTGTGTGCGTGCGTGTGTAAGTCTTCCTTAATTAGCCGTCCGTTTAGTTTAGAGTCTGTCTCTGTATTGTATGTATGTATGTGTGTGCGTGCATGTGTAAGTCTTCCTTAATTAGCCGTCCGTTTAGTTTAGGGTCTGTCTCTGTATTGTAGGTATGTATGTATGTATGTGTGTGCGTGCATGTGTAAGTCTTCCTTAATTAGCCGTCCGTTTAGTTTAGGGTCTGTCTCTGTATTGTAGGTATGTATGTGTGTGCGTGCGTGTGTAAGTCTTCCTTACTTAGCCGTCCGTTTAGTTTAGGGTCTGTCTCTGTATTGTATGTATGTATGTGTGTGCGTGCATGTGTAAGTCTTCCTTAATTAGCCGTCCGTTTAGTTTAGGGTCTGTCTCTGTATTGTAGGTATGTATGTCTGTGCGTGCGTGTGTAAGTCTTCCTTAATTAGCCGTCCGTGTAGTTTAGGGTCTGTCTCTGTATTGTAGGTATGTATGTGTGTGCGTGCGTGTGTAAGTCTTCCTTAATTAGCCGTCCGTTTAGTTTATGGTCTGTCTCTGTATGGTAGGTATGTATGTGTGTGCGTGCATGTGTAAGTCTTCCTTAATTAGCCGTCCGTTTAGTTTAGGGTCTGTCTCTGTATTGTAGGTATGTATGTGTGTGCGTGCGTGTGTAAGTCTTCCTTAATTAGCCGTCCGTTTAGTTTAGGGTCTGTCTCTGTATTGTAGGTATGTATGTGTGTGTGCGTGCATGTGTAGGTCTTCCTTAATTAGCCGTCCGTTTAGTTTAGGGTCTGTCTCTGTATTGTAGGTATGTATGTGTGTGCGTGCATGTGTAAGTCTTCCTTAATTAGCCGTCCGTTTAGTTTAGGGTCTGTCTCTGTATTGTAGGTATGTATGTGTGTGCGTGCGTGTGTAAGTCTTCCTTAATTAGCCGTCCGTTTAGTTTAGGGTCTGTCTCTGTATGGTAGGTATGTATGTATGTGTGTGCGTGCATGTGTAAGTCTTCCTTAATTAGCCGTCCGTTTAGTTTGGGGTCTGTCTCTGTATTGTAGGTATATATGTGTGTGTGCGTGCATGTGTAGGTCTTCCTTAATTAGCCGTCCGTTTAGTTTAGGGTCTGTCTCTGTATTGTAGGTATGTATGTGTGTGCGTGCGTGTGTAAGTCTTCCTTAATTAGCCGTCCGTTTAGTTTAGGGTCTGTCTCTGTATGGTAGGTATGTATGTATGTGTGTGCGTGCATGTGTAAGTCTTCCTTAATTAGCCGTCCGTTTAGTTTAGGGTCTGTCTCTGTATTGTAGGTATGTATGTGTGTGCGTGCGTGTGTAAGTCTTCCTTACTTAGCCGTCCGTTTAGTTTAGGGTCTGTCTCTGTATTGTAGGTATGTATGTGTGTGCGTGCGTGTGTAAGTCTTCCTTAATTAGCCGTCCGTTTAGTTTAGGGTCTGTCTCTGTATTGTAGGTATGTATGTGTGTGCGTGCGTGTGTAAGTCTTCCTTAATTAGCCGTCCGTTTAGTTTAGGGTCTGTCTCTGTATTGTAGGTATGTATGTGTGTGTGCGTGCGTGTGTAAGTCTTCCTTAATTAGCCGTCCGTTTAGTTTAGGGTCGTCTCTGTATTGTAGGTATGTATGTGTGTGTGCGTGTGTAAGTGTGCGTGTGCATGTATGTATGTGTGCGCGTGCATTTGGGCGAGTATGTATGTATTTATGTATGTGCGTGCGAGCGTGCGTGTGTGGGTGCGTGCGCGCGTATGTATGTGTAAGGTATCTGTCTACCGTGTCTACCATTCCTGCCTGTCTGGTCTATCCGTCTGTCTGTATATGTACCATACATGCCTGTCTGCTATTTGTCTGTCTTGTCTACCTGCCTATATATGTATCATACATGCCTGTCTGCCTCTTTGTCTGTCTTGTCTACCTGCCTATATATGTATCTGTGACATGGTGTACATCATTCCCACCAGTTTGCGGCAGAAACACGGAAAAGGATATTTACATGCATTCCTTGTACTATTTCGCACCATGCGATATGCAATCATGTTTATATTTAACCGTATCAACTAAGTCTGACACCAAGGCCGCGTTCCTAATCAAATAAACGATTGGACAATAGGAGAGTGTAAGCGTCTCGCAATGCATTGTTGGATACCCCAAGCTAACTTACCGCGCACTTGATAGAAGGTTTTTCGAGAGACAAGACGTAACTCTGTCCAATATGCAGTACTGTGTATACTGTGCTCTCCTCAACAATTGCTGGTAAGTTAGCTTTGGGTTGCAGTGAAGTTGGAACTGCGACTAACTAACTAACTAACTAGAACTCCGCAGCTTCAGCGCCGACTCCCAGGAGTCTTCCGAAAAATGCACTCGTGAACCGAAAGGGCAAACCAGTCAATTCAGCAACCGCCAGTAGCCATTGTTCTGAACATGCAGATCACTGTACATGACAGATGTAAAAGCATTCCATGCGAATTTCACAGCTCACGGTGTCGCCCACGCACTCACTCAGTAGCAGAGCGACGGAGCCATGACCAGTCCAACATGAGGAAAATGCGATTGTAAACCGTAGCCACAAGCATAACCACGCCACAGGCCCCAATGGTTCAATGCCTAACCGCCATGCTGGCGACCGGAAGCCATTCGACATTTGGTTAGTTTGCTAATAGTTATTCTATAAGCTTATCAAGTTAATGCACCATGGCTGTAGACAAAATGGTACTTTTGCCTTAATTCACCCCAAACAAACGTCACCAGCTATATTTAGGGTCACCAGCTATATTTAGCACTGACGGTGATCTCCTCTGTGTTCGGGTACTGTTCGTGTCGGTGCGTTTCAATTGCCCCACAGTGTTTCTTTGGGCTTTGGCCACCGTTTCTGTGTGAGTGTGTGTGTGTGTGTGTGCGCGCGCGCGCGCGCGTGTCATCATGAGTTTTCTGGGACTGGCAGCAGGCAGCAGCTGTCCACGATAAGCCAGAGTAGCGTTGCCTTTTCTGCAGCAGCATCATGGCATCTGACATTCTGCTAGACACTGTTCTCATAATCATGTCATCATGGTGCTATCGCTGACTGAGCGTCAGGACAGATGGGAGATGCCGACGACGACTACGACATTCACCATGTATGTCGGCAGGACATCCTCCCGCTGAGACAAGGCGCACATGGCTGCAAGGCCCTCGCGTCTCCCGTACAGACAGATCATCATCATTCTTTTCGTATACTGCTGGTCTCAAGAGTTGACAAGCATTTCATTTGGCCAGTTACAGTTGGGGCGGCGGGGGATGTCGCCGAGAGCAACTGTTGCACACCGATCAAATTGCGCACCGAGCTATGACGGCGCAACACAGGGAACCCCTGGATGTGACGTCATACCCTGGGATTCCGTTTGTTTGGGGTGAATAAAGGCAAAAGTACCGACAAAATTACACGGAAGAAAACGGCTTTTAATGCAGAATCATAATCTGAAGTAACAAACACGAACAATTTAATATTTCTTACAGAGTGAACTAGCTAACTGTTTAACTTGGGGTGGTTTCTGTTAGCATTGCGCGTTGTAGGAATAAGTTGTAACTGTCTACACCAAAGAATTAAACACAGACTTGGCTATTACATGACATTGAAATATTAATGAAGCTAGTTGGATTTAGCAAAGCTCCTGGGAATATTTAGATAAAAGAGAGATATAATGACAGGCAGGCGGTTGATAGAAAGTGTCTTTCTCATTCTATTCTTATTTTGCCATTAATACTCCTAGTAGTGTATAGTTCCACCGTCATGCATTTTTTTAGGCCAGTTAATGTAAGGTAAACGATGGACGCAGGGAATAACAGAGTCCGTGGGAATATCGATACATGAAGCCCATAAGTAGGCAGTCTGCCGCTGTTTATACTTCACCTCGACACCGCAAGTTACAAGAGGAACATGATGAGATGAGAGATGAGAATGTAAGTTTAGTTTAGTCGATGGATCAACATCACAGCACACGGTTTAACCCATAAGTGCTCCGTTTTTCTCCTAACTCAAACCTGAGTCTGGAGAGACTGAGCTCAATGCACGAACTCCGTTGCATCGGCGAGGATCCTGAAATACTTTGGGTAGATTTTTAACTCGAAATTTTTGCCCGGACAGCGCAGTTAGGCTACTCTTTTTCGATTTCCAACTGCCAAGGGATTTTTTACGTGCGCAACAATACACACGGGCGTCCGATCTCACTACCCAGAGACCAGGGGAAATTTTATTACTGGAAGTCCAGGTGGATTTTTTAAATAAATCCTGGTCCTCGCCGGGGCCTGAATCCGGGACCTCCAGCACTCGAGGCGGACACCATACCTCGAGACCACTCAGCCCCCAGATTTGAGAATGTAAGATTGGATGTTGGCTGATATTTTCTACGGTGCGAGGTAGGAAGGCTTAGACCAACCCTCTTGTGTCGCCTCTTACGGCATGCTCCGGGGGGGGGGGGGGGTGTTATAGTGTTACTATTCTTGACTTCCCCTTTGGATCCCCGGTAACACACGGGCGAGCCCAAAATATAGACACAGAAAAACAGACAGACCCCACGCGAATAGACGAATAGACAAACAGACAAAGGTTAAGTATATAGACAGACAGGTGCACAGGCAGGCAAACAAGGCAGGCAGGCAGACAAGACAGACATGTAGACAGATAGACAAGACAGACAGACAGACAAATAAGACAGATAGACAGACAGACAGGCAGGCAGGCTGTTTGAGTGAGTAAATAAGTAGGTAGGTGGCTAAGTACTTGGGTGAGTGCGTAGGTGGGTAGGTAGTTATGTCAAATTGTTCATGTATCCTTAGTAAATATTTATTATTTACGCACAACTTCGCATGCATCAGCTGTCTGTATCTTTCTACAAAATATAGCATAATACGCACACTACAGATAATCAAACTATAACAACATACGTGGATACTTACTTAGAGTAACAACGATGATAAATCCATCACTGGTGTTTATAGAAAGCCGATTCTGTAATCACACACAACACTGTCCGGGTGCCGCCTAACACAGGGTCGGCGGAGGCAAGAAGCAAACACTAAGTTGCCTGACAGTTTCAATTTGTTGCTTGTCTCCGAAGGCCGTTCACTGTCAGTGGTGCTAGTGTGCTGCTAGCTGAGGCCAGATCCGCTCAACCGACGGGTGTCGCAGTCTCTGATGGTACGTGTGATCGACATTCCAGTACAAGGGCTTACAGCCGGAACCTCGCATTGAATGACAAATCCAGGCCAGGACTGAGGCTGTGATTGCAGTCTTAATTTAGGCAACGTGAGACGACTTTTGTACAGATGGATGGATGAAAGGATGGACTGACGGGTAGGTGGGTGGATGGGTGGGTGGGCGGATGGGTGGATAGAAGAATGGATGGACGAATGTATAGGTAGATATTTGGATGGATGGATAGATGGATAAAGAGATACATTAGTAGCATAAAATATTCACGCATACATACACATAAACATAGTTATAAAAATGAGAGAACCAGAGAGAAGAACAGAAAGACAGAATAACAGACAGAAGACAGGTATGTAGGTTGGTAGACAGACAGACAGGAACAGACAGACAGACGGGTAGGTACGTAGTTGGGTGGGTGCATAGGTAGGTAGGTAGGTAGGTAGGTTGGTGGGTAGGTAGGTAGATAGGTAGGCATACAAATAAATAGCTCTCTCTCTCACTCTTGCTCTCTCACTCTCTGTCACTCTCTCTCTCTAACTCTCGCTCTGTCTCTCACTCTCGCCTTGTCACTCTTACTCTCTCTCTCTCTCTCTCTCTCTCTCTCTCTATTTATCTCTCTCTCTCTCTCTCGCTCGCACTGTCGCCCTCAGTTACTCTATGCGCCAATATCTTTCTCTTTCAATCTCGCTCTCACTCACACCATCTCTCTCTCTCTCTCTCTCTCTCTCTCTCTCTCTCTCTCTCTCTCTCTCTCTCTCTCTCTCTCTCTCTCTCTCTCAGTATAGTATATTTTCTGATATTACCGAAGAAATTTAATCTACACAGAATTCTTAAAAGGAGGAGAGGATTAAAGAAGATGACAAAGAGAAGAGGGGGGAGGAGGGAGTCGATGAGTAGAAAGATTAGAAGAAGATCAAGAAAGAAGAGGAGGAGGGGTGAGTAGGGGTGACTGGGGAGGAGGAGCAAACGAAGAGGAAGGAGGAGGAGGAATGTTTCCCTGATTCACTCCCTTACGTGTTATTGTTAATAATAAATCATCATGACACCTGGGAGACTGTTGCCAAAGACCGAAATTCGTGGTGTACATTATTACGCAAGGGTGTAGTCATTTGTGAAGCAACCAGGAATGCAAGAGCTGTGAAGAAAAGTCTGGACAGAAAAACCACTGCAGGAGATCCTCCTCCCGGAACGTCAAGCATTCTTTGCCCACATTGTCAAAGAACATTTCGAGCCAAAATAGCCATCTCAGAACTCACGGCTCCATACTTTCACCCCATTGGATGAAATGAATGATCATCATCATTCTTGATGGACAAACAACAGTAATAAATAAATATAGAGTATCTTTAGGCACGCTGTGAATTTATAAACATCAAATAAACTGTCTATTTCTTGGGAAAATGTATGTGTCCCAAATGCCATCTGGCTGTCTGTCTTCTGCCCTGATCGCATATGGCATGATGTAATTTGTTTATATGTTCAAAAAAGACGTTTGCTGGTGTGACGTGTCCTCTTTGTGCGAGTGCACAACTGACTGCGATTAAATCAACTAAAGGCGGGAATCAGAACTAGTAAATAAAATATCAAAACTAGTTTAGAACGAGAAAAAGTTACAAAAAGTAAGTAAAAGACTCACTAGTGTGGATTACTTCACCACAATCGACTTTCCCAAAAGTCTTATTTGAAAACTGTCCTGGGGGTTTATCGTTAGGGAATTTTCCAGCCGTCTTTTCCCCCAAAAAATGTTTTAATCCAAAAAAATTTAAAAATTTTAACCCCCGGGTCCCCCAAATAGGATTTCCCCAAAAAAAGTAAGGTTTCGAATTGGGGCCTCAAAAATAATACAACAAAGGTATCCGGGGTTGTTGGGAGTGTGCAATGAAAGAAGTAAAACTTTTACAATTTTTGACATTCGGCTGCCCTTGCAAAACCCCGGGTTTTTAACCCATAAAGGCTAAAATTTCTTTGAAGGGGAAAATTGACGGACAACTTCCTCTCCCGCGAGAACCCTGGGATGTTCGAAAAAAAAACCCCTCTTGGAAAAGAAGACGGGCCCGAAAGCATACAACCCAACCCTTTTCTTTTTAAAGTCTCTTTTCCCAAAGGTGACTTCCCTAAAAATTTTTTAAAATTAAAAAAGGGCCAACAGCAAAAAAACAAAAACAGCAAAATTTTTAAAAAGACAGCGCCAAACAGACGCGAAAAGAAAAAGAAAATTTTTTTGGTTTTTTTTTTTTCTTTTTTGGGGAGTGGGCGTTGTCGCCCCGTTGAAAAAAGGGGGTTTAAAAAAAAAAAAAAGGTGAAATGCCCCGACCACACAACAACAGTTTTTTTTTTTAAGAAATGAAAATTTTTAGGGAAAAAAAATGATTAAAAAAAAATTTAAAAAAAAAGGAAAAAAACTTTGTCCATGCCGTGGTGTATGGCTGTCAGGAACCTCTCTCGACCGTCTTCCTCTGCCGCTTTTTCCATTAACAAAATGTAATGCCAAACAAAAAGTATATTTGTACCCCCCCCCCCCCCCCCCCCCCCCCGCTCCCCCCAAATGGATGGCGGGAAATGGGAAGTAAGGATGCGCCACAGTTATGACCTACGAGGTTTTATTTTTATATCATAGCAAATATGTTTAATTATGTATCACATAAAGGGGTGGTATAGGGAGAACTGCTGCAAATAAATGTATGGTAGATACCGGAAGTCGTTTGGTACGATTAATAATTCTATGACACTTAATCATGTAATCTGACCATTTGTTACAATACGTTCCGGTTGTTATGAACTCATAATGTTTCCCATAAAATGTTGAACGCCTCCTGTTGATATGTGTGGTAAGTTGACTTTGTGTACTAACATTCTCTAACAGTTCGAGATTAGTCATTTTGGATGTTCGATGTCTTTCAGCATTATTCTGTAAAACCACATTTCTGTGGTTATCAAGAATGTACTTGATTGTCTACTGATTGTCCATGATGCACACCCACATGTTAAATTGCGTTCAATGTAACATGCAGGAATTATCTCAGTGACTTGCAGCATAAAATATTACAAATATTTAAAAAATGTTGGCCTATCCAGTCAAAATTAATACAGTACAAACAGCAACATTTCAAGAATTGACTTATGTCTGTCTTCAAACTATGACGCGAAAACAGAAATATGAAACATTTTGGTTGGAACATCCTTTTTTTAAAAAATACCTATTTTTGGGGAAGTAGAGGCAGCAAATGTGATACTGACCACCGATTGACCCAAATTATGGAGTGAGCACCATGTACCCAACACGAGCTCATGGTGTGAGAATGCTTCCATGAGTTTTTCACTTACATTACAACATTGTTTTATTAAACTAAGTAAATGAAATTTATGACGGAAAAATAACCTGATGTGAAAAAAAATACTAAGAAAGAGAGGATAAGAAACAGAGAAATCTGTATGCGAAAAGCTGCATTTGAATATAAAAAGTAATAATACATTCAACACAGACTGCATGAAAAAAAATAAATATAGCACCTAATTTACAGAAACATTTGGCAAGATTATTGTGTTCCGAATGTGTTAGATTTTGCCCGGTATGTTTAACATTTCATGTTTCGTATCATTGCCTGAAGCAGGTAGAAGGGTCATTCTCGAAACGTTACGCTATTTGCTGTTGTCATTGTGACTGGTCGGCGTAACATCGCCTCTACATATACTCTGTAATAGTCAAGAAGCTGTCGTAACAAGTTCAGTAACAACCCTTTCACATGTCGTAAGGCCCATTTAGGCATATGGTGCTAGACCCATGTGTATAGACACACCAGCTCTCTATGTATGGCCTGGTCAGTATCGCATAGGTCACCTTTACTTTCCAAGACATTTCCTGGTTCCTCATTTTAGGCTGATCGATATGGGAGAATAGGTTAATTTAACAATTCGAAATCATCCAGATGCGGTTCGAACCAATGGCCACGTGGTCGGGAAACAAGCCTCTACCCGCCACAGTCAACTCTATACAGCAGTGTTTATTATATACGATGCTATTCTTGCTTGTCTTGTTCTGTTCTTTGTGTCTTTGTGTCATTTGCAGAACCTCGCTGCCATAACAACCTTCCGGAAAACTTTTCATTCATATGCAAGATACCCCGTATCATATACACCCATCTGGATATCATCTGCCACATCCTTCACCCATCTTCTCTTTGGCTTTCATCTTCCTCTATTCCCAGGCATATACCCCTCCAAACTGTCATGACGTTTTAAAACCAAACTCTTTCAATGATCTTCGTTTTATCTTCATAAGTAGCCAGGCTTCTTCAATATTCAAATCTTGCAGTTCTATGCAGCCGGTTTGGGAGGACTGACAAAACTATGGGATAAATGCATCAATGTTGGTGGAAATTATATTGAGAAATAAAGGGACAATGTATGTATAAAAATAAACTGGTTTCAAGTTGTTATCATAGTTAGTTATTTTTCTACAGCCATTTGTGTTTTACTTATTAACTTACCCTCGTACAAGTTGCATGCAATTAAATAGCGATTGGTGATTTTCACGAACTGTTCCGTTCTCATTCGCAAATAAATGCGGATATGAACCTACTTTTTTATCAGCAAAGGGCAATTGAAGAAGTCTGCCAAAGAGCAAGTTAATATGAAAGAGTGCACTCTGGCGCAATTCAAATACATCGCGGGGGTGTTAAACTATGGAAGCAGACAACAGCAGCAGCTGTGTCTGTCATCTTGATTGAGTCATGCAGATGTTCCCAGTATTTGTAAAGAATGAGGTGGAGCGTTGTGCAATTCCCGCACATATTGTTACTGTGGCGTGACTTCTGACAAGAATAGATTTGCATTTTGTTGCATAGTCCTTGACATCCCTCCATATGGCCCAGATTATTAGGACGTTAACTGTCTCACTATGTGTATATTCTTCTTCTTCTTTCGTTCGCCTGAACTATGTTTATAACTGCAATGTTGTCTCTTGTATGAATCTAACAGTCTTTTTTAGTTCATTCAACGGTCCATAGAGTTTATCTTCCACTGTTGTCTCTCTAGGCCAGAAGGTTCGCCTGGATATGTTGTAGTTTGGGCAATCCTGGAGTATGTGCTCTGCTGTCTGCGACGCCAAACCACATGTGCACATGGCTGAGTCACCAATTTTGAATTTTGTATACAAGTGGTTGCGTAATCTATTGTGTCCTGTTCTGAGGCGCAGAAGAATGACCTGTTCTGGTCTGTCCATAACGTGGTAGTCGTCTTGAGTAAGGTTTGGTGGCTTTCTGATTGATTTGATCATTCTTTTCTTTTGGTGGTATGTAATAGGTACATCAGGTTGTTCTTCTTTTGCTCCTTCCTTAGCCAATCGATCAGCTCTGTCGTTTCCGGGGACTCCACAGTGGGATGGTATCCACTGTATGGTGATCTTACGCTGACTGCTAAGTTCAGAAAGTAGTGTCCTCAGAACTGGCAATTTCCCAGACAGGAGCGCCTCTATTACGGATTTTGCATCTGTCAATATCACTGCAGGTTGTGTACCATGGCTGGTATTTTGTAATTTCTCTGTGGCTATCTTGTTTGCCTCAATTCTGGCCGTGTCTCTAGTATTATTTGGGTATTCTATGTACACTCCCGCTCCTCCATTTCGAACAGCATTTTGTGCTGACCCATCTGTGTAGACTCGGATCCAGAGGTCCTGTGGGTATTCATCATCAAGGAAGCTGAGAGTGGCTGTTCTGCGCTGTACACTGTTCTGTTCTTCCTTGTCCAATATTCCTCTCTCTATGTGTATATTAATTAGAGATTTCCCTGCACCGTGCATACCTCTGCACCAATTTGTGTATCGAATATTTCATAATGTGCTATTTTGTTGTCCTGTTTTCGATTCTACCACATTAAAGTTACGCGGTGAAAAAGGCACACGAAAATATAAATTGTTGGATAAATTTTGAGACTATTGATCGGCATTTGTAGACACAGAGAGAAGAAATAGAGATTAGAGAACATACTAAACAATATAAAAATTTTAAAAGCTTTATTGTGGTGACATAGACAATTCCCGCACATATTGTGACTATCCTTTTCTTATATTCTGGTAGAGATGTCGGAGGCCAGAGCGGAGTAAATTTTGTTTGGATGAAACAACATCAAAAGCTTTAATTGGATATAACCCGGTTAATGATAGAATCCTCGCTATCAGACATAGATCCATTTTTTTAAAAACACACACACAATGTTCATACAGATATGTGCACCTACATCAACAGCACAGGGGTATGAAATTGAAGATATTTTTACAGCACACTGCAAGACACATTAGGCAGGATTGGTTATAATGACATCATAATAATAAAAATGAGACATTTTAATGCAAAAGTAGGTACAGGAAGAACTGAAAATGAGAGACACGTTTTATGAAAATTTTGATTGGGGAACAGAAATGATGCAGGTGATAAATTAATTGAATTTTGCACAGAAAATGAGTTAACGATAGCCAACACACTTTTTAAACAACACCCAAGAAGACTCTTCACATGGAAAACCCCTGACAGTACTACCAAAAACCAGATAGATTATATTTTAAAGAAAATGGGGATCAAACATACCATCAGCTAAAACCCTTCGAAGTGTAGACTTTGATACCAACCATCAGTTATTAGAAGTAGATGTGAAAGTAAAACTCAAAAAGCTTACCCGAGAACCAAGGCCATGTCGTTTTGATCTCACAAACATATCAGATGCATGCAGCGTAGACGTGAAGAATCGGTTTAGAGGTCTTGATGTCTATACAGGAGGAAATGACAACTGATGAATTAGCGGTACAAGCCAGAGATGTCTTGATAACAGCAGCCAAAGATTCTAATTACGACCAAGAATAAGCAACATAAGTCATGGATTACATCAGACACGTTAGGATTAATAACACAACGAAGGGAACTGAAACAGAAAGGATGAGAAACTGATAACAGCATAATGAAGTATAAATCTTGAAGACGAGAAATAATAAAGAACACAAGAAAGGACAAAAACCAATATATACAAGATTGCTGCACTAGAATAGTGCAAATATAATAAGAATGGAAGAGATTACGAAATGTTCAAAGAAATTGTGTTATTGACAAGAAATGTTCAATCTCAATTAAATGTTATCTGTGACAAGTTGGGAAATACTCTAACAGAATCTAGAAAAAAAATTCTAGGAAGATGGCAGGAATGCTGCAGGGGAATTTATTATATGAATGACTTTGAGGATATTAATGAGATACATGAACCAATGACAGCAGAGACAGAACCTGAACTCTCTTTAGATGACATTGTATGGTCAATAAAGAACCTGAAGAATGGTAAATCACCAGGATGTGATGAGAAACCAGCCTAACTAATTAAAACGGGAGGAGAAGAATGCATACAAATTTATCACGCATTGTGTAAAACGATATGGAAATATGATATATGGCCAAAAGATTGGAAGAAAACTATCTTCATTCCAATACCAAAAGAGGGGAGCTTGAAATTGTGCACCAACTATAGAACTGTTGCCCTGATTAGTAAGAGTAAAATTCTACTAAAAACCATAATGGGAAGACTTCGTAATAAAATTCAAGCTGGATTTAGACAAGGAAGAGGAACAAGAGATCACATATTCAACATGAGCTTAATAATATAGAAGTGTAGAGATTTAATGTTAACCTATTCTCATGTTTTGTGGATCACTCACAGGCATTTGATTGTACAACATAAGAAAGTTTGGGAAATCATGAGGAAAATTGGCTTTCCAATTACATGTAGTACAACTCATAATAATGCTCTATCTAGACCAACAAGCAGCGGTTAGAATAGATGGTGAGACATCAGATTTGTTTGACATCAAGTAAAGAGTCCGTCAGAGGCTGTGTGCTGTCCCGCTATTTGTTTAACCTGTACGCCGAAAATATAATGAGAAATGAAGAGAATGATATAACAATAGGGAGCTATATGATGCCCTAAATATCGGTGGTCTTGACATACCAGAGATTCGGTATGTTGATGATACAGTATTGCTATCCACAACACAGACTGGTATAGAAAACCTAATAGCCTCAACCCAATTGAATAGTGAGAAGTCACAACTTGTATCTCAACATTGCAAAAACAAAGATAATGCATACAGATAAAACCACTATGGAGAAAAAAATATATATATCTTAATGAGGAAAGATTGGAGGTGGTGGAAACTTTTGAATATCTTGGGTCATTGATTACCAACAATGGTGACACAATGAAAGAAATTAAACGACGATTATCAATTGCTCTTCAGTGACTATAACAACTGAATAAATTATGGAGTGGGACAGATAGAACTAAAAAAAAAATAGATTTTTTTAAAGTGCACATCTTACTAAACAAGCTGATTACATAAATAGACACATATAGTATTATTTGGCGCTCACATAAGAAGAAGGAAATAGAGATTATAAGACGCACTAGACAATATAAAATTTTAAAGCTTAGAATCTGAAGCTAGAATTTGAAAGTTACCGACCGGGATCGAACCTGTCGCCTCCAAATGACGACGGCGCCTCGCTGTAGGAAAAAGTGTACTTCGACGGACGACGATCCAGACACTCAACATGTTATGTTGTCTAGTGCGTCTTCTAATCTCTATTTCCTTCTTCTTCTGTGAGCGCCAAATAATACTATGTGTGTCTATTTATGTAATCGTCTTAGTGGCCTCAACGGTTCTCCTCATTTATTAAAACAATCTGAACAGCGCATAAATGTCATTGAATATACATTTCATAGACGGGTTCTAAGAATATCTTGGATACAGAAAAGAACACATGCATCCATACCGCATGAGCTGAATATTGAAGAAGGTTGGCTATTAAAGACGATAAAACTAAGAAAACTGAAATATTTTGGTCACTTGCAACGTCATGGAAAATTGGAGAGAAGGATAATGGTGGAGTATATTCCCGGGAAGAGAGGAAGGGGAAGGCCAAAGAGAAGATGGGTGCAGGATGTGGCAGTTGATCTCCAGATGGGTGTATTGGACGCGGGACATCTTGCTTATGATCGACTTTTCAGGAAAGTTGTTATGGGAGCGAGGTTTTGCAAAGGACATGAATTAACTTCTGACAAGCCCGGGTGTTAGTTGGTAAGAAAGTAAATGGGCCCCGTGGGTCTCTGATGAAGTGGCCCCCTTAAACATGAGACAGTATGTCTCAAATGTTAATGACTTTCAGTCCTGGCAACCATTATTTTCAGATCTTGTCGGCACTGGACACAGAGATTCGAACTTGCCGCCTTTAAATGACGACAGCGCCTACCTGAAGGAAAGAAGCGTATTCGAAGCATTGCCAACTAGACAGCCGCTAGATAGGATGACTTCATCAGCTTGGTCTATCCTCAACCCGAAGCCACAACAATTCAATGAAGACAGAATTCGTATCTAACCATTGAAATATCATTATATGATGTCAACCAGGCGTTGGTCAAATAACCACCACACAAACCGTTCTGCCGTCTACTGTATTCTTTTTTCTTCTAAATGGCCGTAGAAGGAACATACTGTGGGTATGTGAAGTTTTAGAACCATCATATTCTGTAAGCCTGAGTGCACGAAGCATTAGATGGCCAGTCTTTTCCACCTGTAACAAACGACGAGAGTTAACGTTGATTTCTCGTCCGACATCGCTCATGCCAATGTCTGCGTGACGTCGTAACCATTACACTAACGCGTCCACTGTCTCGTATATTACAGAATAAAAAGAAATGACATCATTGGGTGATTCCATAGTTTCCTTCTTATCAGATATCTATCTGGAACAGACACTGATGGTCATGAATCTTCAATACTGTCATTTGATGTTTAGTTAAGTTTATGTTTGTTATATATGTCTTTTTAAGCTTTCCGTGTACACATTTCTCTTCATCTTTTGGCTAGTATTTTCCTATGTCAGGCTAACTTAGCTATTTTATCTCTTCTCTTGATCATCATCATCATCATCATCATCATCATCATCATCATCATCATCATCATCATCATCACCAACATCATTATCATCATCAACATCATCACCACCACCACCACCACCATCATCATCATCATCATCATCATCATCATCATCATCATCCAGTGACTTGTCTGTTGTAGACTTTTGTCCCCATAACAACCTTTCGACACTTCTCTCTATCATAAGCCAGATGTCCAGTCTCTGTTGCTGTCATGTGTAAATTATCTGTCCAATCCTCAATCAATCTACTTGTGCTCTTCCTCTTCTCCGCTTCCTCAGTGCACCTCCCTCTAAAGTTATAGTTTCCAGACAATCAATTAATTTTTTTAAGTTAGGTGCATGTTCTATGCAGGACATCGCAATCAACCTCAGCATTTACTGACTACTTTTTTATTTTTCCGCAATTTAACGTTCAGTAGTTTGTCAATGCTGTCTGAACGGTTGACCCTCATACCATTGTAAATATCAACGCAAAGCTATCATCTCCCAAATGATTTTGTGAAACTGGGTTCACCGTCTCTACGCAACAGGCTGCAAAGATGCCTTTCTATATGCCCAAAATATTTCTTTTCTTCCAATTTCTATTTATCTACATAACGTCTTCTTGGATAGTGAGTTCTTGTTGAGTGGATTTGTTTGTTTTATCTCCCCTCCTCCGCTGTAAAACATGTAACTTCCTTAAGCCATCTTCTCATTAATTCATTCATTCATTCATTCCTTCATTCATTCAGTAGCATGTCCTTTGCAGAACATCGCTTCCATAACAACCTTCCGGAAAACCTCTCGATCATAAGCAAGATGTCCCGCGTCCGATACACCCATCTGGAGATCATCCGCCACATCCTGCACCCATCTTCTCTTTGGCCTTCCTCTTCCTCTCTTCCCAGGCATATACCCCTCCATTATTATTCTCTCATAACTTTCGTGTCGTTTCAAGTAACCAAAATATTTCAATTTTATGTGGTTGGTTTATTAGCCAACCTTCTTCAATATGCAGTTCTTGAAATATTGATGCATTTGTTCTTTTCTTTATCCAAAATATTCTTAGAATTCGTTTATAACATTTATATTCAAAGGCATTTATGCTCTGTTCAGCTTGTTTAGTACGTGCCCAGGTCTCATAGGCGTATGTTGCAATGGGGAAAAAATCTAATTGTTGTAGTTCTATCTGTCCCTCTCCACAATTTATTCAGTTGTTTTAGTCTTTGAAAAGCAATAGATATTCGTCTTTTAACTTCTTTCATTATGTCACCATTGTTGGAAATCAATGAACCAAGATATTCGAAATTGTCCACCACCTCCAATTTTTCTTCGTTAACTTATATTTCTTTCTCCATAATAGTATTATATGTATGCATTATATTTTGTTTCTGCTATTTAAAGATATAAGTTGTGATTTTCACTATTCAATTGGGTTGAGGCTATTAGGTTTTCTATACCATTCTGTGTTGTGGATAGCAATAGTGTATCATCAGCATACCGAATCTCTGGTATGTCAAGACCACCAATATTTAGGGCATCATATTGCTCCCTGTGTTTATCATGGTTGTTATGGTTTCTTGGCATGTTTTGCAGAAAGTAGTTTGCCATTGCTTTCCTTCTGGGCAGTGACTGTACTAGTCGGTGGCCATAGCCATTGTTTCAACTGATGAGATCATCTGCCTATCGCCGCAGAGTGCAGACCATAACCAACGACAATCTGTCGCCTGCTCTCACACTCCATCTTCTTCCATGGCTTCACGTAACCATGATGGTGAGGCTAAACGGGTACTCCACCTTGCCCAAGGGTGTCCCGTAGACTAACGGAGGAAAGGAGGCGTCTTACATTTCCTATGATGACATCTTCTACCTGCTGTTATTAAGTACCCAAGTATCGAGTACTCTTCGCTGATTGTTGAAGAGGGGGGACGAAGGCGTATGGAAATGTCCACAGTGCTGTTATGTTGGTTCTTTGTTCAACTAAAGTCCCCAAATACTTCTGTTAACACTTTAGTATGTTGTGTTATGTCGAGCGATGTTACTGTATATTTAGCATTCCCATATGTGCTTAGTTCCCCCAAGCAGCAACCGTCTTAGGGTATCTATTAGAATGTTTGTATCAAAGCTTGCCATTAGTTTTGTTTTTGTTCTATTGAGTAATAAATGTTGCTTTTCTCTAGGCTCTTACCCTGACTACTAGTTTCTCAACTCCTATTTGTAGTTGAAAGTATTGCTGTATCGTCAGTGTATCGACGTTCAGGTATTTATAATCCTCCGACTACAAAGGCGTCATCATACTGTTGCTAGCCAACACTCTATCTGACATCCCTCGTAATGTTTTCTGTATATAAGTTACAAAGATAAGGCGATAGAATGTGAGTCTACCTGGCTCCTTGTTCTATATCAAACTTCTGTTGATCTCATATCATCTCATCTTGTTCCTCTTGTACCTTGCGGTGTCGATGTGTAGCATTTAAAGAGCGAGAGAGAGCCCTTTTATAGGCTTCATATATCATGATTCCCATGAATTCTGTTATTCCCTATGCCCATAGTTTACATGGCCGGCCTCTTCTTCTAGTTCCGTTTGGTCTGTACTTCATGGCTTGTGGTGGTATAATGTTAGTTGGTAGCCTTGTTATATGGCCAAACTATTTAACTTGTTGGTTTCGATAAAGTAAGACATGTAACGCTTGCTGCTTTCAATAAAGTAAGACATGTCAACATGATGATGATTCTTGAAGATCTACAAATTGCTAGGGAAAACCTTAGACTTGTAAAAAAACATACATTGGAAACAACAAGTTGCCATAAAGATTGATAACGAAGTAAATCAATACCAGCGTGTTAGGACAGGTGTGCGACATGGGTGTATAATTTCTCCAGATCTTTTTTCCCTATACAGTGAAACTAGTTTCATACATTTAGAAGATATGAGAAGAATCCCTACAGGGGGACGTAACATCAATAACATCAGATATGCGGATGATACAGTATTGATTGCAGACCATGAGCAGGCTTTGCAACATTTAGCAGATGCTGTTTTTGTACACAGTGAACAATTAGAGTTGGAATTAAATTGTAGGAAGACACAGATTATGGTAGTCATTAGGAAGAAAGAAATATTGGGTGTATTTTTAACGACTGTGCAGTGTTTGAAACTATTGCCGGGCCAAGTTTTGTATTTACCTATTATGTTGCATGATCTTTACAGAGGATGAATACAAAACTTGGACCGGCAATATTTTCAAACACTGCACAGTCATTAAAAATACACACTATACCACAATTTAATATACAAGTAAATGGGAATATTCTTAAACAAGTGAATCGGTACAATTATCTCGGAATAGTCGTAACATGTGAGGAGCGGCTGACCGAGTGGCCAGAACGCCGGACTCTCCTTCGGGAGACCCGGGTTCGATCCCTCGGTAAGGTGTGGGATTTTGTTCAGTCGGGGACACATCGGGGGAGAGTCGGGGGCAAAAAGAAAGTTCTAACCTGCACAGTTCGCGGCGGCTGCACTAGCCAGGCGGCCTTAATTCCTCAGGCTCAAAGGCCCCTCTGTCATACACCACAAGGTACTATATTGGCAGTAAGTGACAGTTAGACAGTCATAACATCTGATGGATTAGGCCTTCAAGAGATTAGAACATTAATCGCCATTGCAAAGGTAGCCTTTTGTAAGAAAACATGCTGACCAATAAAAAGATGTCATTTGCAACGAGAAAAAAAGAGTGTTGAAGTGCTACATAGAGCCTATACTTTTTTATGGATGCGCAGACCAGCTAAAATACAGCTGATGGCTGTGGAAATGTGGTTTCTGAGGAAAATGCAAAGAATGCAATGGACATACAGAAAAACGAATGATCATGTCCTAAAGAAGCAAATGAATACTGTAAATTGATTTGAGAGTTTAGACATAGACAGTCACAAGATTTTGGACACGTTATGAGAAGAAATAAATTGGAGAACTTGGTGACAGCTTTCAAGATTAAGGGAAAAAGAACAAGGGGAAGGCAGAGAGGTAAATACCTAGATGTCTTGGCCACGCAATATGATAAAACAAGAACACTGAACTGATCCACGACTCTGGTGATCGTGTGAGATGGCGAAACATGACTGCCCACTCTTATCAGCATCGCTTATGATGATGATGAGAACATGCTGGTCTAATTTAAACTAATGCATCGATCTTCGTCGTACCCATAGTTGCCCACTTTAATGCAATAAAATCACCCGCTAAATACTGAAGAAATATTTCATTGTCTGCAATCAACAAGATAAGATCTGCGTATCTTATATTATTGATGTTTTGTCCCCCGTTGGCGATTCCTTTCATGTTTTTTAAATGTCTCGCAATTTCTATATCTAAGCAAAACGACTCCCGTGCACATCTCTTGATTTGATGGTTATGACCTATTTTATTGTAAATGTTTATAGCAGTAAAATGTTTCTCAGTATTTCTATGTTATTTACACGTCTAGGATTGGAGGGGGAGGAAGGGGGAATCTATCTATCTATCTATCTATCTATCTATCTATCTATCTATCTATCTATCTATCTATCTATCTATCTATCTATCTGTCTGTCTGTCTGTCTATCTATCTATCTACCTATCTACCTATCTATCTATCTATCTATCTATCTATCTATCAGACTGTCAGTCTGTGATATAATGTATGAAAGAGAGTGATAGAATGGTAGAATGTTAGACCGGCCTGCGTGCCCAATTCTTAACCCTTTGAATATAAAGTTTGTTTATTTGTTTCTGTCTGTCTGCCTGCCTGCCTGCTTGCCTGCCTGTCTATCTATCTATCTATCTATCTATCTATCTATCTATCTATCTATCTATCTATCTATCTATCTATCTATCTATATATCTATCTATCTATCTATCTATCCATCAGTATATTCCACATGGCTAATAACAAGTGTCAGACCATTATCTAATTTTACTGTGTCGTGTAGTTTTGATGTTCGCATTTTGCCCATGCTTTTATAATGCATATCTTTTATATTGTTGCTGTTCTCTGTTAGCCTTGAATGATGTGTGAATGAAATAATGTATGAAAGAGAGTGATAGAAGGGCAGAATGTTAGACGGGCCTGCGTGCCCAATTCTTAACCCTTTGAAAATAAAGTTTGTTCGTTCGTTCTATCTATCTATCTATCTATCTATCTATCTATCTATCTATCTATCCAACCCTGCCTCATTCCCTCGATCTCTCCATCCATCCATCCACTATCCATCCATCCATCCATCTATCTCTCTATATATCTATATAACCATATATCTATCTATCCATCCAACCATCTATCTATCCATCCGCCCGTCGGTTCGTCTGTCTGTCCTTCTGTCTGTCTAGCTAGCTATCGCTCATTTTCGTTTGCTCTCCCCCTTCACTCTCTCTTTCTCTCTCTCTCTTTCCTCTCTCTCTCTCTCTCTCTCTCTCTCTCTCTCTCTCTCTCTCTCTCTCTTTCCCTTGTCTCTCTCGCTTACTTTCTCTCTCACTCTCTCTCTCTCTCGATCTATATCTCACCCCTCAATCTCTCACTCTCTCTCTCTATCTCTCACCCCTCACTCTCTCTCTCTCTTTCCCTCCCTCACTCCCCCCCCCCCACCCCCTCTCTCTCTCTCTCTCTCTCTCTCTCTCTCTCTCTCTCTCTCTCTCTCTCTCTCTCTCTCTCTCTCTCTTTCAACACAACTGCTGGCGATATGGAAGCAGGCTGTCTAGCGTTGGTTTCCCATACAATGGTATGAGTGCCGGTCGTTCAGAAAGCAATGGCAAACCACTAAACGTAAATTTGCCAAGAAATTACGAACAGGCAAAAAGACTGCTGGGGTTGACAGCAACGTTCTGTAAAGGATATGCAACTAACTTTCTTTTTTTTTATTCTATAGCTAGCTTTTATCGTCATCCGGACTGTTAGCACCTACCCAGTTTGGATCTTCGGATTGCTACCTTGTGCTATGAAATAGGTCTCTTGCTTTATTTTAAATGTTTATTCCAACATTACAAAGTCAGGTCTTAGTCAGATATGACTGAGCTACCGTATAACAGTAGACGGTACTACCTGCTTTCTGTTATCGCCGAACGTTGGGCGGCGCTTACCAAACCCGACACCCCACATTGTGCCAACGGCTTCGGGCGGAAGAGCGCAATTGGGAGGGTACAAGCCTTACCCTGGTGCGAGAAAATGCAACCTAAAGACAAAATGTCATGGCAGGGCAGACCAGGCCCTAAGCCTTGGTTGGCAGCTGGTCTAGGATCGAAACTCCGACAGGCAGACAGTTAGAGCATTGCTTTGCTGATACGGCAGCTTCTGCAGCTTGTCTTGTTCCAGATGTAGGGGTGTGCCTCGAAGTGCGATCCCTCTCAATTATAAGAATCCACCCGAGGTATTGTTGAAATTTGGCTCGCCTCCGGAGTAAACAAAACACTCAACGTCAAACTAAGTTGGCAACGAAAATTCACAGATGCGGCTCTGACGATAATAGCATTAAAATACACCTGTTTATTTGGGTGTATAAACAATGTTGCAATACACAATTCTTCGTCTCTATAGGGTGTCCCTAAGACAGGATCAGCACCTATTACGAGCAGCTCGAATTGCCATGCTCATATGTCCTTAACCTCTACCTCAGCGCTCATTCTGGTTTTCATTCCTGTGTTCGTTTGTTCCGTGTCAGTATCCTCTAGTTATATTCATCTCGCTCCTGGGTCCATGGTCTTTCGATCCCAGCAAGTGACTCCTCCCGTCGTCCACTTGAATATGAGCTATACCTGCATAAGAATATCCAATCTGGTCCACGACATTGACTCCTCAGAATATCACACACATCCCAATCCCAAGCCGGTGTCACAGCGTAATCTTGTTTGTTGACGTCTGACGCATCCCCTTAGTTTCCCTGCGCATTCTATCATTGTACCATTCGGTGCATCTTTTAGGGAAGCTCCCTTCAGCCTTTCTCAGTCTGCTGTATGTCAGTGACTGATATGTGGCATTATGCCCCCCGCCCTACAAATTAAATGATATCATCATTTAATTCATATACACATATACATTTATTACCCATGACAAATAGCATCACTGACAACCTAAGTTGTATCCATTGCTGAACATGACATTATGGTTCCCGTTAATAACCCTCAAAAAAAATAAAATTACTGACGGGCATGCCCTCCTGCTCACACCCACGGTGAACGTCATGTGGCCGGCCTATGGGAGGGCCGGACCAACTAATGATACCATTAGTCCCTAACTTGTCCTCACTCTAGGTCAAAACCCGGAGTTGTGGACGAGAGTATCAATCGGTATCATGCCGTCTGTATCAGTTGCTGATCCTCGTTGTCGCTGGTTATGTATATATCTTGCGTTATCATTTAATGGCTGTAGGATGAGGTAGAGGCTGTCGCTGATCACCTTCTAATTTAAGGGATATTTCTAATATTATCAAGTGCCGTATTGGATGTGGATATTCTAACAAATGACTGATACATATCAATTAATATCAATTATTATCAACTATTCAATCATTACTTATCGAACAACACAATCTAATGTAATAATTCTAATGTAACTGACTTAAATATTAACTAATTAATTAATTATACATTCTATAATATTATAATATTCACATATTAATGTTATTAATACTATTAATTCAATCACGTAAACTGTTGTTTTTTTCCACAAGATACTTAGGAATTCCGTGAAGTAACACCAGGTTCTATGTTCCATCTAATGATCAACCCGAATAGTAGTGTTACGTCATCGGAGTAACATCACGCTTGGACTCAATTCAGTTGACTCCATGTCCGACGAGGGTAACAGTTCTTCTATATGTAGTATGCGAGACTTGACAGTTGCACTATGTCCCAACAACTTTATGATGCCTCTGCCAACAATGAAAATACGTACATGTATCTATCCGACTACACTATATAATCATAATTAATGTATTATTTTTCCAGTTGCTTGCTATGTACATTACTAATTAACTAGGTGCAATGTGTAACATATATCTTAAAACGTTTCTAACAATCTAAGAACAACTATCTGTAGAATAGAGAACCAACACATTTTCACACACTTAAGTGTAGAGAGATAGTGAGAAAACAAGTAAAACTTTACACAGTGACATCTGGGATAATTAAGTACTAAGACCCTAATGTGTCTGTAGTGTTGCTATGAATCTAACACTTTCATCCCATTTTATTTTTCTTCTTTTCTTTTATTCTTCCTTTCATTCATTTTCTTTTTTTCTTTCTTCGTTTCAAACCTATAGAATCTCTCTTCTGCACGCATGCCAATATTTGTACATTGTAACTTTGTTGATCGGAACAATGTAATTGTTTTCAGTCTTGTGTATCTTCTGTAGTGCATACGCTGTAATGAGGTATGTTTGGTAAATCTGTGCCAGAAGTAAGACAAGTAACCAAAGTCAGCAAAGATAAGCGTAGTTCGTTTTCTGTAATATTCTTTGCATTCAACTCTTAATTTCGTAACGTATAGTTTTGTTTGTATGCTACAGTTTATTAGCTTTGTTTTGACTTGCGTACAAGTGTTTGTGATGTATTTCTTGGTGTCTGTTACCCAATTTATAAGTTTCTTTCTGGTTTGTGTGTATCTTCTTTTAACTTGTGAATGGATAATTGTAATGCCGCAAGTAATGTATTTCTTTGCTTGTGTGTATATGTTAGTTACATACTGTTTAATTTCAGCGTGCATGTGTGTGATGCATCTCCTGACTTCTGTGTGCACGTTTGTGATACACTTTGTGACTCCTGTGCGTATGTATGTAATACATTTCTTGCCTTTTGTGTGTATATTTGTGCTATGCTTCTTGTCAACAACTCACTGACAGACATCATCGGGTACTTCTCTCACACCAATACAAGAATACTTGCAAGTCGTGTGGGAGGCAAAATACATAGTGCAATTTATTGCCATTGGCTCGCTACAGCAGTGAACAGTCGCTAATGAAACACATAACACTCTACCACAGAATTCTCTATCACAAATAGCTAACCACTATGCTACTTT
Organism: Cepaea nemoralis; assembly: GCA_014155875.1. Classification (NCBI taxonomy): domain Eukaryota; kingdom Metazoa; phylum Mollusca; class Gastropoda; order Stylommatophora; family Helicidae; genus Cepaea; species Cepaea nemoralis. The sequence continues at coordinate 204,143 of JACEFZ010018201.1, read as the reverse complement.
CTATCTATGTAGTTACAACAAAACCCTAGCTCTATTCTAAACGAGGTGTACTCGACACGTCCTGTCTCCCGTCTGCCAATCTTTACTCCCAGCCGGTACACACCACGCGGAGTCACCTTCACCTTGACGCGTGTTGCCTCACCTGGCACGCTTGATGGCAAACGTGTCATGTTGAGTGTCTACTCAACTTCTCCCGCTACCACGAGGCGTGATGCTTATCGTGGTTAGAGTGCTAACTCTCTGAACCACGCCTGCGTGTCTCATGAGGGAATGGTTAACCTGACCCTATTCCCTCATCTCCCCTGCCCTTGCCTCGGGCACAGTATCCCCTCATGGCCTCTTTAAGATTACCTGCTCTTCCTGGCTGAGGGGATGTGTTCAAGTCTTTGACACACACCCGCCCCTCCTGTGTTGCGTCACCAACTTTCACTCATTGGTTGTGACGCAAGAGGTTTCTAAAAAATTAGTGTCTCTAATTTTTGTCAAAGACTCTAGATAACCTGGCTTTGGGCATTCTAATAGACTCCTACTGACTTTTCACCACAATGTAGCGAAACTTTACTTGGCTACTGGCAATCGCCACAAACTTGACTGGTTGGCGTGAGCCCTTTCTCACATGCTATATTATACTTATTAGAGGTATGTCTGAACCGGACCGTTGTCTTATAAGACCTGCCCTCACATAGTAAATTAACTTACTACCCATCCAAAGTTGACTTTCTTAGGGTCAACACATGAATTGCTTCATGTCCCCCATATAATATCTAACAACCATTATACAAGAGTGTGTGCGATAGGCTTTACCTACATCGCTTCCGCGTGTAAAGTTCCATTTCACTGTTAAGATAGTTTTTCGTTGTCTATTATGTCCCCTGACCCAAAGTTATCTCCCTTTGATTTACAAAAAGTGTATGTAATTTATATGTTTGTTTTCCTGGTTGTTTGCGTGTTTGTATGTAATTAATCTACTAATCTAATTCCTACTCTATATTTATAACTTGTATGTGTATGTATGTTAGTTTTTTTTTTTTTTTTTTTTTTTTGAGTGTCATAATTTGGTTCAATGTGGCCACAAATAGGTGCATAACACTAATTCGTGACTACATTCCCTGGTTATGAAACCCAAAATACTGTAATCTAAGTTCTAACCTATATTACAGACAACACATTCACATTAGCACATGTTCACTAACGAAAAACAACAATCACACAAACAATATTAAGAGTTAAGCGAAGCAGCAGAAGAATTTGCTGACTAACCTCCCTCTCTCCTGTCTCTCTTCCATTCGTTTTCACATTCAAAGTTCTGTCATACTCCTTTCACTCCTAATTCTATCATACATCTTTTATCCTTATATACCCATTCTTCTGATTATTTAAAAACCTTTGAGTAACACTGTACAGATTCGGCGCAGTTTATGACTGTCGAGCCCAATGACTGTGCGTAAGTCGCTGCACGAGTCATCTATTTACACTATATTTACATGGATGAGACCGTGTTGATAATTTGTCCCCTTGATCTCATCGTACAGTATATTACATTAATCTAAGACTCTACACTATAACATAGTAATCCTATTTCTATATCTCAGTATTTGATGTGTTATCTAACTTTTGTCATGCTAATTATCTGATATGTTTATCTAATCTAAGGGATGTAATCTAACTATTTCACTGTACATGATGTGATGTGAGTTATGTACCTTAATTAAATGGATGATGTGAACAGAAATTATATACTTTTCTACCACTATATTACCTAATTTTTTTAAATTGACAAGAAATTATATGATTGATGTTCTTACTCTAAATGGTGTAAATGATGTAAGTTCACTTATGTAATGTAAAATGATAATACTAATAAATGGTAATGTTTGATCGATGGTATGATTTCACTAAGATGGAATAAGCTAAACTATATTGCAGTTAAATGAAATATCACAATCTAAATGGTGCTATGTCTATCACTATTTTAATTTAATTTATTATGATGTAATTAACTATATTTATGTTTAATCTAATATTGTAATTTAAATTTAAGTTAAGTAACCGGGTTAATTACCGTACTACCTAAACTATTTAACTAAATGAGAATTATTATATTACCTAATTCTATCTCTAATTTATCATTATTTTAAAATATTTAATTACATATCACATTAAGTTTATATACACTGTATTCAGTTCCTTCAGGATAGTAGTTGCCTTCATGTTTGCACATTGGTTGTATAGGCATAATAAATCTACACAATTTGCCTGGGTATCTGAAATACATTATACAGTCATACTAGAGTTTTCTCGGTAGTGCCCGTGTAGAGATTCGCTGGTGTCGTAGCTCAGTCTTTTTCGTGTCTATAATTAAGCACTGTTCTGACACTGTTCTCTGTATTTCACATACATGATACACCGGAATGGAGCTTAGTTGAAAATGAGCTGTCCTATTACACACGGTAGTATCTACGTTCTGCAGCACAGTTCTTTAGTTCATGTCTGCGGACACCTGATAGTTCATTGTACTTGGATCATTATTTAGCACATAAAGTAGATGTATATGTAACACATTTTATATACATTATTGTAATCTATTTATGTACTGACTATCACTCTCTATCTATATGCGGACTTTCGGGTATTTCTACCCCTGATGGTCTACTAAGGGTATCAGCTAAAATGTTGTCTTTACCCTTGATGTGTTCTATACTAAACGTATAGTTCTGCAAAATAAGAGACCACCTGTATATCCGGTCGTTTCGGTGCACCCCGGACTGGATGACTGTAATGGGAGAATTATCTGTCTGGACAATGAAGTGTACACCTGCCAGAAATCGATGGAGCTTTCTCACCGCATAGATGACGCTTAGGGCTTCTAGTTCTGATATTGAATATCTGGACTCGGCAGGTGTGATCTTACGGCTCACGTAACAAATCGGGTGGAAGATGCCCTCATAAAATTGGCCTAGGACTGCAGCGATGGAGATCCTGCTGGCATCTGTCCTAAGATAATAAACGAGCCCAGGATTAGGCAAGCGGAGGATGGGAACATTACTAAAAAGCATTTTCAATTTTGACAATGCAGAAATTAATAATGCATCTTTCACATCTAATTTCACCGATGCTTTTAAAAGATTAGAAAATACACTTGTAATGTTTGCTAAATTTGGAATAAATTTACTATAGTAGTTAACTAATCCCAAAAGACTCCTAACCTGCTTTTTACTGGTAGGCATGGTCAGATTCATAATTTTTGTAATAATCCTATTGTCGGTCTTCAGTTGACCTTGAGAGATGACATGACCCAAAAACTCAATTTCTTTTAGGCCTAATTCAACTTTGCTTGGTTTGACAGTGAGACCGAAGAGTCGCAACTCTATCAAAGACATGTCTCAGTTTCAGTAGGTGTATTGTCCAGTCATCAGTATTCTGATTTATTCATGTGTCTTCTGTAAGTTCACTACCTGTATGCCCCTCGTCGGATTTGCCAGTCTCACTAACTAGTGTAGTTGCGCTATGTATGTCTGTCGTCTGATCACTTGGTGTTGGTGCACTCTGTTCGTCTGTCACTACTTCTGTCTCTTGTCTTGAAAAGTGAGGTTTCCGCATGTTGACATGGAATATCTCTAAGTGTCTGTTTATCGATATTTCATAGTCAACATGTACCATGGTTATGTGCCACCTTGAATGGTCCTGGCCATTTCGTTTGTATGGAAGTAGCCTAAATCTGTCTTGATCAAGTTCAAGATCACTTGTTTTCGCACCTGTTGTTTGTGTGTTTGTGGTAGAACTGACCCTTCCTCTATCAAATGGCTTGGGAGCCAGTATAGAAGGTTGTACTTCAGTTGTAGGATGTCTACCCTTAAACTTTTGTACCAATTGTTGACAGACATTACACGCAAATACATTATGAAAACATAATTTTATCTTCTTGAAAAAACCTGGTCTGGTGTTGTTGTATGCAAGATGACCAGTCACCGGTGTTTTATGTGCATATTTTGGCATAGTTAACCGGTGTTGTTCAGGTAACACCTGTTCATGGTTACCAGTAGCATGACCTGTAGTTGAAATGCCATTCTTACGTCTAAATAAACAAGATGCATTTTTGGTCACTCTGGCTTTGACCTTTAACAATTTTAAGTATGGAGACACATTAAGAGTAGATTTCTGGTGGTGTAAAAGTTTCTGTTTGTTTGTGTCATCTGTGCTGGTTGTAGAAAGCATCAGTAGTGTCTCATCTTGTAATATGTTATGATGTTTTGAAGTGTCTGTTTTGGCTGTTGTAATAGTTGCCTTTACTTTCTCCCATGCAACTATTTCATCAATCGTACAATGTTTTAGTTGGGGTAAGCACCCCAGAATTAAATCAGTACAAGGGTTGTTCAGTATTGCACAGGTAAAGGTACCAGAGAGAAAAGGAGAATCAATATGGGCTTTTGCCAAAGGGTAAATTTCAATGTTACCCGAGAAGGTACGGCATTTGACAGTATCACCTGTGTAATCACCCGGATTAACCAGTTCTTTCCGAAGCCCAATAAGAGTGCTGCCGCTGTCCAGTAAACACTGGCATGCTACATCATTGACCATCGCATTGTGGAACACAAGATTGCCTCTGGAGGCTACTGCTGCGTTTACACTCTCAGATGAGCATAGTACTGTATGTCCACATTCTAGTTTCGCGTCTGTATGGAATTGGTGACATCGTTCACAGCTGTCGAAGCTCAACATATCGTATGCACCACAAACATTTTCTGCTTGGTTATTAGGTAAGTCACTTTCACTCTCAGACTCATTCTCACTACCACCATCTGAAGAGGTGTCAATCAAAATGGCATTACTGGCTTTCATACGCTGCCGGCCAAGGCACTTATTACTATAATGGCCATAGCTGGAACAAAAAAAAACATTTAATGGCCCGCCTGTATGCAGATCTTTTGCTCTGCTGTTTCTTGATCACTTTTTCAAGATGCGCCGGATAATTTGGCGATTTGTCACACATAGCATAAGAATCATGTACAAGGTTGACAATGTATGCATTTGGACACTTTCATGTCTTTCTTATCATATTTCTGAAAAGGTTTTCTATTACTCTGATATTTTGGTTGGTCTTTCACAAAAGAAACTATTTCAGAGTCATTTGAAGTTTTAAAGACATCTCTGTTAGAAGAAAAATATGCCGATCCTTTCTTTTCAAACTGTTCTATGTTTTCTATGTCTGACTGCTGTAAAAATTTAGCAAAAGGAGAAGGTATGGTGGATATAACCTTATCCATAGCAATTAAGTTTTTTAATCTATCAAAGTCTCTTCCTATGTTAGCCGCTTTAAGCCATCTATTTAGTACACTTAGAACATTTGAGACGTAATCAATGAAAGTCTCATTGGGTTTAGGCTTTAAATTTGAAAATTGATTTTGATATCCAGGGGCATCAAGTAAAAAGTGTTGCATTATCCTATCATGGATGTATTGATAGTTAGATCTGAGGTCTGTTGGTATGGACTCTATTACTTTGAGGGGCTCACCACTGAGATTCTTCATAAAAATTGGAGCCCACATTTCTAATGGAACTTGGTGAAATTTAAATTGGTACTCTACGTTCTCTATCCATGCTGATATGGGATCATCTTTACAGTATGGTTTGATAATATTTTTGTATTTGTTGAACTTATTTTCCTCTTGTTGACTTCTTAGTTTAGTGGCAGAGACTTCTGCGTGTGACTCTATGTCTCTTTCTTTCATCTTTAACTGTGTCTCTGATTCTACTTGTATCTGTTTTTCTTTGACTCTTGCCATTTCAGCTATTTCAGATTGCTTTAATTCTTTGTCCTGTTCTAATTGCCTTTGCTTTAATTCTAGTTCTTTCTGTTTTATCTCCTTCTCATGTTCTAACTGTTGTTGCTTAATCTCTAATTCTTTTTGCTTAATCAGTTTATCATCTTCTAGCTGTTTCTGTTTTGTTATCTCAGCTAGTTGAGCAATCTCTTTTTGATGTTGTCTTTCTTGTGCGCGTTCGTTTCTTTCAGCATCTTCTTTTCGTATGCGATCGGCTTTTTCAGCCTCTTCTTTTCGTATGCGATCAGCTTTTTCAGCCTCTTTTGCTTCTTTCTCAGCATCTTTTAATTCTTTAAATTTCTGATCTGCATATTGCTGTAGTTCTTTCCCTGTTAATTCCAGTTCTTTACCTGCTTTTATGAAATCTGATAAAGTTGCCATCTTAATTTAGTAATTGGCTAGCAGTGACAGACAATGATCTTTTTATTAATTATCTATCTTTGATATGTTATTTTTATTCACCAATGAGCGCAAAGACGTGTACTCTTTGCTTGTGCCCTGCAAAATTTAATGCTGAAAAAACAGAGCACAAAAAATACAATAGTGTCTCAACAGCTGAAAAAGAGATGCACTATTAATCAAATTGCATGCCAAAATATGTAAGTGTACTCAGCTTTAACGTTCCCGAGGATCGGGGAACGGAACTCCGTCGACACAGGTCACCTTGATACTTTAGGGTGGAAACACGTTACGTAATTGGGACACCCTAGTTGGCACACCGGCATCCGTACACAGCTGTTGTTCACTCTTCGATATGTAGGGCGGCAGTGTTACGCCCAGAGGTGCACGATATAATTACCCTGACAACTAAGGACAATGACTTAGACAATGACAGAATCACGAACAACTAGAATATGTACCACGTAAATTAAATGTCGATGTCCTGTCTTCGTTCTATCAGTATTGCCTTACGTTACTATTCTAGTTAATTTATGTAAGTGTTGTGCAAGCAAGTGCCATCTGCTCGCCCGAAAGTAGTTCCATCGTGACGGTAAACAATGAGAAAATAGACCAAAAATATTAATAACTGCTTTTCATAAATATAAATAACCTAATGATGTTTAAATAAATAAATATATTACTTTCGTAAATCAAATAAAGAAATAATAGCTGATATAACGTACCGATTCAGGCGAGCGCTGTTTAGCAACTTTGTAAACACTCGCTTGCTGTATGCTAATGAGCCCAGACGACTGTTTGTCAATCATCTGACGTCACAGCACAGCGCGATGAAAAATCGATATTGTTTGCTGGCTTCGTATCGCTCCGCCGTGAATCATTTTTGGTACTCATTTCTCAACAAAAAGGTAAATATATAAATAAATACGAGAAACCAAGAATATTAATACTTACAGCTTTGATGAATACATACTTTGACTAAATAAATATTTCATAAACACAATTAAACAGTTTAATACGTCACGATAGGCACATTTCTAGCTTGCAACATTTTTCTCGTCTGCACAAATCACCGTCACTACACAAATTAAATTAAACCCTAGTCTGGAGCTCGTGGACGAGTGGATTAGCTTGAACTTTGCGTCCAAGCTTCACTTCTGACAACCACAATTACCATTTACTGTGGGTATTAGCTTGGCGCTTTCGTCCAAGCACCACTTTCTGACACCACAATTACCCTGGCCTGTCAACAACTCACTGACAGACATCATCGGGTACTTCTCTCACACCAATACAAGAATACTTGCAAGTCGTGTGGGAGGCAAAATACATAGTGCAATTTATTGCCATTGGCTCGCTACAGCAGTGAACAGTCGCTAATGAAACACATAACACTCTACCACAGAATTCTCTATCACAAATAGCTAACCACTATGCTACTTTCTATCTATGTAGTTACAACAAAACCCTAGCTCTATTCTAAACGAGGTGTACTCGACACGTCCTGTCTCCCGTCTGCCAATCTTTCCCCAGCCGGTACACACCACGCGGAGTCACCTTCACCTTGACGCGTGTTGCCTCACCTGGCACGCTTGATGGCAAACGTGTCATGTTGAGTGTCTACTCAACTTCTCCCGCTACCACGAGGCGTGATGCTTATCGTGGTTAGAGTGCTAACTCTCTGAACCACGCCTGCGTGTCTCATGAGGGAATGGTTAACCTGACCCTATTCCCTCATCTCCCCTGCCCTTGCCTCGGGCACAGTATCCCCTCATGGCCTCTTTAAGGATTACCTGCTCTTCCTGGCTGAGGGGATGTGTTCCAGTCTTTGACACTTCTTCACTTCTGTGTGCATGTTTATGATATGCGTTTTTGTTTGTATGAACCTGTTTGTACCATGTTTCTTGAGCTGTGCGTATATGTATGCACTGTTGCTAATAGCATATATTTTTGTACGAAAATACATATTTATGACAACATATTCAACCTGTGTCATGGTTGACTTCGCTAAAGCTATGATCTGAGCAATCACTATTGTTATCACATTCCATTGCCGTTGTTTAGGCAACACTTTAGTATGTTGTCTCTGTTGTTTGTACTGAGTGCGTGTAACCTTTACTCTCTTTTTAGGATGTTTTAGAAAAATGTCATTGAGAGACATGTAATCACGTTTGATTTGTTTTTGAGTATCAGTTATTTCTTCATGTTTGGGTTCATTTACTTTGTGTAAATCTTGGTATTCGCAATTATTTACCGTTCTGCTATCACTCAGTAGCGTTGTATCATGCATGTCTAACGTTGATGTACCCTGTTCTATTTGCGTCTTTTCTTCTTCTTCTTCTTGTGTTGTTTCAATTTGGGCATTTGTACTTGTAAGTGTTTCGTTAGACTTGTGTTCGATAGTTACTTTCTGAACGAAATCTCTGGCGTTCGGTTCTTTCACTATTGTAGCAGATACTTTACCTGTGTGATTATTTTCCTTTATTTCATACATTTGTCTCATACGCTCCTTCCACATTGTTTCCTTTGCAAGATTCTCCTTTTTAAGTGCGAGTCGTTTTTGCATAATTTCTGTCTCTACGGCAATTTGTCTTGCCTTTAACTCTTTTCCCATTGCAGTTACCTTTTCACGTTGCCGAGCAATCTCCTGTTCCTTCATAGCTATTTCCTCTCGCTTGATAGCCATCTCATTTTCTCTCTGTTCCTTTTTCCGAGCTAACTTCTCTAGTCATTCTTCTCGTTCACGTGTAGCTTGAAGTTGCTTTGCCTCCTTTTCAGCTGCTAGTTTTTTCAATCGTTCCTCCCTTTCACGTGCGGTTTGAGCTTTGAATTCTTGCAGTACCCAGTTTCTAAGGTCCGCACCAGCTAAATCATTTTTCTCTCCTAATATAACGTAATCTCGAAGTGTAGCCATCTTGACCTACCTGTATAACAAATTATGATAGAATAATGCAAAAATGCAAATATGTTCGATTCAGAGTAGACAATCAATATAACAACTGCTGAACAAAATGTGAACTGCAACTCAACAGCAATGTAAAATTGAACAATAAAGAAATTCAGCAACTTCTTGCTACATATATATCTTAAGTGTTACTATATGTAAATAACAGAAATTAGTATTAAAAATATATTCCGTATAAAGAATATAATAATAATAGACAAGTAACAGTTACGAGAGAACGAGTGACAAATGACGTAAAACCCTATTGGTCCTTATAAAAGACAATAACATAGACTAACGATTACTCTAGCTACAGATACAGATACTTACAATACGTGAGATTGATACAAATAGCTTCGAACCGATCTGGCAATTGCAAGTATACATGTCTTCTTTAAATTCGCACAATAATATTAACTCATTTTTGTGTAAACTTAGCTATTGTTATTTATTTAACGTTAAAGTTGCACCCCGTTAACCGAATGTATACAACAGTCAACAAATAGGAAAAATATACTGGCCTTCTTGACAGTTGTTGGCGTTGGGTAATGTATGTCCGTTTATTCAATACTATAATGAGTTTAGAAGTAAAGTGCCGTGGCGAGTGACGCAGTGATAGGCTGTTGTTCCTGTTTGAGTTTAACGATAGTGTAATGAACTTACACTAATACCCTGAACCTACGTGGTCCGTGGCCGACTTCAGAGAAGTGCTTAGTCGGCTGTGGTATCACCGATGAACTTTGAATACTTTCGGCTTTAAGATAGATCTTGGCCGACTGGTTCTGGTAGTATCTGCGCGTATGATCCCTGTAATGGTTGGCTGCCCGTGTGTAATATGTGCCTTGTCCACTAGTGGTGCACGTCACGTACTTGAGTGTCGTTTGATGACAGTAATCTCTTGCAGTGAAGTTGATACGTATCGACGCTATTTGCCAAACTCCTGGTTCCAGATCATCATAAGTTCCTGACGAACGTGCGTCGATGCCGGTAAAGTAAGGTGTCGGTTCAATGTCGTGATATTGCTTCAATGTCTTCACCACCTAGTGACAATGTCCCAGAGTTTCCATGAACGAATGTGTCATGTCTGTCCAGAACAATGGTACGGGTGTATATAGTGTGTTCGTTACTGTGAATTCATATATGTCCGGTGGTGTGAAGAAGGTGGTGTTGGTGTTCTAGTTTCTATGTTGTCCTTGGAAACGATGTATCCAGGCTATCAGATATGCGTTCAATAAATGTTGTTATCACTAACAGTACAGTGTCCGGTTATGGCCTACTCTCCTGATGTGATGCATAAGTATGCCAAGTATATACTTCATCTTTTGATCACACTCTGTCCAATATAATTAAATACTTTCCTCAGACATCGTTTTGTTTATAAGTTCTAAAGATCTTAAACTAGTATTGCACTTTTCAATTTCAATTCCATAATAATTCACATAAATATTCTTTAAATACGTGCTGTCAATTCTGTTATATTTACATCCGTGCAATAGTTTGCGAAAACTTATTCATATCTGATGCGAACGTAACTGTGCAAACTGTTAATTGCATGTACTTTCTATTTGATCTTGTAGATGATAAATATATGTGCGTTGGCGACTGTTTCATCGATGTATTTGCGAGATCTAAGAGGTATATTAAAGTTCCTCTTACCTTCTGTTGTAGATCTTTCAGCAATACTTATATTAGTTGTAATTTGTAATGTTTGCTCTGTGTTTTCAGCTGTGTATATTCCAGCGTTTTATTGGGCGTTATCATTTCCGCCGAATGTCGCGTGGTGCGTCACATTGAAGTTTGGTGTGCAAGCTTTCTTTCCGTGCACAGTTTCTTGACATATTCTTGCCGTACAGGCTTCATTATTCATTTGTGGATCTCGTAAGGTCACTGCTGTAATTTACTTGGCCGGTAAGAGTCCCCATATGCCTCGAAGTGCGATCCCTCTCAATTATAAGAATCCACCCGAGGTATTGTTGAAATTTGGCTCGCCTCCGGAGTAAACAAAACACTCAACGTCAAACTAAAGTTGGCAACGAAAATTCACAGATGCGGCTCTGACGATAATAGCATTAAAATACACCTGTTTATTTGGGTGTATAAACAATGTTGCAATACACAATTCTTCGTCTCTATAGGGTGTCCCTAAGACAGGATCAGCACCTATTACGAGCAGCTCGAATTGCCATGCTCATATGTCCTTAACCTCTACCTCAGCGCTCATTCTGGTTTTCATTCCTGTGTTCGTTTGTTCCGTGTCAGTATCCTCTAGTTATATTCATCTCGCTCCTGGGTCCATGGTCTTTCGATCCCAGCAAGTGACTCCTCCCGTCGTCCACTTGAATATGAGCTATACCTGCATAAGAATATCCAATCTGGTCCACGACATTGACTCCTCAGAATATCACACACATCCCAATCCCAAGCCGGTGTCACAGCGTAATCTTGTTTGTTGACGTCTGACGCATCCCCTTAGTTTCCCTGCGCATTCTATCATTGTACCATTCGGTGCATCTTTTAGGGACGCTCCCTTCAGCCTTTCTCCGTCTGCTGTATGTCAGTGACTGATATGTGGCAGGGTGTTATCTTTCCTCTGGAGTGAACTAGGCAGGCCGAGAGAGGGATCATGCTGCATGGGCAACACATGATCTCTATATTTTAGCCCAGGCTTTGTGCTATGGAGAGGCAATAACTCCATCCCTGGTCTTAACCGGTCTCGATTGGCCTTATCAGTCACATTCGCTACCGCCGTAGGTAAAAGTTATTATGCTGTTTTGAAGCACAAACTATCGTCTATCAAGACGGCAAGGTGCCAATGAATTCCAACATTAATATGTTTTTGTTTAAAGTTAACACCGTTTTGTTTTCTTCTCTGTCGTATTGTCCACATTCAATGTATCTTAGCTCTACTCACAAAGAGACAAATATATAGTCACAATAACAGCCTAGAAATTAAGCCTTACAACGTATACAAGATTATATGGAACACACACACACACACACACACACACACACACACACACACACACACACACACATCACATCACATCACATCACATCACATCGAGAGGTAGGCAAGCAGACAGACCGACATACACACATAGATCAGTTGTTACACCTCGAGGTGTGTTGATCTTATAAAGTTCGTTGCAGGTCCTTTCCCGGGACATTGTAATCAACCCTGGTATTTATTGGCTTTTTGAAATTCACTAGGCAATTCTATATGCTTGCTTTCAGTAGTTGATCATTGCTTTCTGAACGGCTGGCTCTCAAACCGTGGACTTGGAGGTCAGCACGGCCGAATAGATAAGAACGCACGTAGTTAAACAACCGGTGTGTTGATGCGAGGCAAGGAGTTCAACCCCTAGCAGAGACAGATGGACTAAAATGTTGACTTCTCGTCCTTGCTTGGAGATGTAAATTACAAGTACCTCTGAAGTTGGAGAAGGTTCGCCTGATGGTGAGGGACACTGGTATGGGGGAAGCTAATCCACACGCGAAATAAATTCAGCCCCAGTGCTACTAGAAGTAGTGTGTGTGGACTACGCTTGGGTTCAAAGCGAGCGAGCGATAATAGAAAAAAAAATATACCATCGACTTCAACGCAAAGCGATTTGCTCACAAATCCCCACGAGCTGATTTTGAACCGTCGCCTGGGTATGTTGGGGTAACCCTAGTGTGGGTATATACGGGTAACCCTCGTCTCTTTACATTGGGGTAACTGTCGTCTCGGTATGTTGGGGTAACCCCCTTCTGGGTATGTTGGACTAACCCTGGTCTGGGTATGTTGGGCTAACTCCGGTCTGGGTATAGTGGGGTAACTTTGGTCTGGGTATGTTAGGCTAACCCCGGTCTGGGTATGTTGGGGTAATCCCGGTCTGGGTATGTTGGGGTAACCCTGGTCTGGGTATATTGGGGTAACCCCGGTCTGGGTATGCTGGGCTAACCCCGGTCTGGGTATGTTGGAGCATTGGGAAAATACATTCACTAACCCCTAAGTCACAGAGGCCGACAGTTGTGTGGTGCCAGCCCCATATTTTATACATCATACTCGATGAGTGGTTTGGTCAATATCACACTGGACGCCTTTACTTCCCAGAGCATATCCTGATGCTTTATATTAGACTGGGTCGACATGAAAGCCCGTGCCAATGTTTTTGTTTTAGTCCTGCCTGGGAGGTGATTCGAATACATGATCATGAGGCCGGCAGACAAAGCATTCTATCCACATCGCTTCCGCAGCTACCAGACAAACAGAAACAGACGGATGTCGAATTTACAGAAAAGGATAATCCTGTAAGAACTTGTTTTGCCGATTCACCAGGGAAACAATAGAGTGACGACCCCTGTACCTGTGATCACAAGTTTAAAGAGGATAACAGTCTGGCTGTTGGATCGTTAGTAATCGATAGGTGAAGCACAGAAACCCGGACTTAGTCACAATGGGATCTGTGAGTGAAATGACAAGCTTCACGCGATTACTGCCCTTAGCTCCAGCGACCTCTGCTGCCCGACTGTACTGTCAAATGATGCGTGAAGCCTGTAAAGTGTTTATGTGATCATGATGTGACCTATATATTTTATCGCTAAGACAATCTGAATCCACTGTTGCCAGTGGAGTGGTTGTAGTTGAATTATTTTCATGAATCCAAGTGGCGGAAAATGTGGCGCCAGGCTATCAGTCCAAAAGTGAGGGTTCAAATAAAGGTTAGAAAATGCTTACCCAGACAATTATTCAGAGGGACTCTGACGGCATTATAATACACCCATTCCTCTGATCACTATGTAGTTAATCGGGTAACTAACGAACTTGGTGTACAAGTCGCAATTAACAAATTGGAAGTCTTAGACACATGCAATTGCCATTTACAAACCTTGTCACGCCATCATTGCACATGTCGACTTGTCAGATTAACCGGTCTGAATCCTGGCATGATGTGTTTAGAAACGGGCACATTTTCATTCTGGATGTGTGGCGTGCTCCTGAAATTAATACTGACGAAATGATGTGGTGTTCACACGTCTGACGTACACATCCACAAGGATAAGTTTGTGATTTCCTTCTTTGACAGACTTTTCTCGCGGTTAGAACAAGTGAGTGCCCAGAACTACTTTTGGACAGAGTTGACTATTTTTCTTCTTCTTATTCTGCTGTTTTACTGTTTTTGCAGTGAAGCGTCGAAGGGAAGTTGGTTATTGGCATGTTCGATACATGACGTTGCAATCAACCCCAAATTGTTTCGCTGTTGGTAACTTACTAAGCAATTTAGTTAAGTATGTTACCATTGCTTTCTAGACGGTCGAGACCTACAATCCAAAAACAATGCAAATCGGTCTGCTTTCAAACTGCTCAAATATGATTTCGAACACGAGTCTCTGCATGTCTAGAAATTGTAAAATTATTTCACTATCCCATAAGCCACTGCGCCGATTCGCGGATAGAAGCTTATATGCTTTTTTGTTTTCGCTTCTCTTATTTCTTGTGCATTTGTCAGACAGACAGACAGACAGACAGACAGACAGACAGACAGACAGACAGACAGACAGGCAGGCAGGCAGGCAGGCAGGCAGGCAGGCAGACATTATTATATAGTATTCTCGAGCCAATCTCTAAATACATTACCATTAATCTTATTATTCTTCTTCTTTCGTTCGCCTAAATTATGTTTATAACTGCAATGTTGTCTCTTGTATGAATCTAACAGTCTTTTTTAGTTCATTCAGCGGTCCATAGAGTTTATCTTCCACTGTTGTCTCTCTAGGCCAGAAGGTTCGCCTGGATATGTTGTAGTTTGGGCAATCCTGGAGTATGTGCTCTGCTGTCTGCGACGCCAAACCACATGTGCACATGGCTGAGTCACCAATCTTGAATTTTGTATACATGTGGTTGCGTAATCTATTGTGTCCTGTTCTGAGGCGCAGAAGAATGACCTGTTCTGGTCTGTCCATAACGTGGTAGTCGTCTTGAGTAAGGTTTGGTGGCCTTCTGACTGATTTGATCATTCTTTTCTTTTGGTGGTATGTAATAGGCACATCTGGTTGTTCTTCTTGTGCTCCTTCCTTAGCCAATCGATCAGCTCTGTCGTTTCCGGGGATTCCACAGTGGGATGGTATCCACTGTATGGTGATCTTACGATGACTGCTAAGTTCAGAAAGTAGTGTCCTCAGAACTGGCAATTTCCCAGACAGGAGCGCCTCTATTACGGATTTTGCATCTGTCAATATCACCACAGGTTGTGTACCATGGCTGGTATTTTGTAATTTCTCTGTGGCTATCTTGATTGCCTCAATTTCAGCATCAGTAATTATGGCAGTACTTTCCTGTTGGAATTCTGGCCGTGTCTCTAGTGTTATTTGGGTATTCTATATACACTCCCGCTCCTCCATTTCGAACAGCATTTTGTGCTGACCCATCTGTGTAGACTCGGATCCAGAGGTCCTGTGGGTATTCGTCATCAAGGAAGCTGAGAGTGGCTGTTCTGCGCTGTACACTGTTCTGTTCTTCCTTGTCAAATATTCCTCTCACTTTTGACTGGATTTGTAGCGATATTCTATGTTCATCTTTCCACGGGGTTCGCTCTGGAATAGCTGTCAGGGGGATATCAACTGTGGGAAGATCGATGGTTTCTCTGCAGAGTTGTTTGGCCTGGTGGATGAAACTACTTCTTTTCAACCGCCCCAAAGCTAAGTTTTCAAATCTGTTCTTCATAGGGTGGCCTGGCAAGCTGAGAAACTTTTCTGCTTGTATTAGTGTTTTTGTATCTCTGCGTTCTCTTAAAGCTTGTGTCCTCCCCATTTTCTCCATTGCTACTATAGGGGTTGATTTCATCCCTCCTGTGATGACTCTAAGAGCTTGATTTTGCACTTTGTCCAGCTCTTGTAGTGTGGTTTTTGCTGCCGAACACCATGCAGTTGACCCGTATTCCAGGTGTGGTCGTATGCTCTGTTGATAAACTTTGCTAAGTATTTTCCCACTGGCTCCCCATGTGGTTCCAGTTAACTTTCTCAGGATGGCAATTTTCCTTCTGGCTTTTGCTACTGCTTTTTTAATATGTTTTCTCCATGTCAGCCTGTCGTCAAATGTTACACCAAGGTATGTTGGTTCCTTATCTTCTCTTAGGGGTGTTCCATTTATCTTAATGCTCCCTGCCTTTTGTTTCGGAGAAAGAGTAAATAGAGTGGTGCTGCACTTGTCAGTGTTTATGCTGATACACCATCTATCCGCCCATGCAACAAATGTATCTACAGCTCTTTGTAGCAATATGGTGGCCACTGATGCATGTTCATTTGCGCTCCACAAAACCAGGTCATCAGCGTACATTGCCGCTTTAATTCCATTGGGTAGATTAGCAACAAGATCATTGATGAAGATTAGAAAAAGTGTTGGGGACAGGACTCCGCCCTGGGGGACACCGTGACGCAGTAATACTTTCTTGCTCTTGAGACCGTCTATCTGTACTCGGGCTCTTTTGTTGTGCAAGTATGCTTTTACCCATTTGTACATTCTTCCATTGACTTTACAGTTTCTCAGTTTCTTCATCAGACCTTCTTTCCAGACTTTGTCAAAGGCTTTCTTCAGATCTATCCAAGCCGCAAGTACCAGCTTCTTCTCTTGGAATGCATCCTCAACTTCTTGAGAGAGGTAGGTTGTCTGATCTTCCGTAGAGTAGCACTGCCTAAAGGCAGCCTGTTGTGGCACAAGGATGTTTTCACTTTCAATGTACCACTGTAGTCTGTGATTGATGATGCGTTCCATTGTTTTGCAGAGACAACTGGTGAGGCTAATGGGTCTGTAGCTGGAGGCAATGGAACTGTCTTTCCCAGATTTTAGGAGGGGTATCATGATTGCTTCTCTCCAGACTTGTGGAACACTGCCTAAGGTCCATGTATTATTAAAGATCTGTAGCAGCTTTGCTTTAGCCTCTTATTATGATAATCCCTATTGTCTGTATGCTTTGATACGAACACGAGCCCAGCATTCTGTTGCAAGCCATTATGCGTATTACCAGCATGGGCCATGACCAAAAGCTGTCCTATACTACTGGGCACGTATCGCTTTATTTGTCCATCCACTGGTTGCCATTTCTTATCACTTGTGTGGTGCGCATTGATCCACATTTAATCCAAACACACTATGCCATAATTTTCTTTGCGCATTTCCCTTATTTCACGTCGGTATCTGCTTCTCATGGCTCCTAAATGCGGTTGCTCGCAAAGATTATTTCTACCGCCCTTGTACTTTCAAATAGTGAAGATAATGTCCTTATAATTTTCCACAAAGTTGTTTTGGATAGCTCTATGTTATTGTTCTTTCTGAACCAAACAATAAGTTTTCTTACAGTCACTGTTTCTTTGGCATCCAGCATTTTTATAATGCTGGATAATCCTGGATATAAAATCCAAAATGTTTATAATTTTAGGAGTCTCTGTGGCGAAGTGATCACGCCTTTTGACTCGGGCTCCAAACGTCGTGGGTTCGATTCCAGTTCACGAGTTAAATTTTTCGGAGACTTCTGTGGGTCGTCGCTAGAGCTGCGGAGTTCGTGCTTTGTGCAATGCTTTCCACGCTGCGGAAAGAGACCGAACCTTATGGGATAGAACTCGGTGCAATGAAGTCGACCCTGTCGTATATCAAGCGACTTTTTAAAGCATTTTTATAATAGCTCGCCTTATGACATCTTTGTCAAAACTGTCTACAATAATCTTTCTACCTACCGTTTGGTTATTGCGTGGTGGTTTAATTCCAGAATCTTGCACCCTTTGACAAAATGCCCGTTTACTCAAGCCCAATGCATGCATTGTTCTTTTTTCGGAATTTGTAATAGTATAAAACAGTTTCTTGCGATCAGCTTCTTGACAAAAATATGTGTACAACTTCATAGCGATTCTTTTAAGTGTATAATTTCGCATTCAATCCCATTGAAAAATATTCACACATTTCAATGTTAGCGATAAGTGGTAAGATTTTTTTTTTTTTTTAAACATATTAATCAGGTTTCATGAAATAACCCACATTTGAGACACCTCTGAACAGTCTTAGTTTGAACAACGCGTGGGGGGGGGGGGGGGGGGGGGGGTGGCAAAAGGCCAATCCTGTGAAAACACGTACAATATTCAAAATTGAGCCCTGATTGTCTGGCTACGCTGTAATACATTTAAAATTATGAATTTCATGTTAGACCCGTAAATTATATATCTCATATAAACAAACTTTAAAATCTGCTGTAAAATCTCCAGAAAAAAATTTTTTTTTGTTGGGTGGACATAATGATAAGGTTATATACTAAATTTCATAATTTTCCCTCAGTTGGTTACTGAGATATTTGAATAACGAAGACACAAACAATAGATTGCACGATTTATTGCCTGGCATATTTCGCTGCATCTCGTCAGGTACATACTGCAGAAATCACACAACTTACGTGAATTAACTAGATAAATCCTTCAAGTTGAAATATACACATATTCGCACAGTACTGTCACTTATCTACCACGGTAATTTTAAGCTGACCAACATGTCTTTCTGTTTGCACAATTCTGGCTTGCGTTGATAGATCATAATTGCTTCTGCAAATTTTAACAAGCGAGTATTTTGTGTGTTAAACAACACGCGAAAGGCAGTGTTTCTGTCCACCACATGGCCACTTTCGACAATGTGCCTACTAATTGAAGACGCCGGGAGCTTCCGGTGTGTCGGCCCCACGAGGCTAGCATCTCCTGTGTGTTGTATCTTGTTGACCTATTGAGGTATGTGTTCTGTCACCCGTTTGTTAAGCTGTCTCTCTGTTCTACCAATGTAAACGGCCTGGTACTGAGATATTGATGTTTATATTGCGGCAAACAAATGTGGACATACTATATAAGCAACTCCTTATGAGAACAGTGAGCAGAAATACTTAAGGATACTTGCTGCGTCTGAGGACTGAGCACGCACTGGGATGCCTTTTGTGCAGTAACGTCGTTCGATGTAGTATAACATAACATTAGCCAGAATTCTCCGGTGCCATATTCTGATTAGCAGCCTGGTAATCTGGTTTATTCCATATTTTTCTAAGGCATTAATCAATTACTTACTAGCGGAATATAACAAATGGAAGATGCACGTTTAACAGACTTCCAGTCATTTTAGCACGGTGTCATCAGATGACAATCCCTGCCTTGACAAGCTTTAGCCTTTGGGGCCGGATGAGGGGGGAGGGGGTAATAGCAAGACAAGACAAAAGCCAAGGACAGACTTTCTCATATAAACAGACACACTAGGAAATCTTTTAGGTTCTGAAATGTGCTATGAATCTGGAGTATCGGGGTCATCACGTGCTTTAAGCCTGAATGCAAGGAGGAATATGTGGCCAGACTTTCCCTCCTTTAGCGAGACAACAAATGTAGTTGTCCAATGCCTCGTCCCACCTCGCGCATGACATTATCAACACAATCTCCTAGCGATTCACTGCACACGCGTCCGTTTCATCATAAATATAATAAATATAAGTCACGGATCCTTTCTCACGCATTGAAGCTTACTGGGTACATGGCGATAATTCCGTATGTTTATACACCAATCAGAACTTAATGGGTTCAGTGGTCAATATCACACTGGCTGCATTTACTTCCCATCACATTTAATGGTGTCACTTTTAGGTTTGGTCGATTTGGGAGTCCACATCGATATTATAAAAATCCCTGCCTCAAAGTGGGATTCGAAATACAAGAACACCTGGGATTTCGAAACACAAGACCTTCTGGCCGGCAGGCAAGCGTACAAGCCACTGAGCTATCGCGGTTCCCATGATTTATAATAACAGTAGTAAATAAATGCCATGGTCTCAGCTCGATGAAGGGATTGTCCTAACTTTGCTCCTCAGCGGTCTAGGGGCTATATCACACAAATAGTGTGGCAAATACAGTGCAGGGTTATGGAATATATGATCAACCTTGAGTAAAGCATGTCCAGAACATTGCTGTCAAAGTCAGAAGCCACAAACCACTTATGGGGGTGTGAATTATAAGGAAAACCACAATATTTAGCTTTCCATCGAGTTTATTTCCATTATTTCATCTCATCTCATCTAGTTCCCCTGGTACCTCTCGGATGTGAATTATAAGGAAAACCATAATATTTAGCTTTCCATCGAGTTTATTTCCATTATTTCATCTCATCTCATCTAGTTCCCCTGGTACCTCTCGGTGTCGAGGTGAAGCATAAACAGAGGGAGAGTGTCCGCTTATGGGCTTCATATGTCGAGATTCCAATTTCTCTGTCTATCGTTTACATGATCGGCCTCATTTTCTGATTCCATTTGGTCTGTACATCATTGCTTGTTGTGGTATACTGTCATTTGGCAGCCTAGTTTTGTGGCCAAACTAATTAACTTGCTGTGTTCTAATTAAATCTAGCGTTGCTATTATCCCCACTTTAATCTTGATTTCATCATTTGTGATTTTCTTTCGTCTTGATATGTTGAGTATTGTTCTCATAAATCAATGAATGAATATCACACGCGCGCGCGCGCACGCACGCACGCACACACACACAACCGGGAAGTAGATTGAAAGCTTTACTAGAACACGATTACAAGAAACAAAATGGACGTTGCAGCTAAAGCCTTCGTCAGCACAGAACAAACAAACACAAACAGACACTCAACTACATGGAAAACACTACATGAAAATATTAGGGTTACTTATCTGTATCCTTATTTGAAGCGACCGACGCGTTTGACGACTATCAGTGGATCAGAAACCAATGAGTTTATACAAGAAAGAGAATCTAGCAAACCTAGATGAAAGGAGACTATCGCAACTTATCTCATGTTGGCTAAGTAAACCTCCATAATTGATTCCTCGAATGTTAGAACTAATCTTTGGGAGGAAATGGAAGATGCTGGGACATATCAAGAGCTTGGCTTGTTCTGGTTGGTGGCTTATGCTCCAATGTGGCAGGAGAGCGAAAATACGTTTATGAGCATATCATCAATTTGGAATGAAAGAGTGACGTGTTAAACAGATTTCATGCCTGTTTTCGTACTTAATAATCTGATATGTCAATGAGATAGTAGGTATTGGCTGGTCGCGTTGAAACGAAAGAAACAAATTCATTATAAAGGGAGTCATCCATGGTGGCGTTGGGATTCTGAGATAAATATCAACATTTGTTTTTCAAACTTTCATTTTCTCTTCATTGCTTTCATAATTTAATTTTTTTTTCATATTTTTATTCTTCTCACTCAGTCCTTATGCCTTAATATAGTCACCGGAGGGTCTTCTCCGTGACTATGTGTTGTGCTTTGTATATGTATTTGTTTGTTGATGAAAGCTAATCGCCACAACGTCCTGTGTGTGTCTTAATCCTGTTCTGTAAATCTGCATTACTTTGTGTTATTTTATATTGTTTACATTTCCACTTTACCGCAATTCCACCAAATTTTATTCATATTAAAAAGGGAGGGTACTTTCAGTGACGGAACTGCTAAAAGAAATGTAGAATAATGTCCCCTGGCAGGGACGTTATCTGGACCTGATCTGCGTGAGTTCCTAGTTCAAGTGTTGGAGGTCCTGTCAGTTCATAAGGTTGTCTGTCTGCTCCATGACCTGGCACTCGTAATGGCTAGCTTACAGGCTCAAGATTCTGGGGACAAAGTTGACGAATTTAATGAAAGTGATGTAAAAGCGGAAGACTTTTTCACAAATGAAAACGGCTGTAAAATTTTCTGTAAATATTGGTGCACTGACATCAAATCGCCAAGGTACACTAACTAATTTTATTATTTTTATATGTAGATTATTCTCTATTTATATACGATATATAAAGTATATCCTTTTTAACACAAACACCTT
This sequence comes from Cepaea nemoralis, assembly GCA_014155875.1. NCBI lineage: Eukaryota > Metazoa > Mollusca > Gastropoda > Stylommatophora > Helicidae > Cepaea > Cepaea nemoralis. The sequence goes on along the minus strand of JACEFZ010018201.1, from coordinate 182,147 downwards.
CCTGGATTGAATCTGCAGTATATTTGGAATAAGGTTAATATATTGTAATGTTTAATTGCAGTAAAAATGGCAACGCCGCAAAGCGAAGTCCCCTCCCACAGTTTAAGGGTAACAAGTTTGGTGGTAATGTCAGACGACAATAACATCATACAAGTGAAACAAGTATTAGCTATTACTTTGATCATTCAAATTTTTACAGCAATTCAAAGCAGAGAAATTATTAGTGTAGTGTAATTCTTGTCATGTGCAGCACTTCAAAATTGCAAATAAAGACAAATTGACTTGAAGATTTGGTGTACAACAAAACGATAAATAGTTACAGTACTGGAACTATTGCTGGTCTGTGCCTGTACTGTTTTGATCAGGAATGAGTAAGTACAGGCCGGTTGGCGAAGTTTTCTTCATCTGCTGTTGCCTTTCATCTATCACTGGAGTGTAGGCCCTCAACAACCTCACATCACGACCTTTGTAGACTTGTGTTCATGACAGGTTGGATTTTGTAGCTCAAGTTTTCTGTCAGGGATGGGGTAGTCAGTCCTCACACCAACCATCCCTAGTGGCCTCTTACGACATGCATGGTAGGTTGCACTATTACTATTCTTTGTTTTCCTTATGGGCCTCGGTAAGACACAGGTGTTTGGATAAGTAGTTGCCATAAATTGTTCACATTAAGGATGTTTTTGGTGTGTATGTTACGTCTAATAGATAAAAATCCCTAGTCTTATTAGATGTTAGAATCCATGGCTGTAACTCCTCTCTCAATTCCTCCCCCGCTCTCTCTCTCTCTCTCTCATCTCTCTCTCTCTCTCTCTCATCTCTCTCTCTCTCTCTCTCTCTCTCTCTCTCTCTCTCTCTCTCTCTCTCTATGCCGCCAGTGCTTTGTTATATGTAAGACTTGTTTATTCCAATATACGTACCAACCGATGTGTATGTTTTCATGTGGTTTAGAATGTGGCTCAGCTTTCATGTAGCACAGAGCCATGGAAGCACAGTGGCTAGCCTGGCTCGTTGTGTGTTCAGATCCTCCTCCAGGCAGAGGTTTTTGTAATTATAACATCTTACTCGTATTTCTGGTGTGTCTGGGATCTCTCTCATTTTTATTTCATTATAGAGAGACGATATTCGTTGTATAAACACATCCTTTTCTTACTACGAGGGTAAGTTAATAAGTAAGTCACAAATGGCTGTAGAAAAATAACTAAATATGATAACAACTTGAAACAGTTTATTTTTATACATACATTGTCCCTTTATTTCTCAACATAATTTCCACCAACATTGATGCACTTATCCCATCTTTTTTTCACTCCTCCCAGACCGGCATGCATAGAACTGCATGCTATGTTTTGATTTACCTGCCATCCCACAGAACTGTGTGACTTACTTCTTGCCTCGCCCTCGTAACTTTTTCTACCCAGCTATGCACCGCTTTATGGGAAATTACTAGGGGCTAAGTCCATTGAAAACCCACCTAAGCGGGAGACATTTTGCGAGTAATGCCAAAGTTGAATGAGAAGTGAAAACATGATTTAGAAAACAGAGCACGCAGTTCTGTGCAGCTGGTTTGGAGGCCTGATGAAACGATGGGATAAGTGCATCAATGTTGGTGGAAATTATGTTGAGAAATAAAGGGACAAGGTATGTATAAAAATAAACTGGTTTCAAGTTATCATATTTAGTTATTTTTCTACAGCCATTTGGGACTTACTTATTGAACTTACCTCTCGTACTTGCTTTATCTGTTCATAATTTACAGCTTTATTTCTAATTTTAATTACTGCTGCTTGTTTCCAGTAAATGATGACGAAGACCATATAAGTGATACTGATGATTAAGGTGATGATGATGATGATGATAATTGCTGTCAAGAAATGATTATGATGACTGCAGAGAAGAAAAAGAAGTGAAGGATGATGAAACGCATGCAGTTGTGAAGAAGTTGATTGTGATTGTGAACATTTATTTACAATGATTTACAAACTTATCATGAAAAAAATGAATAAAGCTGATTGTGATATTTATTAATGACATGTTAATAAATAATATTAATATGATGATGGCCTCAAACTAATAGTGCTAATTATAATGGTATTTTTAAAAAAATTATATGTATGTAGTGTTCTTTTAAAGAAGAAGAAAAAAGAAATGATCTTGATGGTGATGAGAATGAAGAAGATAATTATACAGTAAATGCTGTTAAACATCATCATCATCATCATGTACCTTGCCAGCTGGCATAGACATTCACGTCTCTCCACAGATCTCAGCCCATGGTGCTCTGGATCAACTCTGCTGATGATATCCCTCCATGCCACTGTCTCTGTCCATCCAGCATCATTGCTTTCAGTTTGTCTCTGCTTTTTCTCCCACTAATCTTTTCAGTCACAATGTTTTCCAATGCCTCTCTTCTCACTTCATGGCCAAGTGAATGATGTGTGTCTTTTTCTTATGGTTGTATATAATGTTTTGCTTTCCTTATCCCTTTTCAGGTAACCATTAGTTACTCTGGCAGTCCAGGGTATTCACAACATTCATCTCAGGAACCACATCTCTGTTGCTTTCAAACTCTTCTTGTGAATTTGTTCACTCACATTCATTGATTCTCTACTGTATACTATATAGGTTCTATATAACATTTCAGTACTCTGTTTCTGACATATAATGATAGTGACTTACTGCATTCATGTTCTGAAATGCAGCCTTTGTTTGATGATGATGATGATGATGATGGTGATGATGATGATGAAAGGGATCATAAAGATTAATAACATAATGATGAAAAACAAATGATAATGTTAAGAAACAGAAAATGTGATTATATCAGTTTTGATTTGTTGTACAAAAGTGAAGTGATTCAAAACATGAAAAAGATGATGATATTGACAAATGTAATGATGACACACTTGATGAAGATGATTAAAAATGATACACTGATTATAATAAACAATATGTCAGATAAGTAAGATGATGATGTACAAGTTGCATCATGATGATGTTAAATAAAATTACGATAAAATGGTCTTTAAGATGATGATTAAAAATATTATGAAAACAATGATAATGAGCCTTGGCAGCAAGACTGAAAATAAAACATAAAACAACATGATTGTACCATGGAACTAAAATCACCGTGCTTCGTTCTCACTGAATGAAGTAAGCTAATCTGTATAATATATACTGGAGAGCGTTAGCTAATATTGTCACATCAGGAATGTACAATACTGAAGGCCAGATGATCAACATGATTGCACCATGTTTCCCCATCTGGTCCGACCTCTCCCCTGAGAGATCGACAAAGCACAAACTCTGTAGATGCAGTATTGACCCCTAGGGACACTGATAAAATTGCATTTGCGGTTGAAATGCCAGTCAAAAAATATATCCACACCTCTGACCAGAAGGTCAAGTTTGACTGACCCCATGGAAAAGAATCACTATTGAACACATATCATCCACCGATCAACATGATTGCACCAGGTTTGACCCCATCTGGTCGGCCTCTCCACTGAGATCATCGCACAAAGCACAAACTCTGTAGCTGCAATCTTGACCCCCAGGGACCACTGAATAAAATTGCATTTGCGGTTTGAATGACCCAGTCAAAAAATATATCCACAACCTTCAGGACACAAGAAGGTCAACAGTTTGATTACATCATCACAGACACCCCATGGAGACGAGAATCTAATATCTTGAACACATCACTAGGACACTAACAAATGTTGTCTCCGTTTATAGATTTCAGTCCTTCAAATCCATATTCAGTCCACCTGCAGTCAATAATAGCTTTGGAGACAAGAATCTACTAATTTGAACACATAACTAGGACACTAACAAATGTTGTGTCCGTATATAGATTTCAATCCCTTAAACTATATTCAGACCACCTGCAGCCAAGAGCCTTGCACACGGTGAAATCCAATATCAGAATAGCTCCTGGTTAGTCATCTTGTATAATGAAAATTTTCAGTTAACATTAACTCACCTGTTGCATGCTGACAGCAGGATGCATACATAATACATGTTATCCTTGTAGTATTCACCAGGATGGTTAGTTAAAGTGATAAGGATTATTAGACTATCCACACACATTGTCTCTTTTCTTGCATGCTGAAAGTAGGATGCATAGATAATACATGTTATCCTTGTAGTATTCACCAGGATGGTTAGTTAAAGTGATAAGGATTATTAGACTATCCACACACATTGTCTCTTTTCTTGCATGCTGAAAGCAGGATGCATAGATAATACATGTTGTCCTTGTAGCATTCACCAGGACGTTTAGTTAAAATAACAATCATAATTATGAAACTTTCCATGCACATACCTTCTTCTCAAACAGTAATACAAGCCAAACTCTTAAGGTGCTATAGAGCTGTGACAGGGATGAAGAATTCAGTGATGATCTTCAAGATAAATAAAAGTCGTGATGGTAATGGATAAAAAGTTGATGATGGTGATGGTAAAGAAATGATGATGATGTTCATGGTGAAACAGGTGATAAAACAAATGTTGGCAGAGGGATTGTTAATATGGAGAAGTGAAACAGAAAATGCTCCTTCCTGTAGTCCAAGCAGTGGGGTATTGGAAATAATGTCTTTCCACAACTCTCTTCTCACATGCTGCCAATCATTTCTGATACTCAAGTCCTCCAGGTCGTGCTACCTTATAGTTGTATATTATGTTCAACTTTCTTTAGCCCTTGCCAGGCTATAGCTTTTAGTTACTTTTGCGGTCCAAAGTATTTTCAGCATTCATCTCAGGAACCATGTCTTTGGTGTCTCCAAGCTCTTCTGAGTTTGTTCAGTCACATTCCAAGATTCACAAGCATTTATCATTTTCTGAAATGCAGCTTTTACACAGTCTTTTTTGCTCTTAATCACTGTCACGTATCTTCCATCTGATGTTATTGTCCATAAGTCTTTGATTTTATTGATTTAGTGAATGTTTAGTTGCATATACTTTACAGGTCTCCGCAATCAACCCCAGCATTTTTAAGCTGTTTGTGATTTACAAGGCTAGTTTGTGATTTACTAGGCTAGTTTGTGGTTTACTAGGCAAGTTTGTGGTTTACTAGGCAAGTTTGTGGTCTACAAGGCTAGTTTGTGATTTACTAGGCTAGTTTGTGATTTACTAGGCAAGTTTGTGGTTTACTAGGCAAGTTTGTGGTTTACTAGACAAGTTTGCATTCAGTGGTTTGCCATTGCTTTCTGAACAACTGATGCTATACCATTGCTAAAAATCAACACAATAGGGCAGCTTTACAATCTGTAATACACAAAACAGAAGATGTTGCAGTAACCAGCCTTCATCAGCAAACAACAATAAGAAAATGCAACCACACACGAACAGCAGAAATGGCACTAGTGTTTAAACTGAGGCATGATAAACAGAATGAAATAAAACATGTGGTACTTATCTTAGATTCATGATCTGTTTAAGTCCCCGCTAATCACTGGTATCATGAAGGCTAATAGACTACAATGGCTGGGGCATGTAGAAAGAATGGAAGATAATAGGGAAACAAAACTCGCTTACACTCAGGAAATAAATAACTGTAGACCCCGAGGTAGACAAGAAGACGGTGGCGAGATAATATATATACAGACCTACAAGCACTTGGAATCAATGACTGGCAAGAGAAGGTCAACCAGAGAGACAAATGGAGACAGATTGTATCTGCAGCAAAGAACCTCAATGGCTTGGAATGCTGAAGAAGAAGGAGAAGAACTTATCTTAGAGACTCGAGTCATGAAATAGGGTGAATCCTGACAGAAGTTAGCAGTAGGCAGGTTGAAGATGCCCAGTCGTGAAGAGGTGAAAATGGTCCAGTGAACACTGTGGGATATTGAGCTTGGAGGAGATGGGAGTGGAGTGAAGTTGCCAGGGCGACAGGGAAAGGTGAATAGAGGCAGAAGAATTAGAAATAATTTAAAGATTAAATACATTGGTAAAACCAGCCTTCATCTAGCAGACAGATTCTGTCAACACCTCCATGATTCCCAACCGCCATGGGATTTTTAATATGCACGACTTGCACGATGGACTCTCTGTGTTTTGTCCTTATCTGAGAAGGGTAAGTATTCAACCCAATCAAGTGATCAAAGTGTTGTAAATTATGATTAGACACCAACGGTTGTAGTAAAACTTCCCAGCCCTGAGCTGGGATTTGAACCAGTGCCTTCTCTGCCTTCTGAGTAGACATTGTAACTTTCCAGCCATGCCTCCTCCCAAACCATTTCATGCCTCCCCCAAACCATTTCATTCCTCCCCCAAACCATTTCATTCAGTGAATGATAACTAAATGTATATGTGTCAAGTCAGTCTGTAAATAGTCGTTATATGTTTACTATTGGTAAATGATCATGTTTCTGTTTTTCGCTAGAGGCCTTGTCTTTATGAGTCATGGTGCCGGCGAACATTGTTTGTACTATACAGAATTAGCAGAGCTCCTCAAAGCCAAGGGACTATTTGTTTTTTCTCATGATCACCGTGAGTGTTGCATGTTTTTGAGAATATATTTCAACTTATGGAGTTTTATATGTTAGTATTTTGCAACAGTTAGTTAGTTAGTCGAGGTTCCAACTTCACGTCAGCGGGTCATCCCCATTATGCTCCATTCCTGTGCCAGTGAATATCACACAAAATGCTCCCCACTGTCCAATGTGAAAAGTGGAACAGGCAGGAGTCTCAGCAATCCAACAGCCCGCACAGGTACACTGTGCATAATACTGCCGCATTTTGGAACAAAGTTGTGAGAATGCCTATGTGCTACCAGGGCCCTGATGACAAAGTAAAGAATAGTAACACTGTAGACCTTCTAAGCGTGTCGTACAAGGCGATCTAAGAAGTTGGTCTGAGACTGGTTGTCTATATTGTAGAAAAAACGAGCCAACATCCAATCAGTCATGACTGGCCTACAAATGGACCAGGGGAAGCGTGAATGTGTGGTTGTGAACTTTTACTCCAGGAAGGGTAACTTGGACAACAGAAGTTTGGAACAATTTTCTCAGCCTGTACAATCAAACTGTTTCCACAAATGTTGGCCAGAGTAATCCCTTATCTTGATGTGAAGCATTAATGACTTCTTACATACACTGCTACCAGTATGTGTGTTTATGCGACCAGCTGACTTCCAACTTCGTTTGCTAACTCAAGGTTAAGTCAGGATTCTAACTTATGACTTGATGGTCTGTTAAGTCAAGAATTATAACTTGTGACTTTGAGAAAGTCTGTTAAGTCAGGATTCTAACTTAAGACCTAGGGAACTATATATGCACTTTGTATAATCAAATATTACTTTCACATTCTGCACTAACAGAAAGCAGGCAGTACCGTGTACTGAAAAAGACCTGATTATATCATCATCATCATCATCATCATCTTCCACTTCTGCCGTCAATCGTCGTGGGGAGGAATAATTTGCGTTCCAGCGCCCGGTTATATACATCTTGTATAATACAGTATTACTTTCACAGGGCCCAAATATATACACATTGTATAAAACAATGTTACTTTCATGGTTACCAAATATTTACACCTTGTCTAATACAGTATTACTTTCATAGTTTCAGATATATACACCTTGTATAATACAGTATTACTTTCACAGGGCCCAAATATATACACCTTATATAATACAGTGTTACTTTCATGGGTACCAAATATATGAACCTTGTATAGGTACACACAAAGAATAGCCAGACAAACATGATATGTTAATTGGTATACATGAAGAATGGCTAATGTTGTACACATGAAGAATAGCCAATCACACATGGCATATTAATTGATACTCGTAAAGAATAGCCAATCACACATGGCATGTTAATTGTTACACATGAAGAATAGCCAATCACACATGGCATGTTAATTGTTACACATGAAGAATAGCCAATGGCGCATGGCATGTTAATTGTTACACATGAAGAATGGCCAATCATACATTTCATGTTAATTGTTACACATGAAGAATAGCCAATCACACATGGCATGTTAATTGTTACACATGAAGAATAGCCAATCACACATGGCATGTTAATTGTTACACATGAAGAATAGCCAATCACACATGGCATGTTAATTGTTACACGTGAAGAATAGCCAATCACACATGGCATGCTAATTGTTACACATGAAGAATAGCCAATCATATATAGTGATCATGTGAGACAGAAAGAATTAAAATTTACAATGAAGTATTTTAATCATAGGATAAAACTTCAATTTAATTTAATTTTAAATTTGACCAGTTTAAGAATCAATTATAAGATTTTTTATTTCAGTGCAAAAGGTTGTTTTTTTTTTTTAAATATGTATTTTCATTTAATCTTGCCAATGCATCTTTCCTAGAAGCAGAATTTCCCTGTAGGTATATTTTGATTGTTTTGGGGGGATGGCATATAAAAGTGTAATCATCATCATATGTTGCATTTTCCAGAGGGACATGGTCAGAGTGGCGGACCCCGCATGCACATCACTGACATAAGGCATTACATCAGAGACATCTTTCAACACATAGACAAGATCAAGGCAAAGTATCCTGGCTTACCAGTTTTCATTATTGGTCACTCAATGGTAAGATATCATTTATTCAATCATTAAGTGTGTATTGATTGATACACACATAGAAAACAAGGGGAAGAGGGTAGATATCAAGTAAGATGCTCAATAATAAAACAAAAAACTGAACATTATAGGCTCATGAGATATGAACGGGTGGTGGGGTAGGGGTATCCCCTATCAAAGGAGAGGTAAGGTGCCTCCTTCCCTCCGTTAGTCTATGGAGTACCCGTTTAGCCTCTCCCCCCCCCCCCCAAATCAGGGTGTAGGTGGTGGATGAAGTTGAAGAGCAGCCAGCAGATAGTTGTAGGTTATGGACTCCAACTTCACGAGGGTAGGCAGAGGATCTCTTTATTTGGGAGGCAATGGCTACGGTCATCAACCAGTATGGTCACTGCTAGGAAGGAAATCAATGGCAAACTACCTTCTTTACAGATGCCAAGGATATAATGTACTGCAATCTCATCAGTAATCAGAGAAATGGCGTAAATGGGTGCTCCATAGGAGCAGCCTCGCCCGGTAGGGGTGGTCATGTGCCCAGGTGACTCCAGACCATCAGCAGGCGACTGTCTGCAAAAGAGTATCAACATTGAAAGTAGGAACTTGGAATTAAGAACTATGAGTGGGGATGGAAAATTTGATAACATTAAGAATAAAATGAGAAGACTAAATATTAACCTGTTAGGTATATATGAGACCAGATGGACAGGAATGGGCATTATCACATCTGAGGAAAAAAGAATAATCTATTCTGGTGGAGAGAAACAACAGCGAGGAGTAGCAATTATAATGGATACAGAGAGAGCAAAATCCATCAAAGGATATTGGACTGTATCAGACAGAGTGTTACTGGTGAAGCTGAGTGAAGTCCTTTTGATGTCAACGTCATACAAGTTTATGCACCAACAGAAGACAGTAGTGATGACAGCATTGATGAATTTTATAGTGATTTAGAGAAAGCCTTCAAGAAATGCAAGAATTCTGAAATAAATATCATAATGGGTGACTTGAATGCCAAAGTTGGAAATCAACAGGATGGATGCATAGTAGGCATGTATGGACTAGGGGAACAGAATGAAAGAGGTTGCAGTCTTGTACAGTGGGCAAAAGAGCATGATGTGATTATTGGAAACATATGGTATCAACAGCACCCAAGGAGATTATAGACATGGAGGAGTTCTTATCATAAGATCAGAAATCAGATTTATTACATTCTCATAAACAGAAGATTTCAAACTGCCTTAAAAGTCGCAAAAGCTATACCAAGCGCAGACTGCTACAGCGACCACAGATTAATCTTAAGCAATTTACATATAAAATTAAAGAAAGTCAAATATATACCAAGAAACACAAAATTTGATCTACAGGCACTGAAGATTGAGGAGATTAAAGATAAATTCAATGTAGAGGTAAAGAACAGATCCGATGCATTGTCCGATATGGAAATATTATTTCAAGATGTTAGTGACCAATGGGAAATATTAAAGAAATCAGTCAATCAAGCTGCAGAAACAACATCTCAAAAATAAATATAACAGGACGCAAGGAATGGATGATGGAAGACATCTTAAAACTCAGGGAAATAAGAAGAAATAATAAAAATAACAAGGAAAAATATGAAGAGATTCACAGGAAAATCAGGAAGCTATGCAAAGAGGCAAAATCATAACATAAAAAGATCTGATTTTACATGCGTCATCAGATTATGTGAAAGACCTTTATGGTGATGCAAGAGAAGAACAATATGATCATCAGAATAATAATGAAGGACAATCAATTTCGAAGATGGAAGTTCAGAATACTCTTAACCATATGAAAACTGATAAGATCCCGGGTACAGATAACACCACCATAGAAATGATCAATACCTTAGAAGAATATGGAATAGACCAAGTCACCAGATTGCTGAATGCAATATACGATACTGGAGATATACCTCCTAAATTATGTAATTCTATATTTATTGCAATCCTGAAGAAATCAGGAGCCTTGGAATGTGATCAACATCGAACAATTAGTATAATGAGCCACATCACAAAGATTTTGCTGAGAATTATCATGCAAAGAGGTAGGAAGAAAATACAACCCGAAATAGGAGAAGAACAATGTGGGTTTGTAGAAGGCAAGGGTACAGTAAATGCTGTGTATATACTGAGAACAGTAACTGAACGTTCTATAGAAGTAAACAAAGATCTATATCTTTGCTTTATTGACTACACAAAGGCTTTCGATAAAGTGAGACATGTCGACATGATAAGGATGCTTGAAGATCTACAAATTGATGGAAAAGACCTTAGACTTGTAAAAAAACATATATTGGAAACAACAAGTTGCCATCAGAATTGATAACGATGTAGGTCAATATCAGCCTATTAAAAGAGGTGTGAGACAGGGATTTGTAATGTCTCCAGATCTTTTTTCCCTATACAGTGAAAATATTTTCAGAAATATAGAAGATATGGAAGGAATCAACATTGGGAGACGATACATCAATAACATTAGATATGCAGATGATACAGTCTTGATTGCAGACAATGAACAGGACCTGCAACATTTAGTAGATGCGGTTGTTGCACACAGTGAACAACTAGGGTTAGAATTGAATAGTAAGAAGACACAGATTATGGTCGTCACTGGGAAGAAGGAAATACCACAATGTGATATACAAGTAAATGGGCATATTCTTAAGCAAGTGAATCAGTACAGTTATCTCGGAACAGTCATAACATCTGATGGGAGATGCCTTGAAGAGATTAGAACAAGAATTGCCATTGTGAAGGTAGCCTTTTGCAAGATGAAAAACATACTGACCAATAAAAAGATATCAATTGAAACGAGAAAAAGAGTGTTGAAGTGCTACATAGAACCTGTACTTTTGTATGGATGTGAAGCGTGGACAATGAGCAGTCAAGCTGAAAAACATCTGATGGCTGTGGAAATGTGGTTTCTGAGGAAAATGCAAAGAATACCATAGAACAGACAGAAAAACCAATGAACAAGTCCTTCAAGAAACAAATGAAGATCGTAAACTGATTAGAGTCATTAGACGTAGACAGTCAAAATTGTTTGGGCATGTTATGAGAAGAAATTAGTTGGAGAACTTGGTGACAACTGGCAAGGTCGAAGAAAAGAGACCAAGGGGAAGGCAGAGAAGTAAATATTTGGATGGCTTGGCTACGTGGCATGGTTGAGACAGGAACACGGAGCTGATCCACAACTCTGGTGATCGAGTGAGATGGCAAAACATGACCGCCCACGCTTATCGACATGGCACATGATGGATGGAGATTTGAACCCTTCAGATTATGTCATTTTACTAAACAGAAAAGTGTACTTTGGCATTTGACTAACTCATCATGTGCCATGCCGATAAGCGTGGACCAGTTATTTTTCGCCATCTCACACAATCACCAGAGTCGTGGATCAGCTGTGTGCTCTTGTCTCAACCATGCCATGTGGTCAAGTTATCCAGGCATTTACTTCTCTGCCTTCCCCTTGTTTTTTTCCTCTCAATCTTGCTAGTTGTTACCAAGTTCTCTAGTTTATGTCTTCTCATAACATGCCCAAAAATTTTTTTACCATCTACTTCTAATTTCTCGAATCAGTTTACGGTTTTCATTTGCTTCTTGTAGGACTTGGCCATTGGTTTTTCTGTCTGTCAATGATATTCTTGCATTTTCTTCAGAAACTACATTTCCACTGCCATTAGATGTTTTTCAGCTTGTCTGCTCATTGTCCGTGTTTCACATCCAAACAAAAGTACAGGTTTTCTGTAGCACTTCAACAATCTTTTTCTCATTGCAATTTACATCTTTTTATTGAAAACAATGTTTTCCCGTGATGAATTTGAATAACGAAGACACAAACAATAGATTGCACGATTTATTGCCTGGCATATTTCGCTGCATCTCGTCAGGTACATACTGCAGAAATCACACAACTTACGTGAATTAATTAGATAAATCCTTCAAACTGAAATATACACATGTTCGCACAGTAATTTTTTTTTGTCTTTTTTTAAAGTCTTTTTATTGGTCAATATTTTTTCTATCTTGCAAAAGACTACCTTCACCATAGTGATTCTGGTTCTAATTTCATCAAGACACCTCCCATCAGATGTTATGACTGTTCTGAGATAGTTGCACTGATTAACTTGTTTAGGAATATTCCCATTTACTTGTATATTACATTGTGGTATTTCTTTCTTCCTAGTGATGGCCATAACTTCTGTCTTCTGACAATTTAATTCTGACCCTAGTTGTTCACTGTGTACAATAACCACATCAACTAAATGTTGCAGATCCTGTTCATTGTCTGCAATCAAGACTGTATCATCCGCATATCTAATGTTATTGATGTTATATCTTCCAATGGTGATTTTTCTCACATCTTTTAACTTTCTAAATATATTTTCAGTGTATAGGGAAAAAAGATTTGGAGACATCCCTGCCTCACACCTCTCTTAATAGGCTGATATTGACCTACTTCATTATTTGTCTAATTACTCCTAAAAGATGTCATCAGTGATCATATCATCCAGGGCCAGATCTGCCATGAAAGTTAGTAGCCTAGCAGTTTCTGTCTTGATCCCTCAATGGGCATTCAGCCAGGCTCTATCCTGACCATGTCTTCATATTGTCTGTCCATTTATATATTTGACACCCTTTAACCCTTTTCTCCTTTCTGTCCATTATAGTTCTCAGTAGACTGACATGTTGTTTGATGTGGCAACATTAAGTTATCTTTCTCATTGTTATTTCCATCAGCAGTGCCCTTTGCATAATGAGTTGTTATATGCTCTTTATGTATTGAGTTGTTACAGAACTTCCTTAATTGTCTTTTTTTTTTTCATCCAAAAAACTTGCCCCTCTTGCTTAAGAATATGCCCATTTACTCGTATATCACATTATGGTATTTCCTTCTTCCCAGTGATGACCATAATCTGTGTCTTCTTACTATTCAGTTCTAACCCTAGTTGTTCACTGTGTGCAACAACCGCATCTACTAAATGTTGCAGTTCCTGTTCATTGTCTGCAATCAAGACTAGATATGACCGCCCACGCTTATCGGCATGGCACATGATGGATGGGTCAGTTTAGTCCAGGAGTAAGTTTCCACTCCATAGTATTTGAAATCAACTGACAGGTTTGTCCTACTATTTTAGTGGCCTCAGGAGTTCCCCCATAATCAATATTTATGTATATTATATAACAATTTTTGAAACAACATTTCATATTCTTTGATTTTTGTTTGGTGGCCTAATAATATAGTTGATAGTCACTTGCCTGTCCGCCCTGTGGTACATAGGTTCAATACGCATCGAGGCAGATTCAAATTTTAAAATTTAACTGGGTTCCCCCCCCCCCCCCCCCAGGCAGGTGGACCCAGCCTAAAATGGGTTCTAGGAAATATCCTGGGAAGTAAAGGTGGCTGGTGTGATACTGACCACATCACCGACTGAGTTCTGGTTGGTCTATACAAGTATGGATCTAGCACTACATACCAACTGCACCTAAGGCATGTGAAAGGGGCCTTGACTTTTGTGTGTTTCTTGTTGCTGAATGTCCACTTTACCACTTCAGATATTACTAGCATCATCTTACTTCACATGTGAAGACTGCCTAGCTAAACTTCCATTTTGTGAGCTGTTAGTATATCACTGATTTATTCATTGATTGGATTCAAGGACAAACTTCATCACACAGTGAAACTGTCATTTAATTCAACGATCTCCTCCTCGAGATCCCGCTAGCATTCTCTGACTTCAGTGCAGAAACTCCATAGTGCCAGTAGTGTGTATACCAGAATCCAGACACTATAGATATTGTTATGGGCAGGCTTTGTAATTTTGAAATGTTGCTAGGACAGCAGCTAACCTACTCTTTACGATTCCCAACTCCAAAGGGATTTATAACATGGAATGTGCACCCAGGATCCAGAAGGCTAACCATTCCAACTCACTGTTCTTCTTCTTCTACTTCTATATCTCCTCTTCCTATAACTGCTGCTTCTTCTTCTTCATCATCTTCCTCTTCTTCTGCTGCTGCTCCTCCACTCTTTCTGCTTCTTCTTCTTCCCTTGCTTCTCATTAGATATTTTCTAGAATTTTCTACATAAGAAGTCTGGTGTTTTGGATGTATATTATATAATTTTTTCATTTGTGCTAGTAGAGTAATATATATATAGGTATATTCTAGCTGACTTGCATGTGACTCAAATTGAATACAATTATTTCATTGTTTCATTTCTGTTAATGCGATGCTATATCTACCTTGAGTGGCCTGTAAATTCAATACAATTATATGGCTGTTTCATTCCTGTTAGGGTGGTGCTATTTCTATCCTGGCTGGCCTGGATCGCCCTGATTACTTTACTGGAGTTGTTCTCATTTCCCCTGCGGTTACTCCTGAGCAGGATACAGTCGGCCCAATCCGAGTGAGTCTGACAAGAGTATAGTTGCAAATTCTGATGTGAATTTATTTAAATATTATAGGTGGTAAGTGTGCATGCACATACGGCCATTATATGAGTTGCACAAGTTATTTAAATTTGACATGTGGTAAGTGTGGGCAAGCAGGCAAGTTGGCAGAATCATTAAGAGATTGTACTGATAATGTCATGAGTGCAGTCGGAGGAAGGTTTGGCACCTGCACTCATCGTCCACTAAGTAAGGGAAAGACTGGCGACCGATTCCTCCATGCACTCAGGCTTACACAATGTGATGGTCCTAACACATCTCAGACTCACATCAGGTTCCAGCCACAGGACTTTTTTTTTTCCTGTTTATAAGTCTGTATGCATGTTCAGTCATTATATGAACTGCAGAAGTTATTTAAATATAACATGGGGTAAGTCTGTGTGGCCGGTCTCTGTGGCAAAGGCATTACAGATGCGTTCGAAACACAGCTGTGACTAATTTGGCAGCAGACCATGTCGTGCTGGGTTTTAACGTGTTGGTATGGGAGCCAGTCATTCAGAAAGCAATGGCAGACTACTGAACATAAACTTGCCAAGTCATCAACAACAGCAGTGCTGGTGTTGACAGCGATGTCCTGTAAATAGGATATGCAAAAAAAAAGTATGTATGCCTGTTAGGTTTTAGGTTATTATGTGATCAGCAGTCTGTAAGTGTGTATAGATATTCTCGAGGTATGGTGTCCACCTTGAGTGCTAGAGGTCCCGGGTTCAAGCCCCGGTGAGGGCCAGGATTTTTTCTCGTGGACTTCTTGTAACAAAATTTCCCCTGGTCTCTAGGTAGTGAGATTGGATGCCCATGTGTATTGTTGCGCATGTAAAAAAATCCTTGGCAGTTGGAAATCGAGAAAGAGTAGCGTAACGGTGCTGCTCGGGCAAAATTTTGAGTTAAAATCTACCCAAAGTATTGTCAGGATCCTCGCCAGTGCTACAGAGTTTGTGCACTGAGCTGAGATTCTCCAGACTCAGGCTTGAGTTAGAAGTAGAACGGAGCACATATGGATTAGACCTGTGTGCCATGATGTTGATCCGTCGACTAAACTAAACTAAACATATTGAATCATTATATGAGCTAAAAAAGTTATTTGAGTATAATAAGTGGTTGGTCTGTATGCATGTCAGGTCATTATGTGAGCTATAGAAGTTATTTAAATATAATACGTGGTAGATCTGTATGCCTGTTAGGTCATTATGTGAGCTACAGTAGTTGCAAGACCAGGGCCGAGACCTTGGGGTACCTCTTCATGATACAGCCTATCCATAGACTGGGCTGACAGACAGTCTTGCTAATGTTCTATGGATTAGCATGTCTGTCTGCAGATACAAAGCTCTAGTACTTGTATTGCACACCCTGCTGGTTTCTTGCATTTGGAGAGGGGCGGGAGAACTCTGAAACACACACTCTGGAAATGTTACTTCAGTTCTGGATCATAAGCAAAGTTTCACTAGCCTCACCTTTTTTTTTCTTTTGCTCACTTGCTTTGAACTCAAGCGAAAGTCACACACTTGCTAAAATAGCGATTGCACTGGACTGAATGTTGCATAGGGGTTAGCTTTGTCTATTAGCAGTGTCCCGTGCTGCCATCAGGCAAACCCACTTTGACTTCTGAAGTACTTGTAATTTAACATCCCCAAGTCAAGGATAAGAGGTTAATATTTAAATCCCAACTGACCGTGTGTGAAATGAATCCTTTACGCTGCAGTCAGCAGAGAAAGTTTAAGCATGCTAAATCCCTCAGCTTGCTGACCCCGATCTCACTTTGATAGATGCAAGCCCTTTTCAAGGATTTTATGACCTGAACCTTGGTGCACCGGACTTAGGAATTAGAACTCAAGTCTTCCAGCCAATCAGCCAATCAACCAACCAACCTATCAGCCAATCAGTCAATTAACAACCCAGCTAATAAGCCAACCAACCAACTAATTAACCAATACAACAAAGTTATTAATACCCAGGAAATAATCATTACCATGGTAGACTATATTAAATTACTGTGGGAATATGTGTGTTGTATTTTTCAGCTTGAAATATTGCTCTCCTTGCTTTAGTTTATGATGTGTGAATTCTGCAGTATGCATGTGAGGAGACGCAGCAAAATATCCTGACAATAAATTGTGCAATTTATTGTTTGTGTTGTCGTTATTCAAATTCATCATATGTTAATTAGTTATTGCCTCATGATCAAATTGCTGTAAGTTTTCTTAACTCTGAAATGAAAGGATGTGTGTAAATGTAATTAGTACGAGGGGACTTTCATGAAAACCTTAAAAGTGTGATAGAAACTAAATAATCTTGCCATTGTCTTGTAACCTGTCAATATTGTTACAGATGTCAAGAGTGTTAAGCACATTACATCACTGTGCAGAAGAACACTGTGACATCATAGGACAAATTTAAAATGCCACCCTTCTTTTGACATGCACCAAAGAGGAGCAGTGTTCTGTTATCGGTTTTTTTTTTTATCAATCAAGGAGTGAAATCTATAGAAATTCATTGGCGAATGAAGGTCCAGTATGGTGATGCATGCTTGTCAGTCTAGCAAGTATATGAGTGGAGTAGGAAGTTTTAAAATGGTGTGAATTCCTGGACAGACTGTTTACAACCAGGTCAGGCACATCAAGTAATGACCCCAGAGTTGATTTTTCCACAAGAATCCAAGCACTTTATTGGGGCTGGAGGATTTGCATTGAATGCAGTAATAACTACATCAAAAAGATACATTTGTTCTATACTTTTTTCGGAATATATTCACCCAAAAAAATAAATCATTTCAGGTTTTCATTTGAAGCCCCCTTGTATTACAAGCAGTTTTAAACTTTGGGCAGATAGTGAACATTATTTTCTAAATATAAAACGTTGCAACAAATATATGCCATTGATTTTGATTGCTTGTTGTGCACGATTCAGAAACTGTTGAGATGTTCCAAATATTGATCGTTATATACACCTTTGTTGTGACAGATTTTCTTGGGGAAACTTCTTGCAAGAGTTATCCCCCAATGTCCAGTATTGTGGCTGAAAAATGATGAGTTGAGCAGAGACAAAGCTGTTGTAAGTCTTTGTGGTTTTATGGAAATATGTGGGTGGGTGGGTGTGCGTGCGTGCGTGCGTGTGTGTGCATGCGTGTGTGCGTGCATGCGTGCGTGCAAGCAAGCGAGGCATAGACAGGGGTAGCCTTCATACATTCTATGTCACTACATAATGAGGTAGGGTGACCAGCCTCTTGCCATCAGTCCTTGCCTGAAAATTCTCTAGTATCCATTGACATGCTGGGTTGGCCCCTTGTCTATGCTGGTCAGAAACTAGGTCTGTCCTTTCACAACCTTGGAGATTCAACCTGGGTCATTGTACATTGTGCTGTGTGGTGCTAGACCCATATTTGCCCAGACCAGCCTGCACTCGCTGGGTCATGTGGTCAGTATCATGTGCCCCGCTTTTACTTCCCAAGACATTTTCTGGTACCAATTTTAGGCTGGGCTGCTGACCTGGAAGCCCAAGTCAGGTTTACAAATTTGCCTCAATGTGGGTTCAAACCTGTGACATTCATGTTTCTGTACACTCCCAAAATATTTCTTGTACCTCAAAGTTATTTGTCTTTTCTTCGCTGACTCTGTGGTGAAGAGGTTACAAGTGCAATGTGTATTCCTGCATACTGCGTTTGAAACACAGCTACAGGTGATTTGGAAGCAGACTGCTTTGTGTTGGTTTCCCATTCTGGTATGGGTGCTGGTCATTCAGAAAGCAATGGCAAACTACTGAACATGTTTGTCCATCAAAAATAATGATGACCATTCATTTCATCCAGTGGGGTTGAAAGTATGGAGCCGTGAGTTCTAAGATGACTGATAAGGCCTATTTTGACTCGAAATGTTCTTTGACAATGCGGGCAAAGAATGATTGACATTCCAGGAGGAGGATCTCCTGCAGTGGTTTTTCTCTCCAGCCTTTTCTTCACAGCTCTTGCAGTCCTGGTTGCTTCATAAGTGACTGCACCCTTATGTAATGATGTATGCCATGAATTACGGTCTTTAGCAGCAGTCTCCCAGGTGTCAGGATGAATTCCAAAAGCTTTCAGTGAGACTTTCAGAGTGTCTTTAAAACATTTCCTCTGGCCGCCTTGGGAGTGTTTACCACAACGCAGCTTGCCATAACAAATTTGTTTAGGGAGCCTGTGATCTGGCATACGAGTAAGTTACTGAACATAAACTTGCTGAGAAATCATAAAATAGCCCAAAAATGCTGGGATTGACTGCAATGTCCTGTTAAGATATACAACTAACTTTAACTTTCTTCAATATTGATTTCCTGTTGGATAGGTCTGTTTATCTCTTTCATCTCATGAATTGTTAATACACTTCTGTAACATATATATATATATTCAAAGACGTGTGCTTTTCAGCTGAATTGTTAAATATCCAAAATTCATACCTGTAGGTTTCCATGGGAAATATGCATGCTCTCAGTAATCTAACTTGTATTGTTCTGTTTGTTCCAGTCCATACATGTTTTAATTGCTTTAGTTTTTTTTTTCAGAGCATATATAAATAATGCCTTTTATTTTATACTTTCATTATGTCAATTTTTTATTTGCTAATGGTATGCAGTGCATGTTTTCATATTCATTTTGTCAGTGTCAGAAGTACAAGGATGATCCACTAAACTATCATGGGGGATTGAAAGCCAGGTAAGTGTTCGCAGATACTGCCATTGGTATGTGAAATGTTATCTTAGGCCATAACAAATTGAGCTGGAGTGTCCAGTTCCCATTCATGCTACCCAGCTTTCACAGACATTTCCCTGAACATTCTGACAATTAATGCCTACCCTGTTTATGAGGCTGGGTGGACATCAGAGATGTACTGGTCAGAACGTTAAAGTCCTGCCATTGCTGGAGATCGAATCCTGACCACAGCCATGGCAAGCAAGTCCACTAGCCACTAAGTAATCTCTTCTCCTTTTACAAACCTCTTCTCCTTTCTACAAACCTCTTCTCCTTTCACAAACCTCTTCTACTTTCACAAACCACTTCTCCTTTCACAAACCTCTTCTCTTTTCACAAACCTCTTCTCCTTTCACAATCTTTTTCTCCTTTCACAAATCTCTTCTCCTTTCACAAACCTCTTCTCCTTTCACAAACCTCTTCTCCTTTCACAAACCTCTTCTACTTTCACAAACCACTTCTCCTTTCACAAACCTCTTCTCTTTTCAAAAACTTTTTCTCCTTTCACAAATCTCTTCTCTCACAAACCTCTTCTCCTTTCACAAACCTCTTCTCCTTTCGCAAACCTCTTCTACTTTCTCAAATCTCTTCTCCTTTCATAAACCTCTTCTCCTTTCACAAACCACTTCTCCTTTCACAAACCTCTTCTCCTTTCACAAACCTCTTCTACTTTCACAAACCACTTCTCCTTTCACAAACCTCTTCTCTTTTCAAAAACTTTTTCTCCTTTCACAAATCTCTTCTCTCACAAACCTCTTCTCCTTTCACAAACCTCTTCTCCTTTCGCAAACCTCTTCTACTTTCTCAAATCTCTTCTCCTTTCATAAACCTCTTCTCCTTTCACAAACCACTTCTCCTTTCACAAACCTCTTCTCCTTTCACAAACCTCTTCTCCTTTCACAGACCTCTTCTCCTTTCACAAACCTCTTCTCCTTTCACAGACCTCTTCTCCTTTCACAAACCTCTTCTCCTTTCACAGACCTCTTCTCCTTTCACAAACCTCTTCTCCTTTCACAAATATCTTCTTCTTTCACAATCCACTTCTCCTTTCACAAACTGCTTGTCCTTTCACAAAATTATAGAAGTTTATTCTAACCTACCAGCAATAGTGGTAGCCATGGTTGCTTAGCAGATAGACACTTGCCTGCCATCTGGTGGTCTTGAGTTCAATACACAGGGAAGTTTCACATTGTTTAAATTGACCTGAGCTCCTGTTGTCATAAACAAGCACCCTAATCACTATAATCATCTGAGTAATCTACTTATAGTAATCTAGCTTTGGTAATCTGGTTGTTTTAATCTCATTGTGGTAATCTAGATTTGGTAATCTGGGTGTAATCTAGATGTGGTACTCTAGGTGTAGGAATCTAGTTGTAGTATCTAGGTGTGGTAAACTAGGTATTGTAATCTAGCTGCAGTGATTTAGGTGTGGTAATCTAGTTGTGGTAATCAAAGTGTAATCAAGATGTAGTAATTCAGTTACATTAATCTGTGTCTAGTAATCTGGGTGTAATAATCTAGTTATTGTAATCAGATGCAATAATCTAGTCATAGTAATCTAGGTGATATAATCTAATTTAATAAACTTCTAAACACATGACATAGTATATGGCCACCCACACATGACATAGTATATGGGTGAATGTGGATATAGGGAGTAACTAGCCATATCCAAAGGGAGAGTCTGGAAAATGTTCTATAGTAATTAGCATATGAGAGATAATTTATGAACATATATATATATATATATATATATATATATATATATATATATATATATATATATATATATATATACTAGGTGACCCGGCCCGGCTTCGCCCAGGCCCTGGAGGGGATCTATCTATCTATCAGTCTGTCTGCTTGTTTGTCTGTCTGTCTGGCTGACCCGGCCCGGCTTCACCCAGTCCCTGGTGGGGAGCATCTCATTTAATTCATATACGTAGTCATATAAGCTCTCCCGTTCCCGACTGTCTGTTTATCTGTCTGTCTGTCTGACCCGGCCCGGCTTCACCCAGTCCCTGGTGGGGAGCATCTCATTTAATTCATATAAGTAGTCATATAAGCTCTCCCGTTCCCGACTATCTGTCTGTCTGTCTATCTGTCTGTCTGTCTGACCCGGCTTCACCCAGTCCCTGGTGGGGAGCATCTCATTTAATTCATATACGTAGTCATATAACCTCTCCCGTTCCCGACTATCTGTTTGTCTGTCTATCTGTCTGACCCGGCCCGGCTTCACCCAGTCCCTGGTGGGGAGCATGTCATTTAATTCATATAAGTAGTCAAATAAGCTTCCGTTCCCAACTATCTATCTGTCTGTCTATCTATCTGACCCGGCGTGGTTTCGCCCAGCTCCTGGCGCACAGTAACTTAAAAGAATGTCCTTCCACACACCATTCATTATTTTTAATGAAAACTGTTTTTAATCACCGACATGACAGTTGATAAGTTCTGTAAGCAGAAAAAGATGGGTTACAATGTTATGCATTATGCATTATTTTTATGCAAACTTTGAAAATGCCTTAAAGATTATATCATTATTTATTATAACTCATATGCCTGAAAATAACTATAGACAAAGAGTTTAACAATAGTGCAAGTAAGTCCAACAATATGACTATAAAGTATATAGAAATGTTATTAAAAGTTATGTCCCTTGAAATAACTTTTCTAGAGTGAAGTCCCCCTGCTATATAGAACTGTCTATCTGTTTCATAGAAAAATGAAAAAGTAAATGTTATTAAATAAGTAGAAGATTTTACACTATGAAACTATTATAGTCGGTTGCACAGGAATGAAAGGAAGACGTGTAGAAAATTTCATCTCAATCGGATGTACCGTTATCGAACGCATCCAATACATAGCTAACCACAAACAAAGCCACATACACTCTGTTTTATATATATATATAAAACAGTGTATGTGGCTTTGTTTGTGGTTAGCTATGTATTGGATGCGTTCGATAACGGTACATCCGATTGAGATGAAATTTTCTACACATCTTCCTTTCATATATATATATATATATATATATATATATATATATATATATATATATTTTTTTTTTTTTTTTGCATATCCTTTACAGGACATTGCTGTCAACACCAGCATCTTTCAGCTGTATGTTGATTTCTTGGCAAGATTACGCTCAGTAGTTTGCCATTGCTTTCTGAGCGGCCGGCTCACATACCCCGCAAGTTATCGATGCGATTCGAACCACCGACCCGCTGATTCTTACCGTCATCACGTTAACCCACGAGAGTATACGAGATTACGGAGAAAAGTAATAACCTCTAAGCCACGAAGCCGGCATATATATATATATATATATATATATATATATATATATATATATATATATATATATATATATATATACAGCTTTACTATTTGCAATCTTTATAACTTTATGAAAAACCAGGAACTGTTTTGTATACTTGGATGATCAACTTAGCGCAGATCTCTTCAGAAGAGTGAAGTGATATTTGAAGCATCCAGAAACATAGCTGTGGAACTGGAAAGACAGGCAGGAAAAGCTCATGACATAAATCATGCATTAAAATCAAACAAACATCCAATGTCCACACTGTCAAAGATCTTTTCAGGCCCATATAAGACTCATAAATCACCTTTGTACACATAGACATATTTCACACATTGACAAACTTAACATATTTCACACATAGACTTAAGCTATTGTACATACTTAACATATTTCACACATTGACAAACTTAACATATTTCACACATAGACAAACTTAACATATTTCACACATAGACTTAACCTATTGTACACACTTAACATATTTTGCACATAGACAAACTTAACATATTTCACACATAGACAAACTTAACATATTTTGCACATAGACAAACTTAACATATTTCACACATAGACAAACTTAACATATTTCACACATTGACAAACTTAAAATTTTTCACATAGACAAACTTAACTTATTTCACACATTGACAAGCTTAATATATTTTACAAATAGATAAACTTAACATATTTCCCATCTGGATGAACAGAGTTGTCCTCATCACTTATGGTGGAGGTACAACAACAGCTACTGATGTTCATTATCATGTTGTTAGATTGCTTGTGGTTAGGTTTACTTTGTTCACAAACCTATACTGAAATCATGAATAAGAGTTGAACATTCTGCAACAATTTGTATGTCTTTCCAGATGGGCTCTAAGTCTTTTGTATGCTCTACAAGAGATTGAACAAAAGCTGAGCACAATCAAGTGGCCCTTCTTAGTCATCCATGGGAGCTCTGATAAGATTGTTAATTCCAAAGGGTCAGAAGCTCTGTACAGGGAAGCCGCCAGCGTGGATAAAACAATAAAGGTGAGTACTGGAGGGAAGTGGCTCGGTGGTCATGTGTTCAGATCCCCATCCAGGTGGATTTGTAAAATTGACCTGGGCTGCCAGGGAACCAGGCATGACCTGGGAGGTTAGTCAGCAGATTGTCCTCAATGTACATTGAACCATTAAGTCCACCCCCTCCTCAGTATCTCCCTCAGCTTGTTGCAGTCGGCAACACCAGTTCTGTGTTGGTTGACTATTCTTCTATGGCCTCCTGCACAGCATGCCTGTCTGACTTCACTCTTCACTTGATGTTCTTACTGTCTGGTCAAGGTTACAGATTCACAGTCATCTCTTGATTCGTTTAATCGTCCTGGCTCTCTGACAGCACTCAGCATATCAGCCCGATAATTGCTCGTCCACTTTCTACAGTAGCCTGGCTTGCATTACTATCAGCTTGGTCATTTCCTCTTACACGTATGTTACCTGGCACAAAAATGAACCTGTTTTTGTATCAGGCTTGGCCTCCTCACTCAGAGACTTCACCCACTGTCTTCAAGACTAGCCCATTTTGATCTTCCTGAGCATACTCATTGAGCTATGTCTTCTTCTTCTTTCGTTCGCTTGAAATTTCTCTATAACTGCAATGTTGTCTCTTGTATGAATTTAACTGTCTTTTGTAGTTTACTTAGTGGTCCATAGAGTTTATCTTCCACTCACTGAGTCACTGGGAAAGCATGCCTGGGTGAAAGTCTGTGTCTCCGGCCAGGGTATAGCTTTAACTACTGCGAGGACACATCTAAAAGGTTTTCTGTAGCATTTATATTTAATAAAGATCTTTCACGTCATATCTACAATAAGTATCCATATTTCACAGCTATGATGGGTGTGTCAGTGCTGTAGGACCCTACAGAATGTGATGGCCCTATCATAGACTTATAACATTTTCCTCCTTTGGAACATGCTATTATTTTCACAGCTATACAAATTTACACATTAGAGATTAATATATGAGGGGGCTTCAAATGAAAACCTTAAATGTTTTTGTTGTGTGAATATATTCTGAAAATGCAAACAACAAATGTATCATTTTTCGCTGTAGTCACCACTGCGTTCAATGAAAGTCCTCCAGCGCCTGTAGAAACAAATTCTCTTGGTTGCGTGTGTAACTACTCATACACCACCTGCTGTATATCTTCATCGGACCGAAAAGATGTCACAGAAGTCACATCATTTTGAAACTTCCCACTCCACTCATAAACTTGCTGGACTGACTGGCATACATCACCATACTAGACCTTCATTCGTCCATGAAGTTCTTTGAGTTTCACCCCTTTACTGATCAAATCAAAGGTTGGTGCATGTCAAAAGTGGTGCAGCCATCTTTAAACTATCCTTATGACGTCACTGTGTTTGTCTGCATTGTGATGTCATGTGCTTGGCAATCTTTACATCCTTAACAACAATATTGACAGGTCACAAGACAATGGTGTGGTTATTGTAATTTCTATTACACTTTTAAGGTTTTCATTTGAAGTCCCCTCGTAGTTTGATTTTCACAAAGAAAATACTTTTTTTCCCTCATAAATTAAATAATATTTTGAAACAGTTGATGGCCAATCGCATTATATGATTCTTAAATATGAGCAATTAATAAACTGCTGAAAAACATAGAGGCATTTGAGATGTAGTGTTATCAAAAACTGAACCATCTGGCTTGACAAACTGTTTGGAAAATAATATAGAAAACAAAGAGGCTTCTTAAAATCTCAAAAAGCTAGAGCTGTCATGGCTTGATCACAATGTAGGATATGCAGAACCACCAAATAGATCACTGGAGGGTGTAATACTCAAAAAAAAGATGTAGGTTAGACCAAGGGCAACATCTATAAAGCACACATGCAAAGATCTATCAATACAGACGAACATGAATATAAAGAGAGCAGCACAAGACAGACAACTTTGGAATGGGAAGATAGAAAGCTTCACCACTCTGCCCAAGGGCTGAAATAATTGATGATGATGACTTATGTTAGTTAAATTAATTTCTTATCCTTTACAGGAAGTAGCAGTCAACTCCAGCATTGTTTGGCTGTTTGTGATTTCTTGACAAGTTTACGTTCAGTAGTTTGCCATTGCTTTCTGAACATCCAACACTCATAACTTTGTATGGGAACTAACGCAAGGCGGTCTGCTGCCAAATCTCCTGCAGCTGTATTTCGAACGTGGTGTGCTGGATTACGAATTGCATTCACCACCCCTTCGCCAGAGAGCCAGCTGGTGTATTTGGGTTTTATTTTGATAGCTCTGTGTGAACCAATATGTGTGTGTTGGCATGTACAGTGCCATGTGCTTGTTGGCATGTACATTGCCATGTGCTTGTTGCCATGTGTAGAGCTATGTGCTTGTTGGCATGTAAGATGCCATGTACGGTGCCATGTAAGGTGCCATATGTGCAATAATATCTCTCGTCAGTTCCTATACAAATGAATTCATAATTCAAATTGAAATAACATTTCAGATTTACCCCGGTTGTTACCACCAGCCTCACTTTGATATTGAACCAGTGATTTCTGAGTCTCGGCAAGATATTGTTGATTGGGTGACCAAGCGTCTGCCGTAACAGATCATTTCCACCATATGAAGTCATTATATTGCAAGCTATCATTTTTGTTTGAGCAGGTTTATGGTTAACAATTTTCATTTTATCAACTTTCTTCTTCAGCCCTAGAATGTAGAGGTTTTTTTTATGGTCTTGTTGTTATTTTGCTTTACTTTGCATGTCCACACACTGTTATGGTTGAGTTTAGTCAAGAATCAAGAACTGACATCACAGCACTCGGAACATTCCAAGGGCGTGCCAGTCATCAGCTACAACACAGTTATGGTTGAGTTGAATCAAGAACTGACAGCACTCAGGACATTCCAAGGACGTGCCAGTCCTCAGCTACAACACAGATATGGTTGAGTTGAGTCAAGAACTGACAGCACTCAGGACATTCCAAGGACGTGTCAGTCCTCAGCTACAACACAGTTATGGTTGAGTTGAATCAAGAACTGACAGCACTCAGGACATTCCAAGGACGTGCCAGTCCTCAGCTACAACACAGTTATGGTTGAGTTGAGTCAAGAACTGACAGCACTCAGGACATTCCAAGGACGTGCCAGTCCTCAGCTACAACACAGATATGGTTGAGTTGAGTCAAGAACTGACAGCACTCAGGATATTCCAAGGACGTGCCAGTCCTCAGCTGCAACACAGTTATGGTTGAGTTGAGTCAAGAACTGACAGCACTCAGGATATTCCAAGGACGTGCCAGTCCTCAGCTGCAACACTGTTATGGTTGAGTTGAGTCAAGAACTGACAGCACTCAGGACATTCCAAGGACGTGCCAGTCCTCAGCCGCAACACCGTTATGGTTGAGTTGAGTCAAGAACTGACAGCACTCAGGATATTCCAAGGACGTGTCAGTCATCAGCTGCAACACCGTTATGGTTGAGTTGAGTCAAGAACTGACAGCACTCAGGACATTCCAAGGACGTGCCAGTCCTTAGCTTCAATACTGTTATGGTTGAGTTGAGTCAAGACCATGGTGTCTGTAAAACTCACTTAAATTAACATAACTCAGCTACATTCACTGATTTTCTTTTTAAACATTTGCCATTATAACACAGCCAGTTGAGTCTTGTTGAGACTATTGATTTATGCTATTTACCTTCTACAAATTATTCCTTTGTTTAGAGCATGATGAAATTATTATATCTTGTTCACTCAGACTAGATTATTTGTTAATCCTGTAAGCGCTACTATAAAAAAAATGAGATTGCAGGGCAGTTTTCACAACTTTGACTATGCATTTTTCTTTCTTGAATGTCAGACTTGTGTACTATGAGACATTCCATAACCATACATATTTGGAAATAAAATTGGACAAGCATTTGTAAAAAACATAATATTTAGGTGTTTATTGATACTAGAAAAAGCTTTTGAGTTTTAAAACAAATGAACAGAAACAAATTAAATATGGCCTATGTATTAGATGTCAATTAACAAATGTGATGCAATCACAGACAATAAAAACAATGTTGACATTTAATCTTTTCCTGGCAAACTGATTTCAACCTCACTCCCCCCCCCCCCCCCCCCTGCAAAGTCAATATTTATTGCCTAAAATGTATCTTATGTAGTCTAGTTGGATATTGTTAAACTGTCCAGCCTTCAGAGTTAACAAAAGCGTGTATTACTGAGCAACTGCTGCCGTAGGAAGTAACGAAATCAGCTATGTATAATAAGCCGATCTGCTTTATGTACTTGTAGAGTTAATACATATTTCTGTGATTCTTTGTGCTATCCGACATTATTCCAAGGTACTTTAAACACATGTTTACATATGCAATTGTTTTTCAATTTTTGATATTTCTGGGTTTTCACTGTGTATCATTCAGAAAATTACCAGAATGTGATCATTCCAATATTTAACTTATATTTCATCTGGGTTCCTCAGGACCAGTGTCCATTGTCAGATTCATAATGATTTCTGTCCTTCAGAGCCATTCTCATTTGACAGCCTAGGTTTATAGTATTCTGTGATGCTGTTACTTATCTGGAGAGTAAATACCACATTGGCAAATTTTATACAATAATTACGTAAATCATAATTAGCACCTATATATCTGTTTATAATATGCCATTTTGGGAAGTTGTTGGCAGTTTTTGCACTAACAATAAAAGACTGTTTATAAGCAAAATATGCATACATATATAAAGGCATTTGGCATTTCTAAATGCACATCATTTATTTTGTAGTTTAAAATCATAATCACAGTGTGAAAGTTTTATGGGCAACCTACATTGGTTGCCGGGATTTTTTATTCTAACTGCTCACTATTTCAAGTGGATTTCTGTAAACTAATTGTGAATACACTGTGCTGCACATGGCACAAATTGTGTGCTGTTATCACCTACAATTATACATTAATTCCTTCTTTAGCAAGTAAGTTGAGTCTAATGCCATTCTAAAGTGTTTACATATACACAGTTTTGTGAAGGTGAGAAAACACTAAGAAATGTGTCAATATCATTAAATTCATCTCCTGGAAGTACCATTTTTTCAAAGCTATTTACAATGTAATGCAGCAAATACAGATGAGTCCAGAGCAAATAAAAATAATTGAGCAGCAAGAACAAATGAGAACTAATATTCAGATAAAATGAGCAATAAAAGTTAAAAACATTGCAACAGGACCTGCAAAATATATTTTTACAATTTCCAAGATAATCAACAGAAGCAGCTATAAAAGTGAACAGAAATATCACAATATCGACAGATGTTAATGCTTGCTGGCTTAATTATAATTGGCACGCCCCCTAAGTGTTTCATAAACATTTTAGAACACTGAGAAAATATTTATCAGTATCTTCTTTTCACAAAATGGAATTCATATTTTTAACATTTCACAAATCTAATTTGACTCTCCTTTTATATTTTGGAAAATGGTTGGACCTGGTCACATTTAGACCATTAGTACACTGAAAATTGTTGCGTCTGCTATTTTATGCACCTTACATATCATTTGATGCCCTTGATATTCAAGGCTTTCATGAATGAGTAAAACATTCACCTCAGAAAAATTTAACAGAAGAGGGAAAATTGCAGGCTTCTCAACACAGAAGGAGAGAATAAAGAAGCAATAACAAATGTGAAAGTATACATGTCTGGTTAAGGAATTCAGACAAAGTGGAATAATACCTAAGAAGAAAATCATGCATAAAATACAATGGTATTGAATAATGTTGTAAGATTACTACAAGATAGTGAACATATGTAATAATACATATGTTCACTATTTTGTAGTAATCTGAGGAGTGGCTAAGAATGCTGTGTTCTCCTTCGGGAGACCCAGGTTTGAATCCTCGGTAAGGTGTGGATTTTTTTTTCTGCCTCTCCATGTCTTGAGGTCTATTGAGTATATGGTTCAAGTTCTATTTTATTATAAATCATCCGGCACACAACCGGTGAGATACCAATATCATGTCAGCTGCCTTTAAGGCTGTGACATCAGTGCAGTTCCCTATCAACTTTGCTAACATGCCTGCTTAGAGCCATAATGGTTCGAAGAAATTCACTGCTGGGGATTTAACCTTTAACCTCCATAGTGGTAAGCAATTAGACTAACCACTATATTTGCAGATTCCATTATATGTTAATTAAAGTAATTGTTATATATTAACTGGCCGAGTGGCTATAACGCCAGATTCTCCTCCGGGAGACGCGGGTTCGAATCCTCGGTAAGGTCTGGGATTTTTTTTTCTGTCGGGGGCAAAAAGAACATCCTACCCTGGACAGTTCGTGGCGACTGCATTAGCCAGTCGGCCTTAATTCCTCAGGCTCAAAGACCCCTCTGCCATATAACGCAAGGTACTATATTGGCAATAAATGACAGTTTTTGACAGTTATATATTAATTAAAATAACTGAACAACTTGGTCCATTTTATGTTAAATTTGTTGGCCAAATAACTGTATATGGTAATGAAATTAGACTAATTTGTTTGGTCATAGATGTATATGTATGTTGAATGTATTGACCAAGTGACTGTATATGCAAATGAAATTAGTCTTTGTTTGGCCATAGATGTATATATACGTTAAACTCTCTCTTGACTATAAGTATTTTCATGATACAATGTTGTATGTGGGACCCTGTTTATTCAACACTCCAGCTAAAATTTATGCAACGATATCAAACAATTGAAAGATGACGAACTCAGGAATGTTGTAGTAACCTCTTTGTAATACTTTACACAATTAAAATCATGTTGTTCTTCTTACAGGGACATGACACCTTCTCCTTTCAGTACAACACTGTCTTATAAACACGTGCAGAACTGCAATACAGGTTCTTTTAGACTCTAACTGCATGTGGGTGTACGAGAATATGAACAGACTGATAGACTGGTTGCTGCAGCTCCTTTGTGCAGCAAGCTAGATTACGTATGGCCAGAATATGGTAGTGAAGGCTCTTTAGGATCGAGTGGAAAGTGCAGCAAAACAAGATCCGCATCTAGAAAGGTTGATTCACTGGGGAGTGGGCAGAGGGATGACGCTCATCTCTTGGAGGAATATGCATGTGGACATTCAGTCAGACTGGTAACATAAGGTTGGGATCTCTTAGTTGGCTACTAGAGAAGGGGACGGAGCATGTGTGATAATGTCCCGAGTGCAGAGATGTTGATTCCTAATGTCATATTTCATATTTAGACTCTTAAAAGTGTAATATGACTACTTTCCCTAGCTCCAATTGGTGTTCTTATGTCTCTAACATCAAGCATAAAATGTGAATATTTACAAATTAGGATGGATGATCAGTTTCCCTCCTCCTTGTTATACTTTACCCCTGTGTCCACCACACAATGATTGTGGTAGGCTTTCCCTGACGTCCACACTCACTAGTATCCCGCATGATTATGAAGACAACAACAAGCACTGCCAGAAATTCAATTCAGTGGACTTCATTGACAAAGCATCTAGATGATCTGGACTTTTCTTATGAATTTGTCCTCCAGTCTCATACACGAAATCGGATGCAGGATAAACTAACAATACTAGATGGGAGGTCATAACAGTTCAGGCAAGAGTAGCTTTTATAAAGCTAAGAAATTTGTGGAAGACAACAGAAATCAAACTTAGCACAAAACTTAGAATATTTAATTCTAATGTTAAATCAGTCATACTGTAATGATCACATACATGGATAACAATAAAAATGATTACAAATAAACTAAACATTCACTAACTGGTGCCTGAGCAAAATAGAAAGCATAAAATGGTATGATAAAATCATCAGTATGCAGCTCATGGAGAGAACAAGACAAATACCAGTGAACCAAGAGGTGAAGGAAAGATTCTGGCACTTTTACCTCATGACAATTGTGTCCACACCTGCATGTGACTATCTCTTTACTGAGCTTGAGTTTTGTTACTTTTACAAGAGTTCAGTATTTGTGTTACTCTGACACCCACTTTCACCTCATCACAGTTCTGTGCACTGACACCTGCATGTTACTATCTCTTTACTGAGCTTGAGTTTTGTTACTTTTACAAGAGTTCAGTATTTGTGTTACTCTGACACCCACTTTCACCTCATCACAGTTCTGTGCACTGACACCTGCATGTTACTATCTCTTTACTGAGCTTGAGTTTTGTTACTTTTACAAGAGTTCAGTATTTGTGTTACTCTGACACCCACTTTCACCTCATCACAGTTCTGTGCACCGACACCTGCATGTTACTATCTCTTTACAGCACTTGCGTTATTGTTACATTTACAAGGGTTCTAAATTTGTGTAACTCTGACACCCACTTTCACCTCATGACAAACACATTATTATGAATGTTATGTTACAAAAACTGCTGAAAACCGATGCTTGACAGGATTCTGTCATTTCTATCCAGATTATTTTACTTCCTGTGAAGAAAAACAAAAAAGAATATTGTTTTTCATAAAAATACTCCATCTCAGGTTTCAGAGATTTTCTATATTTTTCTAATAATATTATGCACCAGCAATATTATTGTATTGAATATGTCAGTGTTTTACATTTTCAATGTTCACGTAAAGTTTTTCCATCACAGTTATTGGCTACATGTTTTAACTGTTTTTTGTAATTTTATAATTTCTTTATGAAAAATGTTGACAAGAAGTTTTATTGTTCTGATAAATTGTTGAAGGTGATTATTTTTTCTTATTAAAATTGATAATAAGTATGTTATTCTTGTAAATAATGAATGTGGTCTGAAATGAATCAGTATTTAAACATTTTGACAACAGTTCTGTATAATTTCCCTAAAATGAGGGTTGATTTTTCTTACAAATTGCAAGTTAGATCAGATAATGAATGTTCTACAACCATCTATTCAGATATGTATCCTAGCATCCTATATTAAAATTGTTGTTTGTGTAAGAGTTATATCTTGTGAGAGTTGTTTTGTTGAAATATTGCATCCAGTAATTGTTAAGTGCAGTATTTATAAATGTTTTTTATGTGGTTATCATGGGGAGCAATTGACTATTTCACAAACTTTGTTTGAAAATAAAGTAAGATACAATTTGGTTATTTTCAGATGTTTCCAATGAAAGACAAGGGAGACAGAAAAAAAAGTGTTCATTGTGTTGCACAGGAATATAATATGTCAATAATATGAACTGTGAATTAATGAATCATTATTATTAGGAACTTTGTGAGGAGAAATAAACTAGAAAGCTTAGTGACAACAGGCAGAATTTATGGGGAAAAGAACAAGGGGGCGGCAGAGATAGAAACACAGGGATGGCCTAGCCACATGGCATATGGCATATTTGGTACAAAACACACAGATCTGATCCAAGATCAGATCTGGGTTGCATATGATGATGAAGAGTGATTTGTTATTTTGTAGGGGAGTATTCTTCGTATTTCTTCATATGCTAGGTAATCCAACCTCCAGTTAATTAAATGTTTTTATTAGCACAATTTAACTTTCAAACACAATTCTATGCTGGTGGAAAAATTGATAAGCATTTAATCCATATTTCAGAGGAAGATAGCCTCAAAGTTTGGTCAGGGTTCAGTGACTTAGTTGTGGCAACAACAGTAAACAGTAAATGTCAACAATAGCTTATGTCCAAGCCAAAATACTGAACCTAGCTGAGGTGGTGAACCTTCTTCTTCTGCTGCGTTCATCTGGAGAGTTTTTTTCGGATGTGATTGCGTTGTGCCTGTTTACAGCAGAGCTGCGTTCTTGCGCCATTAGGCTGACATATCCGACTTCTGCAGGCATTTGTTGACTGGTTTAACCTTCTCGGTAGGTGGTGAACCTAATAGCCCAGATCTCGATGTCAACAACCAATGTGAACAATAGATTCCTATGTTGGTGGTGAACATGATAGCCCAGATCTCAGGTTTCAGCAGGAGGGGTATGATTTATTACTTCATCTTCCTCTAGTCAGCACCATAGTCATTTCTCAAAACTTAACTTTGCAGATGGTTAAACTAATATGCCACACATGGTTCGACCGCCACTCGCCACAACTGTAGTATGTATAACTCGAACGCCAATTGTAATTTTGTTCTTATATTGCTCTACACAGTCTAAGATAGACGCCATCAAATGTACAACCATATATTCAACAATAAATCTACACAACATATACAAACGCATTTACTATATTAAAAGAGTGGCACAATTTTGGCCACAACTCTTAAACATGGTCCGTACTCGACAAAACCACTGTTGTAACTGTCCTTCACTCATGCTGACCACGAAGCGAATCCCAGCGTTTTCACGCTGCGTGAAAAGTATCCACTTTTCACGTTCCAGGTGTCCATTTCCTGAACACTGCCATAACCTCTGACCTGATCTACTTTGGGTTATGGCAAACAATAACCTATGGGAACCATAGATTTCTATGTTGGTGGTAAACCTAATAGCTCAGATCTCAGTGTCAATGACAACCAATGGGAACAATAACTTTCTATGTTGGTAAACCTAATAGCTCAGATCTCAGTGTCAATGACAACCAATGGGAACAATAACTTCTTCTATGTTGGTGAACCTAATAATAGTCAAACTTGTGTTTGTTCAAATATCAGAAGTTGACAGCATGCAAGAACAAATCCTAGCTGCTATAAGAGCCTGAATAATACCTGGGATTAGTTCACATCTCAAAATTGTTAAACTTGTGGTGGTTAAAATGTCAACTGTTAGATCTGGCGTCAGAACGTTGGGTTTCCATCAACTGATCTGTATCCATCAACTGATCCCAGGCAGCTGAGACAGACTGCACCCTTAAAATTAGCCTGGGATTCAGGGGCATTATTTTTGCTAACAACGGTAACCGTTAAATAACTTGCATCTTAGAGTGACAGAAATTACAAGCAGAATAGGCCCAACAGAAGCTCCATTTCAGAAAATAAAAAATATTGTGCGCAGTAAGTCACTATAATTAAGCGTTTAAAAAAAAAACCAGTACTGAACTGTTATATAGAACCTGTTCTGCTGTATGGCAGCGAATCATGGAAAGTGAATGAACAAATTTGGAAGAGCTTGGAGATAACTGAGATGTGGTTCCTGAGAGATTTGTTGCAAATACCTGAGACTGTCATAGTAACTAAGAACGAGTGCCTGGAAAAGGCTAATGAAAGTAAAACATTATCATAAATATAAGGAGACAAATAGTCTTCTCTGGAGGAGAGGCATTGGGAAATATTGTGATGACCCGGAAAATCAATAGTAGAAGAGATAGGGTAGGACCAAGAGAAATTATGCTGGATGGACTAGAGGTATAGCATCAAGAGAATTGATGATGGATGGACTGGAGGTATAGCATCAATAGAAATGATGCTGGAGGTATAGCATCAAGAAAATTGATGCTGGATGGACTGGAGGAATAGCATCAAGAAAATTTATGCTGGATGGACTGGAGGAATAGCATCAAGAAAATTGATGCTGGATGGACTGGAGGTATAGCATCAAGAAAATTGATGCTGGAGGAATAGCATCAAGAAAATTGATGCTGGATGGACTAGAGGTATAGCATCAAGAAAATTTATGCTGGATGGACTGGAGGAATAGCATCAAGAAAATTGATGCTGGATGGACTGGAGGTATAGCATCAAGAAAATTGATGCTGGAGGAATAGCATCAAGAAAATTGATGCTGGATGGACTGGAGGTATAGCATCAAGAAAATTTATGCTGGATGGACTGGAGGAATAGCATCAAGAAAATTGATGCTGGATGGACTGGAGGTATAGCATCAAGAAAATTTATGCTGGATGGACTGGAGGAATAGCATCAAGAAAATTGATGCTGGATGGACTGAAGGTATAGCATCAAGAAAATTGATGCTGGAGGAATAGCATCAAGAAAATTGATGCTGGATGGACTAGAGGTATAGCATCAAGAAAATTGATGCTGGATGGACTGGAGGAATAGCATCAAGAAAATTGATGCTGGAGGAATGGCATCAAGAAAATTGATGCTGGATGGACTGGAGGTATAGCATCAAGAAAATTTATGCTGGATGGACTAGAGGTATAGCATCAAGAAAATTGATGCTGGATGGACTGGAGGAATAGCATCAAGAAAATTGATGCTGGATGGACTGGAGGAATAGCATCAATTTATTGATGCTGGATGGACTGGAGGTATAGCATCAAGAAAATTGATGCTGGATGGACTAGAGGTATAGCATCAAGAAAATTGATGCTGGATGGACTGGAGGAATAGCATCAAGAAAATTGATGCTGGATGGACTGGAGGAATAGCATCAAGAAAATTTATGCTGGAGGAATAGCATCAAGAAAATTGATGCTGGATGGACTGGAGGTATAGCATCAAGAAATTGATGCTGGAGGAATAGCATCAAGAAAATTGATGCTGGATGGACTAGAGGTATAGCATCAAGAAAATTGATGCTGGATGGACTGGAGGAATAGCATCAAGAAAATTGATGCTGGATGGACTGGAGGTATAGCATCAAGAAAATTGATGCTGGATGGACTAGAGGTATAGCATCAAGAAAATTGATGCTGGATGGACTGGAGGAATAGCATCAAGAAAATTTATGCTGGATGGACTGGAGGAATAGCATCAAGAAAATTGATGCTGGATGGACTGGAGGAATAGCATCAAGAAAATTGATGCTGGATGGACTGAAGGTATAGCATCAAGAAAATTGATGCTGGAGGAATAGCATCAAGAAAATTGATGCTGGATGGACTAGAGGTATAGCATCAAGAAAATTGATGCTGGATGGACTAGAGGTATAGCACCAAGAAAATTGATGCTGGATGGACTGGAGGTATAGCATCAAGAAAAATTGATGCTGGATGGACTGGAGGTATAGCATCAAGAAAAATTTATGCTGGATGGACTGGAGGTATAGCATCAAGAAAATTGATGCTGGAGGAATAGCATCAAGAAAATTGATGCTGGATGGACTAGAGGTATAGCATCAAGAAAATTGATGCTGGATGGACTGGAGGTATAGCATCAACAGAATTGATTCAGGACACCAAGAACTGAGATCTGTGTAGATGCATGGATGCCTATACTGTTGGCATGGGATGTGATGATGATCATCATCATCAAACTTCTTCTTATTAAATGTTTAATCTTAAAGCTGGTATTTAAGTTTCAGTGATGATCCGGATGCAATAATTTAACAATTTTCCAGGGCAGAAGAATTAATGTAATAATTGGCTGGCACAAAACTGCATATCAACTAAAAATTACAGTTAGCAGTGAAGAAATTAGAAATGTCACAAACTTTGGCTCCATAATATACAATAATGAGAGTTATTCAAACAAAGTTAGAAGGAGACTGGAGAGGATAAACAGTATTCACAGTCGATGACACAATAACCAGTAAACACATGAAAGTAATAAATTTGAGAAATTGCATCTTTCCTGTGGCAACATATGGAAGTGAGTCATGGACAATTATTTTGTAATCACTTATCTCAGTTCATCATTTCCTCTTGTACCTTGCGGTGTCGAGGTGAAATATAAACAGCAGGAGAGTGCCTGCTTATGGGCTTCATATATCAATATTCCCATGAACTGTTATTCCCTGCGTCTATCGTTTACATGGTCAGTCTCTTCCTCTGCTTCCATCTGGTCTGTACATCATTGCTTGTTGTGGTATACTGTTAGTTGTTAACCTACCTGCATGGCCAAACCATTTGACTTGCTGCCTTCTATCACTAACAAAGAAAAATGTTTAGAAAACTGAATCAAGAAGAATAATCACTCCGAAATTCTACAAAATCTGAACATTAAAGAAAACTGGCTCATAAACAACACCATGTTATAGAAATGGAAATACTTTGGTTATATTGATCATCGCAGTGGCTTGAAGAGAACAGTGATGGAAGATGTGGTTCTTCAAAGAAGAGGCACAGATTAACCAGCATAAAAGTGGACACAGGACATGACACCTTGGGTGTAAAAATGTGTGGGGCAGGGAGCTGGCAAGAGATCACATCTTTCTGGTGTGGCTGTGATGAGGACGATGTTCAGCCAAGTACCTGCTGTACGGTCATGTAAGATATCAGTTTGTTATGTTAGAGGTTCCCTCCCATTTTTGCTAATCTGTTTCCCTCTTCATTCTCTCAAATTTTACTGTCAGCCATAACCAATAGTTTCAAGACAGAAGCCACAGCAATGTGTTGCATGATTTATTGCCTGGCATAATTTACTGCATCTCATCAACTACATACTGCAAGAGTTATATATCATATGAAGGGAATAAATGAATAATACTTTAGCTGACACAATTAAAACCTATCTCAGCTTCAGTAATCCATCCAGTCACTTCACAGATGATCATGGGAAGTGACGTATCAAAAATTCAAAATGATTATTCCCTTAGTGAATTTACACACAGAAGCCATATATATTTTTCTCGGAGACTCCTGGGGGTCATCGCTGGAGCTACGAAGTTCGTGCTTTGTGCAACGCTTTTGGCAGGCTGCCCTGCGGAAAAAGACCTAGCCATATTGGATCAAACACGGTGCAATGAAGTCGATCCTCTCGACTCGTAAGACTTTTTTAAATTCAATTTATGATCTAACCAAATTTTCTCTGCCAACTTCAACACCTCAGTTTTTGAATGGAAGTTCAAAGTTTGAATCAGTAGCTTTGTGTTCCAGTACCATCTTTGAATTTGTTGCATATTTGTATGCATTGGGGTAGGTTGTTGCATTGACTCATCGCTAGCGATAGTTGTTAAAAAATCATCTTCCCCTGAACGGGGATCTTGTTCACTTTTGTTGCAGTCGGGAACAACGAATACATGTTTTATTTTGTGAATAGGTATTTAACCAGAGAACTGTTATTAACGTGAAAGCAGTAAATAAGTATTTGAGTTTGTAGAGAAGTATTTTGCAAGATCATCTCTGCTAACAATGATGAAAACCTGTAGGTGTGTTTGTTTTTACATTTTGTTACCATTTGTTCTTGTTAATACACATTTTTTTATTTAATACAGATTTGCTTCTTTGTGACACAATTTACTTTGTTTTAAAAATAAAATATTATAAAAACCCCAGTGCTGTCTTCGATATTATTAATTCACTCATTCAGTTTTTTTACAGCAGCCTCTTCCCTGTACTGTAGAAGAATACTGATTAAACATATGCAACTATCAAGAAGAATATTGATCAAACACATCCAAGTGTACCAGCAGAACATTGATCAAACACATTCAAGTGTGCCAGAAAAATACTGATCAAAAACATCCAAGTGTACCAGTAGAATATTGATCAAACAATTCCAACTATTACAGAAGAATGTTGACCAAACATCCAAGTGTACCAGAAGAATATTGACCAAACACATCCAAGTGTACCAGAAGAATGTTGATCAAACAAATGCAACTAATTCAGAAAAATTTTGATTAAACACATCCAAATGTACCAGAAGAATATTGATTAAATAACCCCAGGTATTGCCAAAGAAGAATTATGAAGAAGACAAGCAACACCAGAAATGGAATTCAATATACTTCTCTGACAAAGCAGGTCGAAGATCTGGATTTCACTGATGACATTGTCCTCCTGTCTCACACACAACATCAAATGCAAGATAAACTAAACATACAGGAAGAGAGATCACAACAATTAGGTTTAAAAATTCATGGGAGAAAGACAAAGATAATGAGAATAAGTCAAGCAAATGATAACTCATTCTTCCTTGATGAAATCTCACTTTCAAGAGATGGAATCATGCATTTATATAGATAGCAATGTAGATAAAGGCAAAATCAGAATTAACAAGGCAAGAGGGGCTTTCACAGCACTAGGACATTTGT
Source organism: Cepaea nemoralis (assembly GCA_014155875.1). Taxonomy (NCBI): domain Eukaryota; kingdom Metazoa; phylum Mollusca; class Gastropoda; order Stylommatophora; family Helicidae; genus Cepaea; species Cepaea nemoralis. The sequence goes on along the minus strand of JACEFZ010018201.1, from coordinate 142,223 downwards.
GGAAGTCAGAAGAAATTAAACTTAACATCAAAATATAATGTTAAATCAGTACTACTGTATAGATCACATACATGGAGAACAACTACAACAGTTACGACACACATTCATTAATTGGTGCCCCCGCAAATTTGAAGGATTAAATTGGTATGACATAATCACCCATTTGGAGTCCATAAAAAAAAATTCCAGTAAATCGAGAGGTGAAAAAAAAGTCACTGCTGCTGGCTAGGACTTGCATATACAACACCTGACAGCAGTATCACTAGAAATGCATTATGTCTGGAATTCACAAGACAAAAGAAATAGAGGAAGAAACAAAAACATATGGGCGCTTATGTTAGTGCAGTTGATAGGGAGCTATGCTGATGTTGCAAGTGCGGTAGGAGTAGGGTTTGACACCTGCATTCATCGTATGCTAACAGAGGAAAAGACTGGCCATTTTTTACTCTGTGCATTCAGGCGTACAAAATGTGATGATCATATCCCATGTGACTCGTAGCAGATTCCTGCATCAGGACATTTTTTTTTCTTCAAAATCACAAGTAGAAGAGAAGTAGAGACAGATGAATAACATGGGGATGACATGGATGGAGCTACATGGGACAGTAAAAGATAGGACAGCTTGAAGTTAGTTGGTTGAGGACATGGATGGAGCTGCATTGGACAGCCAAAGACAGCACGGCTCAGGGTGTGCTGGCTACTCTAATAGAGGATACAGGGTATAAGGAGTTGTAAAAATCTGCTGTAAAATCACCCGCAGCTGTGATTTGAGTGCCGTATTCGGGATTACTAACACTAAATGATATAAACAAGCCGGTTCCCTGGCCGAGGGGTTAGCAGCTTTCTCCGTTAACCCCAAATACTCTCGTGGTTGACGTGAGCACACGAGAATTAGAGGTTGTTTCGAGTCGCGTCAGTGACTTATGAGAGTATGGAGCCAGTCGCTCAGAGAGTTGTGGCGTGCTGATGAGCGTAATCTAGCCTAGAAATCATCATACAGCTGAAAGATGCTAATGTTGACCGCAATATCCTGAAACAGGATGGAAACGCGAAAAAAAAAATGATATAAACAAGAATAAATATAGTATTGTCTACAGATAAAGAGAAAACAACAATTTCATATCTATATATTTCTCAGGTGTTTTTTCAAGTTTATTATAACCAATATTGCACACAGCCTAAACACAATGAAATAAGCAAAAGTGGTTGATCTTAAGCAGTAAATTTATGATACAGGCTTCTCTGGCCAATCACAATGACCTTGTATCTCTAGACCTGTTGACCTAGTCTCCTGCTTGCATCTCTCTGCGAGGTCATTTGTTTATGCCAGCTTACTCTGAAATGTTAACTACTCTCCCAACTAGTTGTTACGTTAACAACGCTCTAGCTGTTCCTTAACTTCCTTTGTATACAGTTCTTATTTTAACTAATGGTGTACTATTTGATTATTTAACTATGTACAGTAGCACTTTAACTCCTCTTCCAGATAGTTTGCAGTTACTTTAAAGTAGTAACTACTTGAGAGATCAGGATTAACATATATTTATGTATATATATCATCATCATCATCATCAAATGTTTCAGCTCTTTGGCTGGTTGTGAAGCTTCTTGATCATTCCATTTCATGGTTGTTATCTTGTACCACTCTCTTCATAGCTGTCTGTCTTATACTGCTCTCTTCATAATTCTCTCTCTTGTACCACTCTCTTCATAGTTGTCTCTCTTGTACCACTCTCTTCATAATTATCTCTCTTCTCTTGTACCACTCTGTTCATAGTTGTCTCTCCTGTACCACTCTGTTCATAGTTGTCTCTCCTGTACCACTCTGTTCATAGTTGTCTTTCCTGTACCACTCTCTTCATAGTTGTCTCTCCTGTACCACTCTCTTCATAGTTGTCTCTCCTGTACCACTCTGTTCATAACTGTCTATCTTGTACCACTCTCTTCATAGTTGTCTCTTCTGTACCACTCTGTTCATAGTTGTCTCTCCTGTACCACTCTCTTCATAGTTGTCTCTCCTGTACCACTCTCTTCATAGTTGTCTCTCCTGTACCACTCTGTTCATAACTGTCTCTCCTGTACCACTCTCTTCATAGTTGTCTCTCCTGTACCACTCTGTTCATAGTTGTCTCTCCTGTACCACTCTGTTCATAGTTGTCTCTCCTGTACCACTCTGTTCATAGTTGTCTCTCCTGTACCACTCTCTTCATAGTTGTCTCTCCTGTACCACTCTCTTCATAGTTGTCTCTCCTGTACCACTCTGTTCATAACTGTCTATCTTGTACCACTCTCTTCATAGTTGTCTCTCCTGTACCACTCTCTTCATAGTTGTCTCTCATATACCACTCTCTTCATAGTTGTCTCTCATATACCACTCTCTTCATAGTTGTCTCTCCTGTACCACTCTTCATAGTTGTCTCTCCTGTACTACTCTCTTCATAGCTGTCTCTCATATACCACTCTCTTCATAGTTGTCTCTCATATACCACTCTCTTCATAGTTGTCTCTCATATACCACTCTCTTCATAGTTGTCTCTCATATATCACTCTCTTCATAGTTGTCTCTCCTGTACCACTCTCTTCATAGTTGTCTCTCATATACCACTCTCTTCATAGTTGTCTCTCCTGTACCACTCTCTTCATAGTTGTCTATCCTGTACCACTCTCTTCATAGTTGTGAATCCTGTACCACTCTCTTCATAGTTGTCTCTCCTGTACCACTCTCTTCATAGTTGTCTCTCCTGTACCACTCTCTTCACAGTTGTCTCTCCTGTACCACTCTCTTCATAGTTGTCTCTCATATGCCACTCTCTTCATAGTTGTCTCTCATATACCACTCTCTTCATAGTTGTCTCTCCTGTACCACTCTCTTCATAGTTGTCTCTCATATACCACTCTCTTCATAGTTGTCTCTCATATACCACTCTCTTCATAGTTGTCTCTTATATACCACTCTCTTCATAGTTGTCTCTCCTGTACCACTCTCTTCATAGTTGTCTCTCATATACCACTCTCTTCATAGTTGTCTCTCATGTACCTCTCTCTTCATAGTTGTCTCTCATATACCACTCTCTTCATAGTTGTCTCTCCTGTACCACTCTCTTCATAGTTGTCTCTCATATACCACTCTCTTCATAGTTGTCTCTCATATACCACTCTCTTCATAGTTGTCTCTCCTGTACCACTCTCTTCATAGTTGTCTCTCCTGTACCACTCTCTTCATAGTTGACTCTCATATACCACTCTCTTCATAGTTGTCTCTCATATACCACTCTCTTCATAGTTGTCTCTCATATACCACTCTCTTCATAGTTGTCTCTCATATACCACTCTCTTCATAGTTGTCTCTCATATACCACTCTCTTCATAGTTGTCTCTCCTGTACCACTCTCTTCATAGTTGTCTCTCCTGTACCACTCTCTTCATAGTTGACTCTCATATACCACTCTCTTCATAGTTGTCTCTCATATACCACTCTCTTCATAGTTGTCTCTCATATACCACTCTCTTCATAGTTGTCTCTCCTGTACCACTCTCTTCATAGTTGTCTCTCCTGTACCACTCTCTTCATAGTTGACTCTCATATACCACTCTCTTCATAGTTGTCTCTCATATACCACTCTCTTCATAGTTGTCTCTCATATACCACTCTCTTCATAGTTGTCTCTCATATACCACTCTCTTCATAGTTGTCTCTCCTGTACCACTCTCTTCATAGTTGTCTCTCATATACCACTCTCTTCATAGTTGTCTCTCCTGTACCACTCTCTTCATAGTTGTCTCTCCTGTACCACTCTCTTCATAGTTGTCTCTCATATACCACTCTCTTCATAGTTGTCTCTCATATACCACTCTCTTCATAGTTGTCTCTCCTGTACCACTCTCTTCATAGTTGTCTCTCCTGTACCACTCTTCATAGTTGTCTCTCATATACCTCTCTCTTCATAGTTGTCTCTCCTGTACCACTCTGTTCATAGTTGTCTCTCCTGTACCACTCTGTTCATAGTTGTCTCTCCTGTACCACTCTCTTCATGGTTGTCTCTCATATACCACTCTCTTCATGGTTGTCTCTCATATACCACTCTGTTCATAGTTGTCTCTCCTGTACCACTCTCTTCATGGTTGTCTCTCCTGTACCACTCTCTTCATAGTTGTCTCTCATAAACCACTCTCTTCATAGTTGTCTCTCATATACCACTCTCTTCATAGTTGTCTCTCCTGTACCACTCTCTTCATAGTTGTCTCTCCTGTACCTCTCTCTTCATAGTTGTCTCTCATATACCACTCTCTTCATAGTTGTCTCTCCTGTACCACTCTCTTCATAGTTGTCTCTCATGTACCTCTCTCTTCAGAGTTGTCTCTCATATACCACTCTTCATAGTTGTCTCCCCTGTACCACTCTGTTCATAACTGTCTATCTTGTACCACTCTGTTCATAGTTGTCTCTCATATACCACTCTCTTCATAGTTGTCTCTCATATACCACTCTCTTCATAGTTGTCTCTCCTGTACCACTCTGTTCATAGTTGTCTCTCATGTACCTCTCTCTTCAGAGCTGTCTCTCATATACCACTTTCTTCACAGTTGTCTCTCCTGTACCACTCTCTTCATAGTTGTCTCTCATATACCACTCTCTTCATAGTTGTCTCTCATATACCACTCTCTTCATAGTTGTCTCTCCTGTACCACTCTCTTCATAGTTGTCTCTCATATACCACTCTCTTCATAGTTGTCTCTCATATACCACTCTCTTCATAGTTGTCTCTCATATACCACTCTCTTCATAGTTGTCTCTCCTGTACCACTCTCTTCATAGTTGTCTCTCATATACCACTCTCTTCATAGTTGTCTCTCATATACCACTCTCTTCATAGTTGTCTCTCTGTACCACTCTCTTCATAGTGTCTCTCATACCACTCTCTTCATAGTTGTCTCTCATATACCACTCTCTTCATAGTTGTCTCTCATATACCACTCTCTTCATAGTTGTCTCTCATATACCACTCTCTTCATAGTTGTCTCTCATATACCACTCTCTTCATAGTTGTCTCTCCTGTACCACTCTCTTCATAGTTGTCTCTCATATACCACTCTCTTCATAGTTGTCTCTCCTGTACCACTCTCTTCATAGTTGTCTCTTATACCTCTCTCTTCAGAGTTGTCTCTCATATACCTCTCTCTTCATAGTTGTCTATCCTGTACCACTCTCTTCATGGTTGTCTCTCATATACCACTCTGTTCATAGTTGTCTCTCCTGTACCACTCTCTTCATAGTTGTCTCTCCTGTACCACTCTGTTCATAGTTGTCTCTCCTGTACCACTCTGTTCATAGTTGTCTCTCCTGTACCACTCTGTTCATAGTTGTCTCTCCTGTACCTCTCTCTTCATAGTTGTCTCTCCTGTACCACTCTGTTCATAGTTGTCTCTCCTGTACCACTCTGTTCATAGTTGTCTCTCCTGTACCACTCTCTTCATGGTTGTCTCTCATATACCACTCTCTTCATAGTTGTCTCTCCTGTACCACTCTCTTCATAGTTGTCTCTCATATACCACTCTCTTCATAGTTGTCTCTCATATACCACTCTCTTCATAGTTGTCTCTCATATACCACTCTCTTCATAGTTGTCTCTCATATACCACTCTCTTCATAGTTGTCTCTCCTGTACCACTCTCTTCATAGTTGTCTCTCCTGTACCTCTCTCTTCATAGTTGTCTCTCATATACCACTCTCTTCATAGTTGTCTCTCCTGTACCACTCTCTTCATAGTTGTCTCTCATGTACCTCTCTCTTCATAGTTGTCTCTCATATACCACTCTCTTCATAGTTGTCTCTCCTGTACCACTCTCTTCATAGTTGTCTCTCATGTACCTCTCTCTTCAGAGTTGTCTCTCATATACCACTCTCTTCATAGTTGTCTCTCCTGTACCACTCTCTTCATAGTTGTCTCTCATATACCACTCTCTTCATAGTTGTCTCTCATATACCACTCTCTTCATAGTTGTCTCTCATATACCACTCTCTTCATAGTTGTCTCTCCTGTACCACTCTCTTCATAGTTGTCTCTCCTGTACCTCTCGCTTCATAGTTGTCTCTCATATACCACTCTCTTCATAGTTGTCTCTCCTGTACCACTCTCTTCATAGTTGTCTCTCATATACCACTCTCTTCATAGTTGTCTCTCATATACCACTCTCTTCATGGTTGTCTCTCATATACCACTCTCTTCATAGTTGTCTCTCCTGTACCACTCTCTTCATAGTTGTCTCTCATATACCACTCTCTTCATAGTTGTCTCTCATATACCACTCTCTTCATAGTTGTCTCTCCTGTACCACTCTCTTCATAGTTGTCTCTCATATACCACTCTCTTCATAGTTGTCTCTCATATACCACTCTCTTCATAGTTCTCTCCTATACCACTCTCTTCATAGTTGTCTCTCATATACCACTCTCTTCATAGTTGTCTCTCATATACCACTCTCTTCATAGTTGTCTCTCATATACCACTCTCTTCATAGTTGTCTCTCATATACCACTCTCTTCATAGTTGTCTCCCCTGTACCACTCTCTTCATAGTTGTCTCTCCTGTACCACTCTTCATAGTTGTCTCTCATATACCTCTCTCTTCATAGTTGTCTCTCCTGTACCACTCTCTTCATAGTTGTCCCTTATACCTCTCTCTTCAGAGTTGTCTCTCATATACCTCTCTCTTCATAGTTGTCTATCCTGTACCACTCTCTTCATGGTTGTCTCTCCTGTACCACTCTTTTCATAGTTGTCTCTCCTGTACCACTCTCTTCATGGTTGTCTCTCATATACCACTCTCTTCATAGTTGTCTCTCCTGTACCACTCTCTTCATAGTTGTCTCTCCTGTACCACTCTCTTCATAGTTGTCTCTCATGTACCTCTCTCTTCAGAGTGGTCTCTCATATACCACTCTTCATAGTTGTCTCCCCTGTACCACTCTGTTCATAACTGTCTATCTTGTACCACTCTGTTCATAGTTGTCTCTCATATACCACTCTCTTCATAGTTGTCTCTCCTGTACCACTCTGTTCATAGTTGTCTCTCCTGTACCACTCTGTTCATAGTTGTCTCTCCTGTACCACTCTCTTCATAGTTGTCTCTCCTGTACCACTCTCTTCATAGTTATCTCTCCTGTACCACTCTCTTCATAGTTGTCTCTCATGTACCTCTCTCTTCAGAGTGGTCTCTCATATACCACTCTTCATAGTTGTCTCTCCTGTACCTCTCTCTTCATAGTTGTCTCTCATATACCACTCTCTTCATAGTTGTCTCTCCTGTACCACTCTCTTCATAGTTGTCTCTCCTGTACCACTCTCTTCATAGTTGTCTCTCATGTACCTCTCTCTTCAGAGTGGTCTCTCATATACCACTCTTCATAGTTGTCTCCCCTGTACCACTCTGTTCATAACTGTCTATCTTGTACCACTCTGTTCATAGTTGTCTCTCATATACCACTCTCTTCATAGTTGTCTCTCCTGTACCACTCTGTTCATAGTTGTCTCTCCTGTACCACTCTGTTCATAGTTGTCTCTCCTGTACCACTCTCTTCATAGTTGTCTCTCCTGTACCACTCTCTTCATAGTTGTCTACCTGGTACCACTCTCTTCAACATAATATAAATGTTTCCCATGTTTCCTCTTGTCCTCAGTATTGTGCTCTTCTATGTTCTCTTTGGTGTTTTTCGCGTTCCTTGAGGTGTGACCAAACAATGAGAGTAAATGTATCAAAGGGTTACAAGAAATAATGCTTTTGGGGGGCTGCGTGGTCTCGAGGTATGGTGTCCGCTTCGAGTGCTGTAGGTCCCGGGTTCATGCCCCGGTGATGCCGGGATTTTTTCTCGTGGGCTTCTAGTAATAAATTTCCCCTGGTCTCTGAGTAGTGAGATCGGACGCCCGTGTGTATTGTTGCACACGTAAAAATTCCTTGGCAGTTGGAAATCAAAAAAGAGTAGCCTAACGGCGCTGTCCGGGCAAAATTTCAAGTTAAAAATCTACCCAAAGTATTTTAGGATCCTCGCTGGTGCCATGGAGTTCATGCACTGAGCTGAGTTTCTCCAGACTCAGGTTTGAGTTAGGAGGAGAACGGAGCACTAATGGGTTACACCCGTGTGCCGTGATGTTGATCCGTCGACTAAACTAAACTAAACTAAGTAATAATGCTTATAAAAGTATTATAAATAATATTTATAGAAGTGTTGAAGTAATAACGTCAACTGGCTTCTGTGCTATACATGCACTCCACAATGTTGTTATTTTCATATTCAAGATAATGATGTGAATACTCTACAGCTGGCTGCTATCTAGGCTATACTTAATATGTACACTCAACTTATAGCATAAATTCTAACTGTCAGGTGATTTGGACACTGAAGTTTCCCTGTGTTTGGATATTTTAGATAAAACTCTCCTACCAACAACTGTGAAGGAACACAGATAAGAATTATTTTAATAGTTCCGTGATGTTTACATATTTTAAATAAAACTCTCTCCTATCACCAAAAGCAAAGGAACATAGACAAGAATGATCTTAATATTTCACTGATGTTTACATATTTAGATCAAACACTCTCCTACCACCAACTAAAATGTAATATAGACACAGGTATTATCCTTTGTTTGGTTATTTTAGATAAAATTCTCCTAACACCAATTGCGAATGAACATAGACAAGAATTACCTTAATAGTTCCCTGATGTTTACATATTTTAGATCAAACACTCTCCTACCACCAACTAAAAAGTAATATAGACACTGGTATTTTCCCGCATTTGGTTACTTTTGAAGAAAAAAAAACATTCTCCTACCACCAACTACAAGGTAATATAGACACTGTATTGTTCTGTGTGTTTGGTTAGTTTAAATAAAACTCTCCTATCACCAACTGTGAAGGGACACAGACAAGAATGATCTTAATAGTTCCCTGATGTTTACATATTTTAGATAAAACTCTCTCCTATCACCAACTGTGAAGGGACACAGACAAGAATGATCTTAATAGTTCCCTGATGTTTACATATTTTAGATAAAACTCTCTCCTATCACCAACTGTGAAGGGACACAGACAAGAATGATCTTAATAGTTCCCTGATGTTTACATATTTTAGATAAAACTCTCTCCTATCACCAACTGTGAAGGGACACAGACAAGAATGATCTTAATAGTTCCCTGATGTTTACATATTTTAGATAAAACTCTCTCCTATCACCAACTGTGAAGGGACACAGACAAGAATGATCTTAATAGTTCCCTGATGTTTACATATTTTAGATAAAACTCTCTCCTATCACCAACTGTGAAGGGACACAGACAAGAATGATCTTAATAGTTCCCTGATGTTTACATATTTTAGATAAAACACTCTCCTATCACAAATTGCGAAGGAACACAGACAAGAATCTTCTTAATAGTTCCCTGATGTTTACATATTTTAGATAAAACACTCTCCTACCGCCAACTAAAAGGTAATATTGACACTGGTATTTTTCTGTGCATTTGGTTATTTTAAATAAAACACAATCCTACCACCAACACTGAAGGAATATGTTCCAGAAGTATTTCATTTCTCCAAAGAAGAAATAGAAGAAGAAGAAGAAGAAGAAGAAGAAGAAGAAGAAGAAGAAGAAGAAGAAGAAGAAGAAGAAGAAGAAGAAGAAGAAGAAGAAGAAGAAGAAGAAGAAGAAGAAGAATACTCTATTGTAAACTGTGGAATAATATGGGCAGGACTGGTTGTGACCTAATTTGACCTACATTTGAATTATTATTTCTACAACTATACAATACAGGAACAATCATTCAGACATTTATAACAAGCAAGATATGTAAAGCTGTGTTTGTAAATCAGACAAGTTGCAAAGCTTTGAAACAGTTGCAAAACCTTGTCAAACCATATATAACAAGAAAACAATTCACCTGTTCTATACAAAAGAGAAATATCAACAAATAACAACATAGATGAATGAAAACGTATAAATGTTGTGCAATTTCAAATGTGAATGCACAAGGGAACAATTATAAAATAATGTTGTAGAGAGTGTAGACAGCATTACCATGATAATTAGAATACAGTTATTTTGCCTTCTTTCAAGAATGATAAATTGACCTGAACAATAAAACATTAATTGTGACACCACAGAGGTATAGCAGGCAAGACAAAATGTCTGTAAACAAAAGAAGATAAGGCATAAATAACACCCAAAAAATTAGAACAAACAGATACATTACTTATAGTAACTTGGCCATACAAATGTAAATGTCCAATGTAGAAATCAGTGGTTGCATCTGGTGCAGTTTTATTTCACAGTGAATATAAAATATGCTTAAATGTATACATGGAATATTCTTTGGTACATACTAAGGACAGAGAACTTGGCATTGCTCTAGAGATTACAGTGTAATCTGCATCAAACTCATTAAACCCTGCTAATGCTGCATGAACTCGTAGCCACATACTGTATATAGTAGGTCGCACATCTTCCTTCGACTTTGTCTTCTCCACTTCGACACTCAAGCAGCTTTATAAAACAGTACTTCATTGGCATGGCACTTAGTCATGGATTTAATTACAACTATATTTTGAAAGTTGTAAATCATTGAACAATCTTATAGCAATTTACAACACTGATTAAAAAAAGATAGTCTTTCGCCACCTCCACAGGCAGAAGAGATCAGACAGCCACAAACACCAGCTATAATATTGTAGTAGGAGCCACTCACAGGCAGAAGAGCTCAGACAACCACAGCCATGAACACCAGCTATAATGCAATAGTAGGACCCACACACAGACAGAAGAGATCAGACAACCACAAACACCAGCTACAATGCAGTAGTAGGACCCACACACAGACAGAAGAGATCAGACAACCACAACCACAAACACCAGTTATAATGTATTAGTAGGACCCACACACAGACAGAAGAGATCAGACAACCACAAACACCAGCTATAGTGCAGTAGTAGGACCCACACACAGACAGAAGAGCTCAGACAACCACAAACACCAGCTATAATATTGTAGTAGGAGCCACCCACAGACAGAAGATATCAGACAACCACAAACACCAACTATAATGTAGTAGTAGGACCCACCCACAGACAGAAGAGATCAGACAACCACAAACACCAGTTATAATGTAGTAGTAGGACCCACCCACAGACAGAAGAGATCAGACAACCACAAACACCAGCTATAATATTGTAGTAGGAGCCACCCACAGACAGAAGAGATCAGACAACCACAAACACCAGCTATAATGTAGTAGTAGGACCCACCCACAGACAGAAGAGATCAGACAATCACAAACACCAGCTACAATGCAGTAGTAGGACCCACACACAGACAGAAGAGATCAGACAACCACAAACACCAGCTATAATATTGTAGTAGGAGCCACCCACAGACAGAAGAGATCAGACAACCACAAACACCAGCTATAATGTAGTAGTAGGACCCACACACAGACAGAAGAGATCAGACAACCACAAACACCAGCTATAATATTGTAGTAGGAGCCACCCACAGACAGAAGAGATCAGACAACTACAAACACCAGCTATAATATTGTAGTAGGAGCCACCCACAGACAGAAGAGATCAGACAACCACAAACACCAGCTATAATATTGTAGTAGGAGCCACCCACAGACAGAAGAGATCAGACAACCACAAACACCAGCTATAATGTAGTAGTAGGACCCACACACAGACAGAAGAGATCAGACAGCCACAAACACCAGCTATAATATTGTAGTAGGAGCCACCCACAGGCAGAAGAGCTCAGACAACCACAGCCATGAACACCAGCTATAATGCAATAGTAGGACCCACACACAGACAGAAGAGATCAGACAACCACAAACACCAGCTATAATATTGTAGTAGGAGCCACCCACAGACAGAAGAGATCAGACAACCACAAACACCAGCTACAATGCAGTAGTAGGACCCACACACAGACAGAAGAGATCAGACAACCACAACCACAAACACCAGTTATAATGTAGTAGTAGGACCCACCCACAGACAGAAGAGATCAGACAACCACAAACACCAGCTACAATGCAGTAGTAGGAGCCACCCACAGACAGAAGAGATCAGACAACCACAAACACCAGCTATAATATTGTAGTAGGAGCCACCCACAGACAGAAGAGATCAGACAACCACAAACACCAGCTATAATGTAGTAGTAGGACCCACACACAGACAGAAGAGATCAGACAACCACAAACACCAGCTACAATGCAGTAGTAGGACCCACACACAGACAGAAGAGATCAGACAACCACAACCACAAACACCAGCTATAATGTAGTAGTAGGACCCACACACAGACAGAAGAGATCAGACAACCACAAACACCAGCTACAATGCAGTAGTAGGACCCACACACAGACAGAAGAGATCAGACAACCACAACCACAAACACCAGCTATAATGTAGTAGTAGGACCCACACACAGACAGAAGAGATCAGACAACCACAAACACCAGCTATAATGTAGTAGTAGGACCCACCCACAGACAGAAGAGATCAGACAACCACAAACACCAGCTACAATGCAGTAGTAGGACCCACACACAGACAGAAGAGATCAGACAACCACAAACACCAGCTATAATATTGTAGTAGGAGCCACCCACAGACAGAAGAGATCAGACAACCACAAACACCAGCTATAATATTGTAGTAGGAGCCACCCACAGACAGAAGAGATCAGACAACCACAAACACCAGCTATAATGTAGTAGTAGGAGCCACCCACAGACAGAAGAGATCAGACAACCACAACCACAAACACCAGCTACAATGCAGTAGTAGGACCCACACACAGACAGAAGAGATCAGACAACCACAAACACCAGCTATAATATTGTAGTAGGAGCCACACACAGACAGAAGAGATCAGACAACCACAAACACCAGCTATAATATTGTAGTAGGAGCCACCCACAGACAGAAGAGATCAGACAACCACAAACACCAGCTATAATATTGTAGTAGGAGCCACCCACAGACAGAAGAGATCAGACAACCACAAACACCAGCTATAATGTAGTAGTAGGACCCACACACAGACAGAAGAGATCAGACAACCACAAACACCAGCTACAATGCAGTAGTAGGACCCACACACAGACAGAAGAGATCAGACAACCACAAACACCAGCTATAATATTGTAGTAGGAGCCACCCACAGACAGAAGAGATCAGACAACCACAAACACCAGCTATAATGTAGTAGTAGGACCCACACACAGACAGAAGAGATCAGACAACCACAAACACCAGCTATAATGTAGTAGTAGGACCCACACACAGACAGAAGAGATCAGACAACCACAAACACAAACACCAGTTACAATGCAGTAGTAGGACCCACACACAGACAGAAGAGATCAGACAACCACAAACACCAGCTACAATGCAGTAGTAGGACCCACACACAGACAGAAGCGATCAGACAACCACAACCACAAACACCAGATATAATGCAGTAGTAGGACCCACACACAGACAGAAGAGCTCAGCCAAGCACAGCCACAAACACCAGCTCAATGCAGTAGTAGGATCCACACACAGACAGAAGAGCTCAGACAACCACAAACACCAGATATAATGCAGTAGTAGGACCCACACACAGACAGAAGAGCTCAGCCAAGCACAGCCACAAACACCAGCTACAATGCAGTAGTAGGACCCACACAGAGACAAAGAGCTCAGCCAAGCACTTGTAGACTTGTTTTCTGATTGGGTGGTTTTTGCAGCTGTTTTCTACAGGATGTGATAGCCAGTGTCAAGCCAACCCTCCTTGGTTGCCACATGCATCATGTGCTAGAGTTAGAATTTGTGCATCCTGGGTAGACATAAATCTGACTAACAAGAGAAGGATCAATCATGGAGAGTCACAGCAAGTTCCTACAATCATGAAAAGAAACAGCACCTAGGTTATGCATTTGCCACTCTGAGAGCTCACGATCATGAGAAGAATCAGCACACAAGTTATGCACTTGCCACTCTGACAGCTCTCAATCAAACCTGGAATAGTTGCCTACAGGACACAGAACAAGGTTATGAACAATCACCAACTCTTTATGTTATTTCAAGAACTCAAATCAGCAGAGTTCTAACAACAGCATTCTACTGATCTCATTCCATCCACCCAGCCAATCGCTCCTCACCAACAAACGCTTGCAAAACTGGGAATAACAGATCGCTCAAGCAGTACCCATTTTCTCAATTCCAGATGTGTATGGCAATTTTGTGAATAAATATAATTACATCTCAGACATGTATATTCTGTTGAACATCATGCCTCATTATGTAAATCTAGATTTCTTTTTCCTTACAAATGACTGTCAAATATAGCTTTATTCACTTTCTCAATTGTATATGGACCCAAACATGTTTCTCCAATTCTTCTAAATTATTAAGTTTCTTTTATGTACTTTCTTAGTTTCAGCAGCTATAACCGTTTGTCTGCTGTCCCTGTGTTGTACTAATAGTGGTTTAGGCATCTAAATGTTCTAATACATCTGTAAAACTAACGTGTACTAGGAGATTATAGTTTTAATTTTTTTTTTTTCAACATTGCTATCCTAAATTTGGAAGTGAAGACAAATAAACAACTGGTGCATCATGTAACGGAGGTATTCTAAATGTTGCGTCTGCTTCACGAATATTTGTAGCCATCAGCTACAGCTTTGTCTAGGGTGATCACAAGACCCTACAACTACCCGTGTATTGAAATATGCTGGTCTATTTCACAATGGGTCACCATAAATGAATCTCTCTAATTTCTCCAATAATCTGGCTGGCTCGCTGCAAGGCCTGGAATGTACAAGAAATACACAATAATGATAATCTGACTTCTAGCTAGCAAACAAACAAATAAACATAACAGGCAGTTTGCAATAACAAATAAGTTTCCTATGAAATCAACAAGCATGAAAGGCGGTAGAAATATCAGTTGCCTTGCAAATTAATTTTAAAAAATCATGATCACAACTGAAGACCGTTTTTGAGGTGTTTCTTTCATGAGGCCAGTATAACATCATCTTCATGGTTTTAATGTCTGCTCTGTTGGCTCTAGACAACAGTGGGAAGAAGACAGCTGAATTTAGGAAGATGGCTCTAACTGCAGACATGATAGCCACACATCACAATACTAGAATAATCATGCAGTGGATCCCTGGTCATTTAACATAGCTGATAATGACAGGGCAGGTAGACTGACAAAGAAGGGATCCAGACACCAACAATTGAGTGCAGGAACAAGTCTCAAAAGAACCAAGTAGCTAATATAGTTGGTTGCATGTCCTTTACAGTATGTTGCAATCAACCCCAGCATTTATCGGCTGCTTGTGATTTACCAGACAATTTTATGTTCAGTAGTTGGCTCACAGGAAAAAAATAAGAATAAATACAAGGTGTTTAAAATCAAAAACACGAAAGATATTATTGGAGGAAAATGCTATAATGAAGAGGTGGAATGAGTATATAAGAGAATTATATGATGGAGAAAGGGAAGAATTAGCAGAAAAAAGTAAATTAGAAGGTCCACCTATTCTAATAGAAGAAGTCGCTGAATGTATCAAACAAATGAAGAAAGGTAAAAACAGCTGGGCCAGAAGGAATCACAATAGAAGAATTTGAAGTACTAGAAGAATTTGGAGTAGATATATTAACCAAAATGTTGAATGATATTTTCAGCAGTGGGTATCTACAGAGCGATATGCTGAAATCTGTATATATAGCTATACCAAAAAGACCAGGAGCAACTGAATGCGAAGATTTTTGTACAATTAATCTCATAAACCATGTCCACTAAACTTCTACTCAGAATTACAATGAGAAGAACAAGAAAGAAAATATAAAATGGAAATTGGTGAAGAACAGTATGGATTTGTGAAAGGAAAAGACACAAACAATGCAATATATACATTATGGACACTAACAGAAATATCAATAGAGACACAGAAAGACATATTTGTGATTCATAAATTATACTAAGAAATTTGATAAAGTAAACACAATGAACTGATTAAAATGTTGGAAGATATCAACATTGATGGGAAAGATCTCAGAATAATAAAAAATATTTACTGAAACCAAGTAGCAGAAATTAAAATGGGAAATAAAAAGGGCAATTATGAATAAATAAGACTGGGAGCACAACAGGGCTGTGTGAATGCTTCAGAGATGGTGTTATTCACAGCATTAGAAACTCCATTAACCCTTTACCGGGTGTAGCGGCTGAAAGCGGCTTTACCCGTGGACGGGCAATGCGTCCAAAAGCGTCCATGAATACTGAGCGTTTTAAAAACGCGATCTCGTGGCTTTCCAAGACTTCTTGTCTACTTGCGGTTTCGCCGATAGCTTGACAACGTGGCCGCCATTTGCAAGTGTGTACTTTGAATTTGAATGGACGTTAAAAAAAATAGTTTTGGGGGGTTTTTACACTTTGTATTTGAAAATGGATTTCGATGATTCTTCAAGTGATAGCGGAGATTTCGCTGGGTTCACTTTAAGTGCACGAAGATGACTGAATTGCAGCTAGATATCAGTGATACCAGCGTGGGCAGTGTACATACACACTTTGAAGACTTTGAAGAAAGTGATTCTAATTCTGAAAATGTGTTTGTAAATTGCCGTATAGACGACTGACAATCACAAACAATATGTTGTATTTTGTAAATATTTGTGTTCATGTGTGGATTAGCGGCATCATTTATGTGAGTAAAATATTCTGCATGCTTTCCCCTTCCTTTTGCTGTTTATTTGACTAACATCTGTTGACTAACAACTTATATGTGATGTTTTTACTAACGTAACCCAAAATTTTACCAAACCTGAAAAAAATCTTGCCCGTTCAGGGCTTAAATATGAACAAGCATCTGCCCTGTAAAGGGTTAATACATTCAAAGTGCTAGAGTTATTTGCTGGGTTCTGTTTTATGATAATCTTTATTACATGACCAAGTCATCTGATTTTCTGTTATTTTAACATAGTTGAACACTTACAATTTGTTTCTTCTTCTTCTTCTTCTTCTTCTTCTTCCTCTTCTTCTTCTTCTTCTTCTGCGTTCATCCTGAATATTTTTTGGACGTAACTGTGTTGTGCCTGTTTACAGCAAAGCTGCAATATTAGCACCTTTCGGCCGAAACACATCCAACTTCTGCGAGCATATGTTGACCAGGTTAACCTTCCTGGGTTACAATTTGTTTAAGAAATTGAGTCCAGTAACACTTTTCACCTATGTCTTACTGCGACTCATAAAGGACACAGAAGTAGTAACTCCATAACCTCTGTGTAGGTCATAAAAGGCAACTAAGGAAGGTTGGTGTGAGACTGGATACCTCATCCTGCTAAACACTTTTGCTGCAAAATCCAACCAGCCATGATCAAGTTTATAAAGAGCTTGGAGTGGGTTGGCCGAGGGACTTTTTGCTCCATTGGGAGATGAATCGCAAAAGAAGAGGAAATAGCATTTTAACATACTAACAATTTACAATTCCTGGGCTTTCAAAAATTCAGATTCAAATTTTAACAGATAATTAGTATGCACTAGTCGGCTCTGTGGCGAAGGGGTTACGGCTACAATTTGTAATCCCGCATACCACGTTTACAACACAGCTGCCGGCAATTTGGCAGCAGACAGCCTAGCGTTGGTTTCATACAATGGAACGAGTGCCAGTTGTTAAGAAAACAATGGCAAACTACTGAGCTTAAACTTGCCAAGAAATCACAAACAGCCAACAAAATACTGAGGTTGACTGCGGTGTCCTGTGAAGGATATGCAACTAACTAACTTGAGTATGCAATGCAAGGATGGACCCTTGTGGAGGCACGTACCTGCAGCATTTCCAAGGCCTCCTTCCTACGTGCCGCTATGTGTACCGATTCCTCCAGCAGAGTCTCAATCTCCTCCTTCTTGTAAAGTTGGCTGACAAGCTCACTCTAAGAAGAAAACAAAATGCAGCAACTGTTAATGATCACAGTCAACTATCTTATAACTTATTAGTACAACAAAGTAAGGAAGCCATGGGAGTGAAGTAGCTGGCATGCTCTCTGGCCAGCATGGTGGTCAGGTATTCGAATCCACAAGGCAGATGTTTTTATTTACTTGGCCAAGGCTCCCAGGTCAGCACAGCCTCAAATGGGTACCAGGAAATGCCCGGGGAAGTAAAGGCAGCCAATATGATACTGACCACAGCCCCCATCGAGTGTCGACTGGTCTATAAGTATAAAGGGATCACACAGTGTTCTCAATACACTTCAAGGCTTGTAAAAGGGTCTTTTACGAGGGAGCTTGAAATGAAAACCTTAATTTTACAATTTTTTTTTTTGGTGTGAATATATTCTGTGAAAGTAAAGAACAAATGTATCATTTTTCAATGTATTCACCACTGCATTTAATGCAAGTTCTCCAGTGCTGATATAGTAATACTGAGCGTCAGAAAAGTACATTCCTTGAATATCAAGAAAACAGAAACATTTGTTATATCACAGAAAAAGATAACACCAAAATGTGATATTACAACAGAAGATAAAATGCTTATCAAAGTCAAAAATTCACATATTTAGGGGGAAAACGTAACATCAGTTGGAAGATGTGTGACAGAGCTAATGTAACATTAGTTGGAAGATGTGTGATAGAGATAACATAACATCAGTTGGAAGATGTGTGACAGAGATAACGAAACATCAGTTGGAAGATGTGTGACAGAGATAACGTAACAACAGTTGGAAGATGTGTGACAGAGAGATAACATAACATCAGTTGGAAGATGTGTGACAGAGATAATGTAACATCAGTTGGAAGGTGTGTGACAGAGATAACGTAATATCAGTTGGTAGGTGTGTGACAGAAATAACGTAACATCAGTTGGAAGATGTGTGACAGAGATAATGTAACATTAGTTGGAAGATGTGTGACAGAGATTAGAAGTAGATTTGTACAGTCTCCATTGCAGATAATTATTGAGCCACATTATTCAAAGTTTGTGACATTGGTTGTATTGACATTATTTAAAGTTTGTGACATTGGTTGTGTTGCTGATGACTGTTGTGTGTGTAAAGCTGATGATTACTGTGGATAAGGATGGGTGCACTTACCTGTAAGTGATCCTTGACAAAGTTCACCAAGAAATGCATGATGGCCTTGGGCGTGCTATCCTGGATGTTCTTTCTTACAATCATGAAGTATGATTTGATCAAGCGCTCTGTGAAACGTTACTCGAGAATTAATATGATTTAATCATGCACACTGTGAAACATTACTCAATAATCAATATATGTCAAATGTTGTTTTTATTTTTTTTTTATTTTAAAAGTTATATCTCTTTCATCTCTACTGGATTAGTGTTCAGATGATGGATTTGTTCATTTGTTAGTTCATGTCTTTTGAGCAAATCTGATGTTCTTACCATACAAGTACAAAGTAAAGAACTTGTTTACACATCTTGAGGTGTAATGGATAGGTGGTGCTAGGCCAATATTTGAATAAGAGAATTAGAGAGAGAGAGAAGAGAAAGATGTTCACAAATTATTGATGAAAACCAAACTGGTCACCCTTTACAGATTGCAACAGAATTAATTGTGCAGCAGGTTGAGGCAGTTAATTGAGCTGGCAGGTGAGTAACCATTGACAGCAATAGAACGTTCTCAAGGCTTAACCTGTGCCACATTGCGTTTAGACATAATGACATCATCGGAAAAAGCGGTAGAAAATCATAGAGGAAAACACCACAAGAAACTAAGAAACTGTTGATAAAGAACACAAAGGAGTGACGTCAGTTATCAACAGAAAGGACAAGGGAGAGGATCTTGTGTGATTCGGCTGAGGCGCGACATATTGTGTGAAGCCCGTGTTCGTTTGGAGATTTGGTTGTGAGAAGGCAAAGGCTTGGCTGAGGACTATCAGGTGGAGGATGTCTAACGAAGAAAGTGTCAATATTGAGCAGAGGACCTGAAGGCATGGAACACCTAGACAATATGTGAAAATGAGAACAGCGAGATAGATTGAGCTCCTAACTACAGTCGGACATTACTGGGATAGAGTCGTAAATATTTTGTGTGAATGCCGTTCCTGTGTTAAAAGGGACAATTCATTTTCTCGATGAATCCATTGTATTGATCCAGCGCATCATTAAAAGAATGTGTGAGTACTGTTGTTTAGGATGGCGTCGGTTGATTCTTCGCATTACAGTTCGATAGTTCACGTGAGCTTATTATTGCTTCAACGTTAACGTTGCCAATTTGATAATTGCGGGAGTTGCGTTGTGGCAGATGTGGTGGCATCGATCCGGTGCTCAAGATATTGATTATCAAGTAAATTATTGTCAAGATAACCCCTACCAGAATAGTCGAAAGTGAAGAACGCATAATAAGATGAATGCACACCATAACTCAAAGGAACGCACGGTGCAACACGGGAACTGAAAGAACGCAGGAAGATGCGGTGCTTAAATATGTCGGCCAAATTATGAACTGAGTCAGAAAACAGAGCAGGAATTCATAAGGAATAGTGTTATTCTTAAAATATCGGAGCAAGGTAAGAGAAACATTATAACGCATATTGTTATATACCGTTAGTATGGACACATACAAGAGAGCTGACGTGCCTAAAAATGTACGAACGCCACAATATTCACGGCGATAGTTGCACGTCACAGAAAGAACACACTATTATTTATACTACATGCACCATTTGTAGCATACTAAAGAACGCGACACTGCATTAATGAAGAAACGCTGATGTAAACAGTGCAGCCTACAAACATTGGATATTTATACGCACATTGAGTTATGTGTATGAACTAGGTACACAGTTGACGCGACACACCGGACACTTGAACATATTTGATACGCAACTGTCAACGAAGAAAATGACACCAAACAGGATGATACTTGCTGCCGACACTCGATCATAAATTCCGTATCGGCGCAAAGGACACTCACCACTGACATTGAATTTGTTATACATTTCTGTGAACATTGACACTTGCGGACGGTGGATGCGGAAGGATGATATACAACATTATGAAGATTACCTTTATTACTGCACGTTAGATAACACGGCAGGACCTGATACAGTTACACCTACATTTCGAATGACACTTCGAAGCGGACGTCAACACATTATCGGACATTGTCACGGACACATCAGTCAACCTACTTCGGGATCAGACAGTCATCATACTGTGAACATTCTTTTACACGGATATCAGGCAACCTCATATGTCGACGAATGACACCATTCACAAACATCAAAAACAGAAAACGAAAATTATACACACTAGTAACAAACAGAGGCAGTGGGATGTTGTAACCATATTTGTTGCTCAGATCATGATCTTAATGAAATCAACCCTATCCCATGTTGAATGCGTCATTATGAACATTTACTCACAAACAAAGAGGTATGTTGCTTGTATCAGTACAAACATTTACGCACTGGTCCAGAAACATATTGCAAACATGTTCATACGAATAAAAAGGCATATCACAAGCATGCACACAGAAGTCAAGAAATGTGTCACAAACATGTACTCACAATCAAAGAAAGAGATTACTTGCGCCATTACAAACATTCACTCGCAAGTCAAGAAAATTTGCGCACAAAATAATAAACGCAAAGAATATTACAATAGACAAACTACACTTATCTTTGCTTACTCTAATTACTTGGTTTATTTCTTTTACGAATGCACAAATATACGTTACACAGTATACACACGAGTGAAAACCACAACATTGTTCCAATCAACAAAGTTACAATGTACAAATATTGGCATGCGTGCAGAAGAGAGATTTTATAGGTTTGAAACAAAGAAAGAAAGAAAGAAAATGAATGAAAGAAAGAATAAAAGAAAAGAAAAAAAAAGAAAAATAAAATGGGATGAAAGTGTTAGGTTCATATCAACACATTGTACACTACAGACACATTAGGGTCTTATTAAGTAGTTATTCCAAGTATATCTGATATAAAGTTATGCTTGTCAGAATTGTTCACACTATCTCATATGTCTACAATTCGTCTTGAGGAAATATTTCAATTCTCTATTCTTTGGTAATAATATCCATAATAGAGAACACTACTAATTTATATGAATATTATTAGATTTAAATATTTATTCTTCTTGAATCCGAATATTATATTATATTTCTTATTTATTTCGTAGAAGTTCTTACGGATTATTATTCTGTGAAAGTCTACGATGTTAAGATCTGCCAAATTCTAGACGATGATAATATTCTTAAAGATCTTCTTAGTCGTCTCTAAAAAAAATTATGTGTTATATTTTCTTGCTTATTGTCTGCGTTCGTATTTGGATTTTCGTTAGGCTGATTAACATATGTTGCATACATTCACCCAGGTAGATTACTGTTGAAAACAACAAATTGCGAATTATGTGAAATTTATTAGTGTTATATGGATATGTACATGGTTTGTTCAATTCGTTCTTTGGCAGGGACATTGTTCGCCATGACAAGTGACACTGCACAATCGAGTGTGATTGACCATGTAATTGACGAACTATACCTGAACATTTCTGGATTATCGGAAATCGTTTGTATTTCTAAAATAATGTTATGTCATATTATTACGGCATATTCGTATTAAACAGTGATAGTATAGTTATATTTCGAGGATCGAAACCTGACTATTGATGAGAGTGTATGTGTTAAACAATGATACAGTAGATGAAAATAGACACGGTTTTCGTCGCGAAACGACATATGTCAATATTAATTGTACCCTTGTGATCACTACTTGAGTAACATTATTCATTTCATTAATCAATTAGTAATTTATTGCTAATGCGTAGCATAGAATTATATATATATTTTCTTTCACATAATTTCAGTTCATAGAGTTAAGTAGTTACATATTCTTCTTATTATTATTATTGTTCATATTAGTACTTAATTATACATATGATGGGTCATAGATTTTTCAATTCTCATTGTGATCACCATTGCCAAGTATAACCACCACATTATGAAATACGCCGTTAGAGGATATTGTCACTCGGTTATTATTGCCACACCTACACAAAGGGTTTATGATGACGTCTCTAAGGAGCATTTACCTCGATTACGCCTAAAATTATGACGTCATAATACTAATACCTCACCTACCCGTTTAATGAGATTGAGATTCTTGACATAGCACAGATGGTTACAAGACACTAGTAAATGCAACTGGTACCTGTTTATTCCTCATGTCCCCTTACTCCAGGTTTTGACCTAGAGAAGGACGCTTGTCCTTAAGGGACAAATGAGGGACTGATCTTTATGATTAGTTAGTACAGCCTCCCCATGGGCTGTATACACGACATCTACCGTTGGTGTGTAGATTGGAGGGCGTGCCCGTTATATATATATTTTTTTATTTTGTGGGTAATCGATAGGTATCCATAGCATCTTGCTAGTCCCATAAAAGTCATTGTGTCTGCACTGCTATGTGTCAGGTTAATTCTCTTGATGTAAAAAATGATTACATCATTTTAAAAGGGAGGGGGGCATCCTGCCACATTGCGTTTAGACATAATGACATCATCGGAAAAAGCGGTAGAAAATCATAGAGGAAAACACCACAAGAAACTAAGAAACTGTTGATAAAGAACACAAAGGAGTGACGTCAGTTATCAACAGAAAGGACAACGGAGAGGACTTTGTGTGATTTCGGCTGAGGCGCGACATATTGTGTGAAGCCCGTGTTCGTTTGGAGATTTGGTTGTGAGAAGGCAAAGGCTTGGCTGAGGACTATCAGGTGGAGGATGTCTAACGAGGAAAGTGTCAATATTGAGCAGAGGACCTGAAGGCAGGGAATACCTAGACAATATGTGAAAATGAGAACAGCGAGACAGATTGAACTCCTAACTACAGTCGGACATTACTGGGATAGAGTCGTAAATATTTTGTGTGAATGCCGTCCCTGTGTTAAAAGGGACAATTCATTTTTCTCGATGAATCCATTGTATTGATCCAGCGCATCATTAAAAGAATGTGTGAGTACTGTTGTTTAGGATGGCGTCGGTTGATTCTTCGCATTACAGTTCGATAGTTCACATGAGCTTATTATTGCTTCAACGTTAACGTTGCCAATTTGATAATTGCGGGAGTTGCGTTGTGGCAACCTGTATGTAGCATAATGCATGATGTGTTGCATTTTTGCAAAGTGTGCAGTGTAAACATGACTAAGACAGCAGCCCAAGACTCCTGTAGTGCTAGTAATGGTGGATTGATAAAACAATGGGATAGATGCATCAATGTTCACAGAGTTGAGAACTATGGAGAAATGTCAGTATAATAGTAAATGGTTTTCAAGTTTGCATCTCATACATAAAAAAAAACTTTTTTTGTGAATACTATTTGGTGACTTACTCACTGCCTTACCCTGGAATATTAATGTTTGGGTAGAAATTGCAATTCTTTAAATTCCTACTGCACACTCATTTAAGCTGTTGATGACTGATATATTACATAGACTTGAACATGAACAAGTGTTTCTTTCAGATTTCATGCTCAAAAAGGGTGAATTAAGCATCTTTGAAAAATATATACTTAAAGAGTTAAAATGTCCAGCAAATAAATGGTTTCAAACCGCATTTCACAACCTTTGTCAATCACAACCCCGTTAGATTAGACAATTAGCCCAAATTCTCAATTTATAATAAGCAATGATGTCCCACCAATTCCATTTCTCTCACACCATGGGCTATTCCGTGTATATTATCACATCAATTGGGCATAAGTTGTCTTCTATGCCTCTGTCTCAACCGCTGTCCACTCCTTAATCCTCAGCCCATGTCCATCACTTTATGCAAGGCTGCCATGTTGGGTGGCACCTGTGGCCCATTCCTTTTCCTTATCATTCCACTATCATACCAATTTCACAAAAATATCTAACCACATCTTCAGCCTGTGCCATCCAAGAACTGCTTCTCTTCAACCTGTGTCCCCTGGTGTCATCCAGCGCCTCATACAGAGGGAACTCCTTGTTCCCTGCAACCCTAAAGTATATTTTTACCTTGAGCATGTTTTGACTATCATATATAGACAGCAGAGCAAGTATATGTTGTGTGAACACAATGGGCGTGCCTCGCATGCATCCCATTATAACACTCACTGGGTCAGTTTAATGCATTCCGGCTTCTCCAGCTAGCTGTGTGATATTTTGCTGGAAACACTACTTGAAGTTTGTAGCCTAAACAATTTGAAATATGTGTTTTTTAAAACTTAGCAGTAACATTTTATATTTTATATTAAAATAATTTTAAAAAAACTATAGATATCATGACAACACCGCATAAAACATATGGTTTAAAAAACAATGTATGCACATATTCACAAATCAGGCCTAGAAAAGAATAAAACCATCTGTCCTACACTACAAGCCCTCCCTACTTGTCTCTAACTTAAATTGTTCTACAACTGACATAACTGTTATCAAATAATACAAGTTCAGTTCCTGATTGCTTGAAGGAAGTAAATTAACATTAATAATTAATACAAGCATCATTCTTGAGCGATGCTAACAACCACAGAAGGAGAGATGAAAAGCAACACAAGGTTTACCTATCACATCACAGTCCCTTTGCTCTCTTGCTGACAGCTTCATCATTGGCTGCTCAGGCTGCAAGTGCACAGAAATAAAACATCAACAAACAACAGAAACAGAACATGAAGTGGCTACATAAACACATGAGGAAATAATGAACATGTGGTGAAGACAATAATGATGTTAGTGTTAACTCTTATCTAACTGGAGCCACAGCCTACTTCACAACGTTAACTGACTAAAATGTTCAAGAACAATGATTTTACTCAGTGATAAAATTGACTGATTATCTAAAACCATCTCACTATGAATAGAATAACTGTCTCAATATTCCATTACATATGTATAGGAATGCTTTCTCATTATTCCATTACACATACGAGGGCTATATCAAAATCAACCTCCGATTGGCTGGTAAAAAAATAAAGGTTGCTGTAGCGACACTGTTCATTGTATGCATCATTCAGTAGTCTTTTAGCTCAATACACATCAACCTACAGTTGCTTTTGTTCAGTGGTTCATGAATCATGAACGAATAAACTTGGAAACTGTTATTGCCTTTCCCACTAGCTGTGAAATTCATGGTGTGATTTATTTTCTTCAAGCAGAAGGTCAAATTACAGCTGAGATTCATCGTCAATTGTGTCGTGTGTAGGCTGATAACATTATGAGTGACAGTTCTGTGAGAGATTGGTGCAGAAAATTCAGAGATGGGCGTAAAGATGTGCATGATGAGGGTGGGCAAGAACATTCATATGTGACATCTTTGTGAATGTCAGTCAGTTGCTTTAGTACCCACCGTGAACAGAATTTGTGGTAAGCTAACTTCTCTGTAAAATACAGAACGTAAAAATTGCCAAGACATCAACAGCTGAAAAATGCTGGTGTTGACTGCAATGTCTTATAAATAGGATATGCAAAAAAAAAAACCTCTGTGACAATTCGAAACAGACTAGCCCAAGAAATGTTGTAGAAAGATCTGAAATTGTGAAACAGCGCTTTTCCACTATGACTTGGTCAACTTTTTTAATGAGCTCATCTGATACAAGCAAGTTACACTGAATACAATAGAACACATAAGGATTGACCCAAGCAAGTTACACTGAATACAATGAAACAAACAAGGATTGACCTGAGCAAGTTACATTGAATACAATGGAACAAACGAGGAATGACCCAAGCAAGCTACACTGAATACAATGGAACAAACAACTGACCCAAGCAAGCTACACTGAATACAATGGAACAAACAACTGACCCAAGCAAGCTACACTGAATACAATGGAACTAACAACTGACCCAAGCAAGCTACACTGAATACAATGGAACAAACAACTGACCCAAGCAAGCTACACTGAATACAATGGAACAAACAACTAACCCAAGCCAGTTACACTGAATACAATGGAACAAACAACTGACCCAAGCAAGCTACACTGAATACAATGGAACAAACAACTGACCCAAGCAAGCTACACTGAATACAATGGAACAAACAACTGACCCAAGCAAGCTACACTGAATACAATGGAACAAACAACTAACCCAAGCCAGTTACACTGAATACAATGGAACAAACAACTGACCCAAGCAAGCTACACTGAATACAATGGAACAAACAACTGACCAAGCAAGTTACACTGAATACAATGGAACAAACAAGGATTGACCTGAGCAAGTTACATTGAATACAATGGAACAAACGAGGAATGACCCAAGCAAGCTACACTGAATACAATGGAACAAACGAGGATTGACCCAAGCAAGCTACACTGAATACAATGGAACAAACAACTGACCCAAGCAAGCTACACTGAATACAATGGAACAAACAACTAACCCAAGCCAGTTACACTGAATACAATGGAACAAACAACTGACCCAAGCAAGCTACACTGAATACAATGGAACAAACAACTGACCCAAGCAAGCTACACTGAATACAATGGAACAAACAACTGATCCAAGCCAGTTACACTGAATACAATGGAACAAACAACTAACCCAAGCAAGTTACACTGAATACAAAGGAACAAACAACTGATAAAAGCAAGCTACACTGAATACAATGGAACAAACAACTGATCCAAGCAAGCTACACTGAATACAATGGAACAAACAACTGATCCAAGCAAGCTACACTGAATACAATGGAACAAACAACTGATCCAAGCAAGCTACACTGAATACAATGGAACAAACAACTGATCCAAGCAAGCTACACTGAATACAATGGAACAAACAACTGATCCAAGCAAGCTACACTGAATACAATGGAACAAACAACTGATCCAAGCAAGCTACACTGAATACAATGGAACAAACAACTGATCCAAGCAAGCTACACAGACTACAATGGAACAAACAAATGATCCAAGCAAGCTACACTGAATACAATGGAACAAACAACTGACCCAAGCAAGCTACACTGAATACAATGGAACAAACAACTGATCCAAGCAAGTTACACTGAATACAATGGAACAAACAACTGACCCAAGCAAGTTACACTGAATACAATGGAACAAACAACTGACCCAAGCAAGTTACACTGAATACAATGGAATAAACAACTGATCCAAGCAAGCTACACTGAATACAATGGAACAAACAACTGACCCAAGCAAGCTACACTGAATACAATGGAACAAACAACTGATCCAAGCAAGTTACACTGAATACAATGGAACAAACAACTGACCCAAGCAAGCTACACTGAATACAATGGAACAAACTGACCCAAGCAAGTTACACTGAATACAATGGTACAAACAAGGACTGACCCAAGCAAGCTACACTGAATACAATGGAACAAACAACTGACCCAAGCAAGTTACACTGAATACAATGGTACAAACAAGGACTGACCCAAGCAAGCTACACTGAATACAATGGAACAAACAACTGACCCAAGCAAGCTACACTGAATACAATGGAACAAACAACTGATCCAAGCAAGCTACACTGAATACAATGGAACAAACTGACCCAAGCAAGTTACACTGAATACAATGGTACAAACAAGGACTGACCCAAGCAAGCTACACTGAATACAATGGAACAAACAACTGACCCAAGCAAGCTACACTGAATACAATGGAACAAACAACTGACCCAAGCAAGCTACACTGAATACAATGGAACAAACTGACCCAAGCAAGTTACACTGAATACAATGGAACAAACAAGTGACCCAAGCAAGTTACACTGAATACAATGAAACAAACAACTGACCCAAGCAAGCTACAGATACCTACCACTTCTGGCAAGAGGTTGATGCCTTTCTTGGACCTTGAAGGAGAGGGAGTAGCACTATTGGCTTCACTACCTGGCTGAGAGGAGGAGGCTTCAGACGAGCGATCACTGGCGGTTTGGTCCAAGCGACTGGATCTGATAAAGTTTGTCAGCTTCCAGGAGCTGCCATTCAAGCTGTCTGCCACCGGGGCAGTGTTGGCCTGCAGACACAGAGCCAGCACAATGTAGTTGCTATCAACACACAAACAGAATCAAAATTATCATATAATTTATAAAGAGCAACACTTAACACATCTGAATGATGAAATTGATTATCCAAAATCATACATAACATGATCATCTGATGATGTCTCTGAAATACTGGCTGGATCTCATGAATCTCCAGCAATCTCATCTTCAGCCTTTGTGCAGTCTGCCCTGATCATATCTTCATATTGTCTGTCCATTTATACTTTTGATGCTCTCTAGCTATTTTGCCCTGAACTCATCCCTCCATTATGGTTTTCAGCAGTCTGTTCTATCATTTGAAGGTGTCAGAATATCATGTCTTTCCTTAAGAAGGAATGGCTATCTACCATGGAAGAGACTGATTGGGGCCACCCATCATTGCCATTATCATTATGTGTCTTGCCGCTGGTGTGGGCAGTCATGCTGTTTCCACATTGTGTGATCTGCTACAGAATGTATCAATTCATGTACTGACATCTTGCCATGCATAACAAAAATTTGAAAAGAATCTTCTCTCATTATCTCCCTCTATTTCTCTCTTCATAATTTTCAGCATTCTTCAATAAAACTACATCTCAGATGCCTCAAAGGACTTTTTGCTTGTGTACTAATTGTCCAGGATTTACAACCATATGTTAACACTGGTTGTGTGTAACACGCAAACATTCATTTTATAACTTTCAATGACAGGGATTTATTGCATGAGATGTTCTTACATTTTACAAAATGCAGTATTTGCTTGACTTATTCTGTTCTTTATCTCTGTGATACATTTTTAATCTGATGTTATTAATGTGCCTAGATACTTGAAGTTATGAACTTTCCCCAAATTAATACCACTGATTTTAATCAATTATACATTTAGACATGATCCATCTCTTTGATGCTGCCATTACTTCTGTCTTTCTATTATTTCGGTTGAGGCTAATTTTTTTTAAATCTTGGACTGTTTTACAATACAATCTCGCTAATTTTATTCACGGCGCTATTATTGAACACAAAATTACATTTTAGGCTGCCAAATTTACACCAGTAAGATTTTAGGCCACCTGGGTCAGTGCTAGTGTCTCCCTCGAGGGTGGGGAGGTTTTGCATTAGACAACAACGAGAAAGCCATGTGTATTTGTGTGTTTGTACAGGGATCTACACTATATGTAGACAGGTAGTGGTAGCTTTAAGTGTGGGAGCCATGACAGCGTAGTGGCTAGACAAGTGTCTACCTGCCCAGGGATCATGAGTTTGAATCTGCATTAAGGCAGATTTTCCAGATTAACCTGGGTTCCCAGATCGACCGAGTCTAAAACAGGTACCAGGAATTGTCTTGGAAAGGGAAGGCATCCAGCAAGATACTGACCACAATTTCCCCTGAAGTACTATCTGGCCTATAGAAATATGGCTCTAATACCATATCCTCAATATATCTTAAGGCACTGAAAAGGGTCCTTTACCTTCTTGTTTAGATTTAATTAAGGGACTCAATGATGAACTATATTTTTTGTGGCGGACTTTGTTGGCATTCTGGCAGCGGCCTTATGCATGTATACTTGTGTGGGCTGTTGGTTTGTCGAGACTCCTGTCTGTTCCACTGTTCACATGGGGCAGTGAGGAGCATTTTGTGTGATATTCACTGGCACAGGAACAGAGCATTATAGGGCAACCCTTTGCCATGAAGTCAGAATCGCTACTAACTAAGCGACTAACTCAATGATGCAGATTTTTTTGTCTGGTTCCAGGTTATTGTGTTACTACCATTGATGATCTTGTGCTAGAGAATATAATGCTATAAAGCAAAGGTTACAACCACTACATTAGACTTTACAAAAGAGTTATTTGAATGGACTGTATCTAAAGACGTACACTAAACATGTTTTTAACAATAATACATACCAAATAAACTAGAAAAATATATACAGCTAACAGAAAGAGACAAACAGCATTCTTTGGTCATGTGATGAGAAGAGAGGCATTGGAAAACATCGTGATGAGTGGAAAGATCAATGGGAAAAGAGGTAGACGCCGACCAAGAGAAATGGCGCTGGATGGACTGAGACGGTGGCATGGAGGAATACCGTTAGTAGAGCTGATCAAGAACACCAAGGACCGAGATATGTGGGGAGACATGAACACCTTGGCAGTTCGCATGGCACATTTATTATTATGATGACATACCAAATAAACATGCATATTAACAATAGAATTTTAACAAAAGTCATTAATCATTAACAAATAAATATACAACATAAGTCACACACACAAACCCACAGCTGCCATGCAACAATAACAACCATGCAATAACTCAAAAAGTGTGAAAAAGAAGGTAAAATTAAATAAACTTGAATTCAATTCAAAGTAATATTTCTTTGAGCAAGTTACTGCTGCTGGACACAAAGTGCATGATTAATACTGGAAAAACTTCAACTCAGAGGCAACTAAACTCGGCTATGGGCAACAGGCATCATACCACCTTCTCTGGCTTCTTCTCTTTAATAACCCCAACAGTTCCTTCCCCTGATTGGTTCTTTATGTGTGAATTTGAGGCCGTCACTCCCTTCAGTACAGAGAAGATAAATATGCAAGGTCATGGACAGAAGCATCACAAAAGTACACTGTTGCTACTTGCATTACCATGCAAACAGAGTCTGTCATCATCATCATATTCCATAACAAAAGGTGTGGATGGTCGTAGTTAGCAATATTACACATTCACCAGACTTTAAAAAGGTCTGTTTTCTTGTCCCGATTATCTTCTTCTACCTTGTATAAGGTACTGCTAGAGTGGGACAGTGTTGTGATAGTTTGAATCAGAATGTCTTGCACATTGATTGAGTGGGACAGTGTTATAATAGATTGGACAGAATGTCTTGCAGACTGCTAGAGTGGGGCATTGCTATAATAGCTAAGACAGAATGTCTTGCAGATTGATTGAGTGGGATAGTGTTATAATAGCTAAGACAGAATGTCTTGCACATTGATTGAGTGGGACAGTGTTATAATAGCTAAGGCAGAATGTCTTGCACATTGATTGAGTGGGACAGTGTTATAATAGCTAAGACAGAATGTCTTGCAGATTGATTGAGTGGGACAGTGTTATAATAGCTAAGACAGAATGTCTTGCAGACTGATTGAGTGGGACATTGTTATAATAGCTTGGACCTTGGCTTTGCAGATTGCCAGAGTGAGACAGTGGTTAGAAGATGATAAATGTCATATTCCAGTTGACAGTGACTTACAAAAGATTGCTCATGCCACATCAATATTGCACGAAGATGTGCAGCCATGACTGCTGTTCTATTCCCTGGTGGCTGGTGTGAACTGCCATACCAGGCTTGTGTATGTCACTGTAAAATGGTGTTGAATACAATCAATGTTACAGCCGGGTGTAGTTCAAAGCAAGAACCTGCTATGGGCCGGTGATGTAACAGGACCACATTTGGTAGGCTGACTGCACTGAGGAATAGGTGGCCAGTCTTTAACTCTGTTGACAAATGACGAACCCAGGCATTGAACCCTCGTCCAATGGTGCTGATATTATCTTTCAGCCTCATTAATGTGTTTTATAAAGCTATCAGGATGGTACTCTGCTGTCATCATGAGCTTTATCCATGTGCAACCTGTCTGATACCCTACACCCCCCCCCCCACCACCCACCCGCACGCACGCACGCACACAACACACACACATACATATATATAGAGTAAAACTTCGATTAACCGTCACCATCGGGACCTGGGCTGTGACGGATAACCAAATAGACGGATAACACAAATCTCTTAAAACATATATATAGTAACGTTATTTTACTGCGGGCTTGAGTCGAAAATGAAAATAAAATCCTTTACACGTGAATAATACATACATATTGTATTTAATTTTACAAAAAGATCAATATAAACTTCTAAGAGTAGTAATTACAGAAATGTATTGTAATACTATAAACCTACGTTACTTTAAAATAATCTGCCATCTCTTTCTATGTCTTTGAGGCACGAGCATTCTGCGCGGCGATGTTCCATATCTTACGCAGAAGTAGGATCTGTGTTCTATTTTCCTCCTCTTGTATTTAAAACCAATCGATGCACTTTTATAACATTATTCCTACTTCTGAGTGGCTAGTTGTAGGTTTTTGGTTAAAAACTGATCCTTCATCATCATCAATTTCTTCTTCAATAGTAGTCACACTATAAACAATTTCATCATCGTTCAAAATTTCAAAGCCTCCATCCATTTTGCCACATTCCAACCAATCTGTTACTTCTTTGGCGTAAGTTTTTCACTGTTTAGTCCTACATTGTTGCACAGTTGCACAATTTTTTCAACACTAACAGTCTCATTTCCCTCAGTTTCGTCAATAGGTGCAGACAATTTTAAAGACGTCTGTTTGTTTGTTGATACTGAAGCATTTTTAGATGGTGAATGATAACAGAAACTGACGGTTAAATGAGTGACTTGTTGATACTGAAGCATTTTTAGATGGTGACTGATAACAGAAACTGACATTCAGGATCCTCGCCGGTGCTACAGAGTTCATGCACTGAGCCGAGTTTCTCCAGACTCAGGTTTGAGTTAGGAGAAGAACGGAGCACTTATGGGTTGCACCCGTGTGCCGTGACGTTGATCCGTCGACTAAACTAAACAGAAACTGACAGTTAAATGAGTGACGGTTAATTGAAGTTTTACTCTGTGTGTGTGTGTGTGTGTGTGTGTATATATATATATATATATATATATATATATATATATATATATATATATATATATATATATATATATATATATATATATATATATATATATTCCATTATGAGGGCAACACAAAAACTATCAAACCTATACAAACACAAATCCTAAAACACAAAATGTAGTGATAATAATAAATACAATTTTAAAAGTTTAAAAGGAAGATGTGATGAAAGAGTGCATGACTTCAGCACAATTTTATGAAAATGTGAATCTTCCCAAGTGTGAATATAACTGGGGGATATTAATATGTAAATGGAAAAACTGAACTAAATATAAGCAATATAATAAGCGAAGAAAAATAAGAAGAAGAAAGGAATAACAATGAATATTAATTTTCCTTGGCCTTCCTTTAAAACTTTTCTATCATGTGTTTTAACCAAAATAGGGTCATTTAATAAAATACACTACAATAAAAATAACAGTTTATGCCTACAAAAAAAGTTAGTTGCATGTCCTTTACAGGACATTGTAATCAACCCCAGCAATTTGACCCCTACACCGGTCAATTGGACTAAAATGTTGACTTCTCATCCCAAACTTGGGGATGTAAATTACAAGCACCTCTGAAGTCAGAGTGGGTTCACCTGATGGCGAGGGACACTGCTAACAGGGAAAGCTAATCCACATGCAAAAATGAGTACTATGAGTATCACTATGCTTGAGTTCAGAGTGAGTGAAC
The DNA here is from genome assembly GCA_014155875.1 of Cepaea nemoralis. NCBI lineage: Eukaryota > Metazoa > Mollusca > Gastropoda > Stylommatophora > Helicidae > Cepaea > Cepaea nemoralis. The sequence continues at coordinate 107,723 of JACEFZ010018201.1, read as the reverse complement.
AAGCAAACCCAACAAATCAGCATTGCTTGGCTGTTTGTGATTTACTAGGCAATGTAGATGCTCAGTAGTTTGCCACAGCTTTCTAACAACTCAATCCTCATAAAATCAAAATCAACATAAAGTGATCTATCTGATCTCAATTTTCCGCAGCTGATTTTGAACCGTTAACTCTGTATGTTAGGGAATTGTGAAAAGCGTTTACTGCTCCTAAACCACAGTGCCCTCCCTACAAAAAAGCAAAGATAAAGGCTGTCATAGAGGAGTACAGAAGTAAGAAAGTCTTATATACTAGGCTACAACCTTGTAATATCTAGTATCCACACCCCTCAATCACTGCTCTCTTTTTTTCATTAACTTACGCCAAATCAGGTATCCAGTTTTTTACCCATCATCAAGTACGATTATGAGACTTTTAAATGTAAAACTGGTAGCCGCAGCTACAAAAGTCAACACATGTAGTGGTAGAGTGAACAACATACATAGCTGTGCATACAAGAAAGATTCAGTATGAATTCAACAACAGACTCTGCTCACCTTTTCCCGATCCTCCTGGAGCTTGTCTGCCATGTGTTTCTGCATGGCAGCCTTATGCAGATCTCCTTCTCCTGGGTTGCCAGTCATTGCGCGATGTACGTGGTGGGCCTCAGAAAAATCTGGATGCTTTGTATTGATATATGCGAGTTCAATCTGAACCAAGTTCTCCACCTAGTGAGAAAGTGTTAACCTCTGAGATGAAAATATCACATGAGATGAACAGATCACATGAGATGAACAGATCACATGAGATGAACAGATCACATGAGATGAACAGATCACATGAGATGAAAAGATAATATGAAATGAAAAGATAACATGAAAAGATAACATGAGATGAAAATAGCCAATCTGACGCTTATATGATCAAATTATTTTCTTGCATATTTTCCATCTATTTTTTCATACTTATGTCTTTACAATGACTATTTGACATTAACTTTATAAGGGATCTGAGAATGAAATAATGTATTAAAGTTGGATTATAGGAAGGGTAGAATATAAGACAGGCATATGCACCTAATTGTCAACTCTGTAAGAATACAGTTTGTTCATTTGTATTCACCTCCACAGTTTCCACTGCACACATACATCCACCGATACTACCCAACCCAAATATCACACACAAATATTCCAATAATTTAGCCAAATTAATATGAAAAAATCTCTTATAATCTCCACAAGATGTCTCGAAAATTACTACTATTATTATTTTACAACTGTTCTTATTTAACCAACAATAGGAATTTTAAACATACTATTCATTTATTTTTATTATTCTCCGCAAAGAAATATGAGAAAAGCTAATATAACAACAAAACAAATATAAGGAAAAGAACTCTAATAATTATTTTAAATCAATTATAATTTAAATGACAGCAAGAATTGTAAAATACCATTGAATTTGTTGCAGGTAGCCGTTGCCGTAATAAATTTGTAACGACATCGACAATACGTTCATGAAGTTTTGGGAACCGTAACATCTCTTGCTGGAAAATACAATGAGTAAACTTGAAACCAAAATAACAGATAAAACAACAAAGATAACAAAACAGTTAAAGAATGTGGAATGTCCTCTTCTGGTGTGAAGACAGATCACACTCAAGGGATCTTAACACAGCGCCCAAATCCCATACAACTGGCGTGGATTCAAATGTGTATGCCCACAATACAATAAGTATTGTATTGTGGGTAGTTTTCTGATTTTTAATTGTTGCCTGGGCAGAAAAAGTCTATTCTGCCTACTCTTTTCATTTCTAAATTGCTTCCAGACTTTTAGCATGTGTGACAAGCCCAAAGAGCCTCCTAGCTGTCTACCCTTATCCAAAAAGGGCATGACAAACATGTATAACATTCTCTGGATCCTTATTTTGTAAACATCTATACCGATAGCTAAGGATAGGACGCCTTGGAGTGAGTTCGTTCAGGGTTTATGCCCCAATGGGGGAAACAGAGCAAAAGAGGACAAAATACTTTGGTTTGTACCCTGTCAATCAAAGTTAAAGGTGGGCAATGTACCACTATGCCAATTTACTTTCAGGACGGTGTAAACAACTTATTATATATATATATGGTAGGCCTCTTTCAGTCCTGTAGGACTACAGAGTTGTGCTGCTGGGAGGGTCCCTGACAGCGTGCTGGTGACTGTATAGTCCAATGTGAGAGTGACAATCTCTGTCAGTTTCTGCATCTGTAAGACAAGGCAGGTCCCACAGTAAGTGACTGCATATTATGCTTGTGCCTCTTTTCCTCGTTTTGTTGGATTAGATTGTGCTCAAAGAGCTCCAGTCCGTTTCGTACATCTCTTCTCCAGGAACATCTGTCTATTGCAACTCTAATCCTTGTGTCTGGATCTATGCCAAGGGTTTTCATGTTTTGTTTACACACATCCCTATATCGCATTTGGGGGTCTTCTGGTTGGCCTCTTCCCTGTGGCTAGTTCTTCTTCTTCTTCTTCTTCTGCGTTCATCCGGAGTTTTTTTTTTCTGACGTGATTGCGTTGTGCCTGTTTACACCAGAGCTGCGTTCTTGCGCCGTTAGGCTGACACATCCGACTTCTGCGGGCATTTGTTGACCGGGTTAACCTTCCCGGGTGGCTAGTTCTCTGTGTAGGAGATCTTTGGGAATACATTCATCCTCCATTAGAGATATGTGGCTCAGCCTTACAGACGAGTGTCTAATTTACAGATAACTTTATGCATTGAGTGAGAGAACGTAAAGGGTATATGTGCTTAATATCATCATCATGTGCCTTGTAACACTTCATATCTCATGATCTCAAACCGCAATATGCTCAACAATAAGTCATAATATTGATGTGCTTACTCACTTCCACTTTCATATAGTTAGGATCAAAAAAGCACACGTAAAATCAAAATACGTACTGGTTATGCGGAAAACAGCAGAAAAAGATGTATAAATAGAACCAACAAAGTTATTGTATAGTTCAGTTGTTTACAGTTGTTTAAGTAGCACTTTATCAAAACCAAATAAATCTAGTTTTATTTTAGTGATGTGGTCAGAATGTGACAGGCAATGATTCCAGATATCTCAGTTTATGATCAAGCTTAAATTAGATCTGATGTCCAAAAATTGGTTCAGGGGTAAATGTTTCATGATATTTCCAAAGGTTACCGATTTCTAATAATGAGTAACCTCGGTTTCTTTCAAAAATCTTCATTCCCTCTATGTCTGTACTGTTCTCAGCATTCTTATATGGAATTACATCTCTACATCCTGTATGTAATTTTTTTTTACTGATATGCAACTCTACATTATTAACTTTAGTACATCAATACTGGCACATATATATATATATATATATATATATATATATATATATATATATATATATATATATATATATATATATATATATATTTAGAACTCTGTCTCACCCTTCATTGAGAAAGACATGCTACAGAAAGCATTCATCTTGTGAAATGTTGCTATGGTTTGAGCTATTGTACATGTTACCTATTTTAATACATGCCCCATTATCAATAAATTATCTCTTCTTTTGACAGGTTCTCTTCTAACCTTGGAAGTACAGGGGAAGCAAACTACTGCAACCCTGCTTACCTGGCAGAAGGCACATGCAATCTTGATTTGCCCGTATCATGACCAAGCAGTTCCTTAACTACAGTAGTGAACATCAAACAAGCAACATAGCATGTCATCATTCTATATTAATCCATTCAAGAAATGTTCTCAACATGAACATCTTCATAAACACAAAATTTCATAAAAAGTAGACTAGCCAGATGATTCCGCGCCAAATTCCAATCACTTACTGGCACTTTGTCATCTTGACAGACGATAGTTTGTTTTATTGTGCTTCAAAAAAGACACTGCAACTGATGATGGTAAAGAGCAGGGGATGGAGTTATACCTCTCCATAGTACTAAGCCTGGTCTTAAATAGAGAGACCATGAGTTGCCCATGCAGCATGATCTCTCTCTCTCTCTCTCTCTCTCTCTCTCTCTCTCTCTCTCTCTCTCTCTCTCTCTCTCTCTCTCTCTCTCTCTCTCTCTCTCTCTCTCTCTCTCTCTCTCTCTGCCTGTCTAGTTTACTCCAGAGGTAAAGTAACACCAATACATCTGGAACAAGACAAGCCACAGAAGCATCTGCAAAGCAATTCCATACTGTCCACTGCCGGAGCTTTGATCCAAGACCAGTTGCCAACCAAGGCTTAGTGTGTGGTCTGCCTTGCCATGACATTTAGTTTTAGGTTACATTTCCTCACACCAGGATAAGGCTTGTACCCTCCCAATTGCACTTCTCTGCCCGAAGCCATAGCACAATGTGGGGTGCCGGGGTTGGAGGGGGCTGCCCAACATTTGGCGCTGACAGAAAGCAGGTAGTATCGTCTACTGTCATACAGTAGCTGAGTCATATCTGACTAAGACCTGACTGAAATTCTAATCACTAAACATACAGCCACAACAGAATGTGTATTGAATCTTATGTATATAGAAGATCTCTTGTGCCCTTGTTGACTGTTAACCAACATTAAGCACTGATGCTTCCACCATAGTACTTGTATGGCCCATGATAGGGCTATGGGTTGATTTTCTTCTTCTTCTTCTTCGTTCATCCGGAGTTTTTTTTCGGATGTGATTGCGTTGTGCCTGTTTACAGCAGAGCTGCGTTCTTGCGCCGTTAGGCCGACACATCCGACTTCTGCGGGCATTTGTTGACCGGGTTAACCTTCCCGGGGGGTTGATTTGATTTCTTCAAATCTCTTATGTGGATGTGGAAAGCAAAGAGGAACTACCACATAGTACTTGTATGGCCCATGATAGGGCTATGGGTTGATTTGATTTCTTCAAATCTCTTATGTGGATGTGGAAAGCAAAGAGGAACTACCACATAGTACTTGTATGGCCCATGATAGGGCTATGGGTTGATTTGATTTCTTCAAATCTCTTATGTGGATGTGGAAAGCAAAGAGGAACTACCACATAGTACTTGTATGGCCCATGATAGGGCTATGGGTTGATTTGATTTCTTCAAATCTCTTATGTGGATGTGGAAAGCAAAGAGGAACTACCACATAGTACTTGTATGGCCCATGATAGGGCTATGGGTTGATTTGATTTCTTCAAATCTCTTATGTGGATGTGGAAAGCAAAGAGGAACTACCACATAGTACTTGTATGGCCCATGATAGGGCTATGGGTTGATTTGATTTCTTCAAATCTCTTATGTGGATGTGGAAAGCAAAGAGGAACTACCACATAGTACTTGTATGGCCCATGATAGGGCTATGGGTTGATTTGATTTCTTCAAATCTCTTATGTGGATGTGGAAAGCAAAGAGGAACTACCACATAGTACTTGTATGGCCCATGATAGGGCTATGGGTTGATTTGATTTCTTCAAATCTCTTATGTGGATGTGGAAAGCAAAGAGGAACTACCACATAGTACTTGTATGGCCCATGATAGGGCTATGGGTTGATTTGATTTCTTCAAATCTCTTATGTGGATGTGGAAAGCAAAGAGGAACTACCACATAGTACTTGTATGGCCCATGATAGGGCTATGGGTTGATTTGATTTCTTCAAATCTCTTATGTGGATGTGGAAAGCAAAGAGGAACTACCACATAGTACTTGTATGGCCCATGATAGGGCTATGGGTTGATTTGATTTCTTCAAATCTCTTATGTGGATGTGGAAAGCAAAGAGGAACTACCACATAGTACTTGTATGGCCCATGATAGGGCTATGGGTTGATTTGATTTCTTCAAATCTCTTATGTGGATGTGGAAAGCAAAGAGGAACTACCACATGAGCATCATAAGAATGAGTTATGGGCAGTCATAAAGTTAGATTTATGGTGCAGTAACATGTTCACAAACACTTCATACCAGTATTTCGACTGAGCACATTACATGGCATGAACACGCACATTACATGGCATGAACACGCACATTACATGGCATGAACACGCACATTACATGGCATGAACACGCACATTACATGGCATGAACACGCACATTACATGGCATGAACACGCACATTACATGGCATGAACACATCTCCCAGCTTTGTAAATTTTTTAATTTTTTTTTTGCATTTGCTCGCTTTGAACTCAAGCGTAGTCCATACACACTACTTCTAGTAGTGCAGGACTGAATTTTGCTTGTGGATTAGCTGTAGCCATTAACAGTGACTCTCGTCATCAGGCAAACCCACTCAGACTTCAGATGCACTTGTAATTTATGTCCCCAAGTCAAGGATGATAGGTCAACATTTTAGTCCAACTATCTGGTATAGGGGTTGAACCTTTTACCTCGGCATCAGCACACCGGATGTTTAAGAACACCCGTTCTTATCCATTCAGCCATGCTGACCTACATCTTAGTAATTAATTGCTACATCTGCAGTTGGAAGCCATGGTAACACAGTGCCTAGCAACTTGCCTGCTGGCCCGGTGGTCATGTGATCATTTGCTCCAAAGCAAACCCAGTCTAAAATGAATACCAAGAAATATCCTGGCTAGTGAAAGTATGGCAAGGTAGAGACTGGAACACTAAGCTGATCCACGACTCTGGTGATTGAGTGAAATGGCGAGTCATGACCGCCCCCACTTTCCGGCATGGCACATGATTGATTGATTGATCGATTGAGTGAAAGCAACAGACGTGATACTGATCCCATCATCTACTGAGTTTATAAAACATAGGGGATTAGTAATATATACCAAATACACCTCAAGGTGTGTAAAAGAACCCCTTACTTTACCTACACCTGCAATTGCCACATCAACAACATAACAAGCAGTCAGATGATCAACACTACCTGTGTCCCACAATGCTGGATCATCCTCTGCATCTCTTCATGGACAAGCTCCACACATCTCAAGCTTGGCTCCTCCAACCTCCTAATCTGTCTCTTCACCAGCAGCTCAAAAGATATTTCTGGTATGAACAGGGCAGGCCTAGGACCCTAACGCATGACAAGAAAGGGATTAGCTTTAAGAAAATGAGATTAGTTTGGAAATATCTTTGTGACAAGTACAATGATGCGACATGACAGAGCATTTACATACAATTAACATAGCAAAAGTGGAATCCCCTGGCATAAACTATTGTGGTGGTGTGAAGTGATAACAGTAAAGTTAGTCCCATAGCTGATACTGTCATTGAGGTGATGTTATGCTGAACAATGACACTGCACATTGGGCAATCCCATTCATGCTCAGTCCTCTGATGCAGCAGCCATTCCAAGGTATGAAAAATCATGCTTACTGTTCCCATGAGGAGTTGGTTATGATATCTCCTCTCTCAACATAGACATGCAGTGGCGTGCTTGACCAAGCTTCACTCACAATTCGTGTAGTCAGGCTAATTCCAGAGTCTCATCAGCATCTTCCAGCCAAGTCCATAAGCACTAACTATATCAGCCCTGTCCATGCTTCTGGCTGTTTGTATAGGTGCATTATTTGCGCATTATCTTTTTAATGTCAGAATGTGTATATCCAGGTGAGCGATGTGAAGCGTCACTTCCGTATGTTGTCCATCCATTCAGAACACGGACTGTCAGTTGTGATTTTCTGTAGCATGTCACGGAGCCTGGTATGATTATCACATGTGTGACTGTGACTGCCTGTTCTGCTACCCAAACGAGTGCGCTGGAGGCAAGAATGATCTCCAGAGTCAAGCGTGATGAAGTTGTCTTGAACAAGACGCTATCCTCTTTGTTTTCCCCATCCTTTGTGCTTTTTACGCCCATGCCGACCTTGAACCATGCTTCAAGGACTCATCTGTGTAAATGATGATGCCCTCTGAACGTGAATGCTATCAGGGTATGACGCTTAAGGCTTTTACATATTCTAGGCAATGTTATATGAGGTAGGGTAGCCAGTTATTTTCCTAATAATCTTTCCTTTCCAGACAATTTCCTGAAAATTATCTGGTGTCCATTTTTATGAGGTTATGTGGACCCCAGAGCCAGTCTGGTAACAACAACAAATTATCAGCCTCGGCTGGATATTGAATTTGGACCCCTGTCTATTGTCAGACAAGTATACTTTGCCACCACAGCTCCAGTGAAATGATAGACATTGCATAAATATTAGGCTACTAATTCCCCATCATCTTTTGTTCTCAGAAACATCTTTGTTTGACAAAGCAGGATCAATCCATTAGCAGCAATGGTGAGAAAAAATCATCTTTCTTTAAACTGGTAAGCACAATTCTAAGCAAAGCCTTTCTTAGCCAGTCTTTTTTCCTTACTCCTTCAGTAGAACGGCAGTTTTTGTGATGTCATTAGGCTTTGTCTACGATAGTGGACAATCCAATTAAAAAATTTACACATTGCATCAGTGCTATTGTAAGTTTGCTACGGCCCGTGTGCTACCGAGATCCATAAGGCTGGTTCAACAGGGGGAGAGCAGAGGGTCAAGATGATACTTAATGTGCAGGGAGAAATGCAGGCAGACATGCGATCAAGCTGTCACTGGTACCATTAATATGGGAACTCTTCAATAGCTACTGAAGAAGGGGACGATGCACTTATGGGATGTCCTGAGTGTAATGATGCTGATTCTTGATTGCATATATGACTGACTGACTGGCATCTTGCCATCTTGACAGACAATAGTTTGTTGCATTGTGCTTTAAATAAGGCATATTAACTACAACCCATGGCGGTAGCAAGTGTGATTTATCAGACCATCCGCACAGTAACTGTGGCTTCTCACTTTGATTACGAGACCAGTTAAGATGAGAGATGGAGTTATACCTCTCAATAGCACAAAACCTGGGTTGAATTGTAGAGACCATGTGTTGCCCATGTGGTATGATCCTTTTCTCTGCCTATCTAGTTTACTTCAGAGGAAAGGTCACACAAATACATCTAGCAAAAGACATGCTGCAGAAACTGCCAGATCAGCAAAGCAATGCTGTAACTATCTATTCATATATAATCAAATAATACAATAGTTTTCTGTTTCTTATATTTTATCAAATGAAATCTCACACATGGCAAAACATGTTTTGACATGGATAACAAGCAAATATAAATTATAATAAAGTAAAAAGTGCCAGGAGAATAAATATGTGCACAAACAAGATGGCAAACATCCAGACTACCTAAGTCATATATTCTGATGTTGTCAGGACAGGAAAAAGACTAAGTCAAGTAAGTCAATGAAACACAAGAAGTGGAACTGGTCAGCTTATCACAGAACACAATCACAAGTGACACAATAGATGTTGCAGCTAGACAACCTTTTCAGCATACACAAATAAACAAACACCAATACAACATCAAATCAACAATTATTTCCAAAAGTCCAAGTATCAGCATCTGTTTGTTGTTTATGTGTTGATGAAGGCTTTCTAGCCACAAATGTCCATTCTGTCTCTTGTGATTGTGTTCTGTAAAAGCCGACCAATTATACTTCTCATTTATTTTCGTTGATTTGTTCATTGTATTTTCACAGCTTTACTGCAGTTCTACCAACTTAATAGGGCACATTACTGCAGGTTAACTTTACAGTGTTTTTCAACCCCTTCTGGTTGTTTATGGAATTTGCTATATGAATCCTTATTTTCTGTTTATGGTTTGTACAAAATCAGAACATAAAATCCAAAATAATTCACAGTTTAGTAACTCCATACTTATAACTGCTTCAAAATCATCTCAATTAAATTTGCTAATATTTGTTGAAAACAGATGCAGTACAAATTCTTTTGTATCAAGCATCTGTTCTCAAAATCTACATGTGTGGTGTGCTATGTGTGCTGTGTGGCCTGCAATAAAGTATGAGATGAAGAAATTAAATACTGTTTGTGCTTACAGTCGCGTTCCTGATAGCCGTCAGAATATCCCTTGTGTTGAGTCCACCCAAGGGATCCACTGATTCCAGCGTGCGCCCAAATGTCTCATGGAAGATATAGCATATACGAGCACCACCACACCTGAAAGCAACATGATTTAAAAATATGTCACTGGAACTACCCAGGTCACAGTTTTACTTGATCCCATAATTCCATTTATTCTTGGATGCAGGTATGTTTCGCTGACAGAGCCTGATTCACCACTGACTGTTGCTGCTGCTGTTCAAACAAGGTCTAAAAGAAAACAGTTAAAGATGCTGGAATTAAAGTAATTCCTCTAGCAGAAGAAATTGAATCTGCTCAAAAAGAGAATCCAACACTAAAGTCCTGTTACAATAAGTTGCCCAAAGCAAACACTCCACCAAGGAGAAGTGATTTCTACAAGAAAAGATTCCTCCACAGAAGGGATGGATTTGCAGGGACTGAACATGGTCAGCTAGTAGTTCCCACAGCTTGGCAATCATAGATTTTACATATGGGCCACACAATTTCATTCAGTGGCCAAATGGAAGTTGGGGCAAGTGTCCAGAGAAATTAATTTTTTGTCACTATTATTGGCTAGGAATGATAGGGGATACAAGAAGGTATGTCAAATCATGCCCAGAATGTCAATGTATGGCACCAAAACATTGGACTGCTCCTGTAAGCTTAGGGGAGATGCCAATTATGAACACACCAATTGAATGCGTGGCAACTGATATAGTGGGTCCACTTCAAAGAACAAAGAACAAATGTCTACATATTAATCCTTGCACTTACAGAGAAAGTGCCTTTACTTTCCATAGACTCAAAGAGAATGGCAAATTGATTAATCACCATTTTCACTCGTTTGGGATTTAAAACTCAGATGACAGATATTGGATTTCAATTTAGAAGGAAATTAATGGAGGTTTTAAAAATATGCCATTAAAAGCACACCCATTGTTCACCTTATCAACCTCAAAAAGAGTCACCGGGTGGATAGGTTTAAGGAGTCCCTAATAATTATTCTTTTAAAAAATCTGAAAAATTGAAAGAATACTTTCCAGCAGCTATGTTTGCCAACAGAGACATACCACATAAATCTACTGTAACTTTGTTGTTTGGGTGATCAATCAAAGGATCTCTAGAAGCCTTAATGCAAACTTGGGTTGATGAAAAGACATAAGAGTCTGTCCTTACTGCATCAACCTGTATGGTATATCTGAAGAAAATACAAAAATTGGGATGGACGTTGGCCGCTAAAAATTGTACGAAGACCTCGTAAAAACATGTGCTGCATAGTATAACTGAAAAGCAAAGGAATGATCACTGGAAATGGGGAGAAGAGTTTTATTGTTGTTACCTAGTGGGAATAACAAGCTTGAGACAAGATGAAGAGGACCTTTTGTAGTGGAGGAAAAAATGTCCAGAATAAATTACTGAATCTTAAACCATGGTAAATTCAAAATATGTCACATCAATCTGCTAAAAAAAAAGTATACTGAAAAAGGTTCTGAGACACACCCACACTTAATGGTGATGGTAGCAACAGCAGAGGTGGAAAGTGAAGAAACCACCAATGTAAATTATCCACTAAAAACCAACAAAACACAGAAAAATGTGCTAGTACATTCCAAGCTCACTACTTCTCAGAAGAGAAAGGGAAGTCGCTACTGGATTGTCACAGAACAGTGTTGAAAGAAAAACCAGATTGACAAATCTAGGAGAAATTGATTGGAAATTGACATGTAAAGAACAAAGCAAAAGAATTATACTGTAGGAAACTTCATTAGACTGTTTATATATATTTATTTCATCTATGTCACACAATTGTCTCTTAAACAATGTCATAAACAAATATTTTAGTAACATCAATTTTCATCTTAATGAATAGAATGACACATTTGCCTGTTTAAATGAAATATTCAATCATCATCATCATCAAATGTTTTGCAAGCTAGTGTAGGCATTCATGTCTCTCCACTGATTTCAGTCTTTGGTGTTCTGGATCAACTCTGCTGATGATATTCCTCCATGCTACCATCTTAGTCCATCCAGCATTATTTCTCTTGATCTGCCCCTGCCTCTCTTCCCCTTGATCTATCCAGTTATCACGATTATCTTCAATGCCTGTCTTCTCATCAAATGACCAAAAAAAGCTGTTGTCTCAATCTTATTGATGAATATATTTATCTAGTTTCATTAGCCCCTTTCAGGCAGTCGTTGTTAGTTTCTTAAATTAAATCAACTATATAATTCAATACACAAATTGATAAAACTACTTTCCTTTTTTCAAACTTAAATACCCCAAAGATTTCTTTTTATTCTTAATGAACATTTCAATTTGTAGCTGAATAAACTTATTACTTCAGGTGTTTAATCCTATAAAACAGAAAAGATAACTGCAACTTACAATTCTGATGTTTCAATATTTTAGAAGTTCCTTCAATAGTGCTGCAGTAAGCTGAAGCAAACCGTGTGATAATCTGCAATAACAGCTGGCTCTGAAATAAACAATAAACCAAATTATACATTCTGACACTACAACGGTGCTGAATACAAGAAAACTTTCAAACAAAATCATATTACAGCCTGGTTGTTTAACCTTTTCTCCTTGACCTTAAGCCACTGTACTAAAACTACTAATGGAAAAAGCTACAATTCTGCATCAGGTTACCATGGTGAATAATTCTTTAACAAAAGTCATCATCAATATCTGTGCAATACCTACAACATTTCTCGTGAAATACAGATAAGATCTGCCACATTTTCTATGACTAGTACTGGTACATTTTCATTGGTTGATCAAAATATGGAGTTCTATAGTAAGTAATTCATAATTTTTCTTTGGCTGCTCAAAATATGACACACTTTTCTTATATACTTCAACCTAATGTAGCCTCCCCGATGTGTCTCCACCTTGTCGCGGTGGAGAGGGGGGGGGGGGCCCTTGCGTGTCCCAGAGATCCCAAGAGCATTGTCGACGGATGCACAACTACATGTCGGATAAGCCTTGGGTTAGGGACCAGACCAAGAGAGACCCAACCTGCTGCTCTGCAGGTAGACTGAGGATAGCAGTCAATGTCTAAATTAGGCGCACGATGCCTGCTAAAGTTTGGTCCGGACACATACTCTAAGGCTTCTCAGCTGAGGGATATGGCTGAACGCCTCTAAGCCATAAACACTCGGATGTGAGAGCCGGGCCGATACCCACCTACCGATAAATGGAGGTGAGATGCTGAGCACGCTACATGCTTAGTTCAGATACTTGTTCGAAGGCTCTCAGCTGGGGGATATGAGGGATCCCCGGATGAGAGGGCCTGGCCGTTTCTCGCTCACTGAACGCGCACAGAGGTAAGGTGCTGAGCCGGCAGCACATGTAGCCTACCTTGTGAGCGAGTACTAAAGGTAGAAAAGTGCCCCAGTCGCATGAAATGGTTACGAAAAATGTCTGTATCTATACTCATAGAGAGTGTAGTCAAGGTAGAAAACATCTCAATAACACGAAATGGAACCCTGGCTAGCGAATCCATTGCGTGGTCTGAAGTTCGAAACGAAAGCTTACCTAGTATGTGTCGTCCGCAGACTGACCGTTCTTGGTTTGTGTTTGAGCGACCAGTGGCAAGCAAAATGCCCAATAGATGAAAGTGAGGAATTAAAGCAGCCATGAGCAGGACATGGCAATTCCTCGGGTAAGCCCAGTCTCAGAGCAATATGTGCCTGGCTCTGCAACTATGGAAGCCTCCTTGGATAGCGGGGAACGCCCATGGTCTGCCCCTGCCTTCCCTTGAGGGTTGACCGTGATGTCTTTGACCGTTCTATCTTGACCAGCTGAGACGTGGGCGACATCACAACAATAAGTCCAACGTGCCTCGAAACCCGAGGAAGGCTAACCTCATTAAAAATGCCCGCCGAAGTCGGAAGTGCCGTCCTACGGGTGGCAAAATAAAAATTGGCACTACGCATTTACGTCCGAGTGAAATGTCTTGTCCGAATGTCTCTCGTGCTAGGAACAGCTCTGACTACCTAGTTTCCGAACGCCGCTCATGTCCGGAACAGCTCTGACTAGCTAGTTTTCCGAATGTCCGTCGTGCCCGGAACAGCTCTGTCCGGGCACAACGACAAGCACATGTCCGAATCGAAAACTCGCTGAGTGGATACCGTCTGCAGACCGGTCTGGTTTGTGCGGGAAAGGCCCGTGGTGAACGAAATGCCCAATATATTGAAGTGAGGAATTAAAGCAGCCATGAGCAGGACGTGACGATTCCCTCGGTGAGCCCAGCACCAGGGCGCTATGTGTCGGCTCTGCAACTATGGAAGCCACCCTGGATGGCGGAAAATGCCATGGACTGTCCTTGCCTTCCCTTGAGGGCTGATCAGAAATGCATTCGACCATTTCAACTTGACAAGCTGGGATGTGGACAGGCACCAGAAAAGTGAGTCCCACAGGAATGCTAACCTGTCAAAAACGCACGCTGAAAGTCGGATGTGTTGGCCTAAGGGTTTCGGCCCGAGGGTGCCTAACTAGACACACCGCAATCACATCTGAAAAAACACTCCGGATGAACGCAAAGAAGAACCTAATGTAGTTGTTACTATGAAGAACTAATTATCTAGGTCAAAAGGAGTTAAAAATAACTGTGTGGGATAAGATGAGTTTTAAAGCAAACAATTCTGTAGGACAAAAGTAGTTTTCAGGTAAATAATTTTCTAGCACAGAAGTAGTTTCCAAGTAAATTATTTTCTAGCACAGAAGGAGATCTCAGGTAAATAATTGTTTTTAGCACAAAAGGTTTTAGGTAAATAATTGTTTTTAGCACAAAAGGTTTTAGCTAAATAATTTTCTATGGCAGGAGTTTACAAGAAAATAGTTTTTTTAGTCCTGGAGTGTTCAAATAAGTAAATTCCTGGTAGAGAAAGAGTTAAATTAATAACCGAGACATATTGGGTTAATGTAAAATAACTGTCTGAGACAAAGAGTTCAATGTCTTTATAGATGCAGATGGAACAAGATGATTGGTAGCTCTTGATACTCCACTGCATATCTGTGAAGTAAAAGACCTTTTTATACACTGTGGACCAATTGGGTATATGGTGCTAAACTCATAATGCTATCGACAAACTGAATTTCCAGCGGTGATGTCTTCAGTATCATGCCAGCCACCTTTACTACCCAAGACATTTCCTGGTACCCATTTTAAAGTGGGTCGACTCGGGAGCCCATGTCAATTTCAAAATCCACCCCAATGTGGATTTGAACCATGACCACTGGGGCCACAGGCAAGTGTGTAGTCACTACACTATCGTGGCTCTCATTGTCTCTTTGACATTATTGAAAAGAGCAGCCTTTAAAAGATGTTGAACAAATTAAAACTGATATCTGTCATTTAAAATACTCATTTTTGAAAGAAAGGAAAACAAAAACAGGAAAGCAAGAAATTAAATTTACAACATCAAAAAAAATGCAGCAAACTGAGCACATTACCTTGTCACCTATTGGATCACCAAAAGAATTCAGGAGGGACTGGAACTGCGCTATTAGGACATTCACTCTGGTTTTAAGCTCAGGCAAACAGTCTCGGATGTGGTGCATAAGTAGCTGTCACGGAAAAATAAATCCTCAGGTTATATATTTAAATATGAAAGACAGCGACCACAGAAGGATAAGTAGAGTGGAGTTGCCATGCTCCCGTTTGATTTGTCTCAACCTGTATTTTCCATGTTAGGCAACGATCAAAGATGATACCTGATATTTTGGGCTTTCTTCCCAACTCACTATTTTTCCATTCAGTAATAGCTTAGTTTACTGTAATTTATTTGAGAGGGAGAAACCTGTGCATGTTGTTTTCTCCTCACTGATCTTCACTAGCCATATATTCAACCATACCTCTAACATTAATAGGCCTTCAGGTCCTACATGCCTGAGTAGACTGAGGGGTCAATAGACATTTATTTCTTTATTCTTCTTTGGGACCAGCATTAATGTAGCTTTTTTCCATGCCTGTGGGACTATTCCTCACTTTCAGCTGTAATTTAGCACTTCTAATAGTTTCTTTTTTGCAGTAGCACTCAGTCCTGTTAGCATTTCATTTATAATTCTGTCATTTCCATATTTCTTCTTTATAAGGGTTCATTGCCTGTTCCATTTCTTCCATGTTTAAATTTGCCATCATATATTTGTTGTAGCTCTGTGTTGTTTGTGTATGTTTGTTCGGCTATGATGGCATTTTCATGTTCTCTTGGGACATCAATGTAGTTTACCCTAGCATAAAACTCCATCAGTGCATTTGCAGCTTTTTTCTCTGTAAGCAAGATGTTTCCCTGTTTAAATGTCACGTTTCTTACCGGGTTCTTTGTTATTTATGGCTTTTACTAGTATCCATAGTTTATTTCTATCTCTAAGTTAAGGTTTTCTGTTTCTCTCTCCAAGTGCCTTCTTGTTTGATTTAGTGTCATTGTGTATTTTGCCGAGATGGTTTTGAGAGAGATGTTTACATTAGTTGTTTGCTCTCACTCTGCTGTCTTCCTGGCATCCTCAACATTGTCTTCCAGAGTTTGTGGTTCTTCAGTCCAGTATGGATCTTCCTTGACTAAGACATTCTCACATTTGTAGTTCAAAAATGACAGTTCAAATTCATGATTCTGGTAAGATTACAAAGAAATTAAGTGAACCTTAAACAAATATTTCATCTTGAGGTTGAAATGAAATGTCGAGAATGAGATGAAAATCTCCCAGACAGTGTACATCCCTCAGCTTTCAATTAAAAGCTTCATGTATGTTTTAGCTTACTGTTTTGAAAAAGAGAAATGGAAATACGTACAATTTTGACATTCCACGGAAAAATAATGCTGCAAATTTGTTTGAAAGAAACCTGGTTGTTCAGCATAAACTGCAGATTCATATTGATGTTTAGTCACATAAAACATGTGACATTTACCATCTCGACACTGGAAGTTGGTATTTTATTTAACAATTATATTATACCATTTTAGTCATTTTGCTTTGTGCAAGCACCAGTTAATGAATGTTTGTATGTTGTTATTAACTGCTTTAGTAATCTCAGTGTTTCTAATCCACAGAGTAATACTGATTTCAATATTCTAAGTTTGGTATTAGGTTTAATTTCTTTCCACTTCTACACATGTCCTGGTGCAATCTGTCAAAACTGTCATTTACTGCCAATATAGTAACATGCGGTTTATGGCAGGGGGGTCTTGAGCCTGAGGAATTAAATCCACCTGGCTAGTGTAGTCACGGCAAATGTGGAGGTTAGTTTTCTTTTTGCCCCCGACAGAAAAAACTCCACACCTTACCGAGGATTCGAACCCAGGTCTCCCGAAGGAGAATCCAGCATTCTAGCCACTCGGCCAGCCACTAGCCATTACTCTTGGTGCAATGAAAGCTTGTTTTCTGATCCATAGAGTAATACTGATTTCAATATTATAAGTTTGGTATCAGGTTTAATTTCTGTCCACTTCCACGAGTGTCCTGATGCAATGAAAGCTTGTTTTCTGATCCATACAGTAATACTGATTTCAATATTCTAAGTTTGGTATTAGGTTTAATTTCTGTCCACTTCCACAAATGTCCTAGTGCAATGAAAGCTTTTTTTCTGATCCATAGAGTAATACTGATTTCAATATTATAAGTTTGATATTAGGTTTAATTTCTGTCCACTTCCACAAATATCCTGGTGCAATGAAAGCTTGTTTTCTGATCCATACAGTAATACTGATTTCAATATTCTAAGTTTGGTATTAGGTTTAATTTCTGTCCACTTCCACAAATGTCCTGGTGCAATGAAAGCTTATTTTCTAATCCATACAGTAAAACTGATTTCAATATTATAAGTTTGGTATTAGGTTTAATTTCTGTCCACTTCCACAAATGTCCTGGTGCAATGAAAGCTTGTTTTCTGATCCATAGAGTAATACTGATTTCAATATTCTAAGCTTGGTATTAGGTTTAATTTCTTTCCAATTCCACAAATGTCCTGGTGCAATGAAAGTTCCTCTTGCTGTCCCTTATTTTAATACCTCTATCTGTTCCCCCATCTTTGCCTACACTGCTACCAAAATATGTGTACGATTCCACCTCTCATTTGGACTGTCATAGCTTTAATATTACAGTTGTCTTGGACTGAAGAAATTAACAACCATATACAAATAGAAATGTACAGAGATATGCACAAAAACATTTGCTTACTCTATTCAGTGTTTTTGCAAGGTACAGAGTTCCATTCCTGTTGGCAATGGACGGATATTTTTTCTGTAAAAATGATGCCTCGTCCTTCAGGGATTCTGATAATTCCTGCGAGAAAAAATATGTTTACAATTCAAATCTTTAACAAATTCATGAACTAGCTGGTGAATGTTGCTTGTTAATAAAGGAACACATAACCTTACAGCAGATATGGCCTTGAAATGTTCAGAATCTCACATACACTGCTACTGGTTTCTTTCTTGTCCACCTTTTCCTTCACCAGTTGAGATTAAATTAGGTATTTATTTTACACTTCAGGACTACATAATGATTCCATGACATGGCTTGAAATCAGTAACACAAGCCTAAAACCATAGCAATTAAGATATTTTCAGCTAACAGGTACAGTCAGTTTATTAAACTTCTGACACTTTTCACTCAACAGAGTTGAATAGCAATCTTTTTCCTCTTAACTCTTCAGTCAACTGAATTTCTTCTTCTGCATTCATCCGGAGTGTTTTTTTCAGATGTAATTGCGTTGTGTCAATTTATTTGCGCCCTTAGGCCAACACATCCAACTTCTGCGGGTATTTGTTGACCGGGTTAACCTTCCCAGGTGTTTTGAAGGACTTTCGACTCTCACTGTTGTGGTGTCATCTACATCCCAGTTAGAATGGTCGAAGACGTCATGGTCAACCCTCATGGGAAGGCAGGGGCAGACCATGGGGATTCCCCGCCATCCAAGGAGGCTTCCATAATTGCAGAGCCGACACATAGCGCACTGGTACTGGGCTAACCCAAGGAATCGTCACATCCTGCGTGTGGCTGCTTCACTTCCTCTCTTCTATATATTTGGCATTTTGTTCGCCACTGGCCTCTCCCCATGCAAACCAGGAACGGTCAGTCTACAGACAACATCCACTCAGCGAGTTTTCGGTTCAGACTTTCCACGAAATGGGTTTGAGCAATATTCCATTGTGTGCCCTTGGGATGCTTTTTCCACCTTTGGTAATGCTCACAAGGTAGGTGCAGATGCTGCCGGATCAGCATCTCACCTCCATGCAGCAGAGGGTGAGTAACAGCCAGGCCCTCACATCTGGGGAATATTGACTTAGAGGCGTTAAACCATATCCCTCAACTGAGAGCCGTAGGACAAGTGTCTGGACCAAGCATGAAGCTGACTCAGCATCTCACCTCCATGCAGCAGAGGGTGAGTAACAGCCAGGCCCTCACATCTGGGGAATATTGACTTAGAGGCGTTAAACCATATCCCTCAACTGAGAGCCGTAGGACAAGTGTCTGGACCAAGCATGAAGCTGACTCAACATCTCACCTCCATGCAGCAGAGGGTGAGTAACGGCCAGGCCCTCACATCTGGGGAATATTGACTTAGAGGCGTTAAACCATATCCCTCAACTGAGAGCCGTAGGACAAGTGTCTGGACCAAGCATGAAGCTGACTCAACATCTCACCTCCATGCAGCAGAGGGTGAGTAACAGCCAGGCCCTCACATCCGGGGAATATTGACTTAGAGACGTTCAGTCATATCCCTCAGTGGAGTGGCGTAGAACAAGTGTCTGGACCAAGCAATTTATTGAGCCATTTGCAGTTTCACCGTGAGACAGTGTGAACTTAGACATGAATGGCTTAATCTTTGAGACAAGCACATGACTATTGGCAGGATCAACCAGATATCTATCGGACAGACGGACTATTCACGCACACGCAGGCTAAGAGTAGCAATCGCTCAGCGAGCTCCCTTGGTGCCTGGTATTACATGCAAAACCACTGGATGCCTACTGATGAGCTTTCAACCTACGCCAGGCAGGACTGACTGAAAAGCTATGCCAGCTTACTGACCACAAGCCCACTACTCATCGAGAGAGAGTAGGCACTTACCGAGACTTTATCGAATGGTCATACAAAAATTGCTCTTTCGGCACCCTCAAACCACGATTATGGCTTCGCACTGCAGTCACATCCTCGAAATGCCTGCCTCGCTAACTTGCGTCAGCTGGGAAGTTCCCGATTGGGTGCACCTCATACAGCCATCCGAGACAACAAATGCCAGATGCAGTCAACTGAATTTAACAACAATCCTTTCCCTCTGATTCTCTTCACTAAATTGAGCTTAGGAACAATGTTTTCTCTCTAACACTTTACTCAAATGAGTTTAATGACAATCTTTTCCATCTGACTCTTCAGTCAACTGAGATAAATAACAAATGGTTTCCCTCTGGCACTCTTCAGACTATGAAAATATGGATCTAGCTTCATATGCCTTATGTGCCCCAGGCAAGTAAAAGTGACCTTTGCTCACTCTTCAGTCAACTAGTTTGTTGATAATTTTGCTATCTAGCCAACACATATTAAATGGAGACAAAAAAGTATATTAAGATTCTACAGAGATGCACAATTTTCTGACATCTTTGTGAGTTAAAGTATATGTTACTAGCTGACCAGGCCCGGCTTCGCCCAGCCCCTGGCGGGGATCTATCTATCTGTCTGTCTGTCTGTCTGTCTGCTTGTCTGTCTGTCTGTCTGACCCAGCTTCGCCCAGCTCCTGGTGGGGAGTATCTCATTTAATTCATATAAGTAGTCATATAAGCTCCCATTCCCGTTCCCGACTATCTGTCTGTCTGACCTGGCCCGGCTTCGCCCAGCCCCTGGTGGGGATCTATCTGTCTGCCTGTCTGCTTGTCTGACCCGGCTTCGCCCAGCTCCTGGTGGGGAGCATCTCATTTAATTCGTATAAGTAGTCATATATGCTTCTGTTCCCGACTATCTGTCTGTCTGACCCGGCGCGGCTTTGCCCAGCTCCTGGCGGGGAGCGTCTCATTAAATTCATATAACAAAAAAAAATTAACTTAAGAATGTCCTTCCACACATCATCCATTATTTTGAATGAAAACTGATTTTAAATCACCTACATGACTGTAGATAACTTCTTTAAACATAAAAAGATGAGTTAGAAAATTTTCACTATTTAAATAGATGCATTATTTTTATGAACACTTTGAAATGCCTTAAAGATTATATCATTATTTATTATAACTCATATGCCTGTAAATAACTGTAGACAAAGAGTTTAAATCTTTTAAAACAATGCAACAATCTATATATAAAATATATAGCAATGCTATTAAAAGTTATGCCCCTTGAAATAACTTTTCTTAAGTTAAGTCCCCTCACTATATAGAAATGAAAATGTAAATTTAAATATTAAATTTTAGTAAGTAAATAGCTGATTGTACACTAACAAACTATGACAGTTGGCTACACGAGAATGAAAAGAATACAAGTAGAAAATTTCATCTCAATCGGATGGACCGTTATCGAACGCATCAAATACATCCCTACATACATACATACATCGTCTTTTCTATATATAGATAACTCATATGCCTGTAAATAACTGTAGACAAAAAGTTTATAAATCTTTGAAAACAATGACTCATATGCCTGTAAATAACTGTAGACAAAAAGTTTATAAATCTTTGAAAACAATGCAACAATCTATATATAAAATATATAGCAATGCTATTAAAAGTTATGCCCCTTGAAATAACTTTTCTTAAGTTAAGTCCCCTCGCTATATATAAATGATAATGTAAATTTAAATATTAAATTTTAGTAAGTAAATAGCTGATTGTACACTAACAAACTATGACAGTTGGCTACACGGGAATGAAAAGAATACATGTAGAAAATTTCATCTCAATCGGATGGACCGTTATCGAACGCATCAAATACATCCCTACATACATACATACATACATACATACATACATACATACATACATACATACATCGTCTTTTATATATATAGATTTGTATATTATTTCTCCTGAGGGCCATAATGTACCTTTTTCGTCTTTATTTAATATGAGTTGTAAGGCTTACACAAAGTTTGTAAGGTTCTTTACAATAATCTCCATTTTGAGTCCTTACCCAAAGTTTCTAGTTTTTAACAATTATCTCCATTGTAAGTCCTTACACAAAGTTTCTAGTTTTTAACAACTATCTCAAATGTAAACCTTTCCACAAAGTTTATAATGTGCATTTTCTTCAATAAAAATGTGTATTTTGTTCTTTTACCACATTTGCAAGCTCTTTCCCAGAAAACAGAGTCAATCAAATAATGCCAACACCTAATATGGAAAGCAGAAGTTTCAATTGGTGTATTTCTCTTGCTAATTCACCTGCAGTAAAAAACATTCACACAGGTTATAGACAAGAAATGAATTCTAATATGCAGTGCAAAATTAATACTGATGTTGCATAACAATTACGCCTTTTATTGACATGTATGAGCCATGTAGACATGGTGGTTAGTGTGATTTGTGCACTTAACTGCACTTTTACAACATGCCTGGAAGGCTACAGTGTTTCAGTTCTTTGCTCACTTATGGCAATACAGTGATATGCTTAGTATGAATGTGTAAACTTAGTGTTTGGCCTCCTTCCCCTTCATCTCCTTAGCCTCTTCTTCTTCTTCTTCTTCTTCTTCTTTTGTTCCATAGTTTCTTCAGACTTCCACATGTTTTTTTTCTGGATACAATTTGACAGTCGGAGATCCTACTTTGAGCCCCTGTTTCCCAGTCTGATTCCTTGTAGCCAGAACTGCTGTCATGCTTCTTGATAGAGGGGACAGTCTTAATAAGGTCTGGAGTTTAGGGACATTTTGCATATGCCTCTGAGAGATTTGTGACAGCTTGGGGAGATACTGATGTGCAGAAGTATTTGAATACTGCTTGCGATCATTTTTTTCCCATTATGAGGTCAAAGGTGACTTTATCATGACAATCATCATGTTCTGCTAACTGGTCTTATCACCTTGTCTTTGCACAAATCTCAGTCTTTGGTGTTCTGCATCGATTATTGATGATATTCCTTCATACCACCATCTCAGTCTTTGGTGTTCTGGATCAACTGTTGATGATAATTCTTCATACCACCATCTCAGTCTTTGCTGTGCTGGATCAACTATTGATGATATTCCTTCATATAACCATCTCAGTCTTTGGTGTTCTGGATAAACTATTGATGATAATCCTTCATACCACCATCTCAGTCTTTGGTGTTCTGGATAAACTATTGATGATAATCCTTCATACCACCATCTCAGTCTTTGGTGTTCTGGATCAACTGTTGATGATATTCCTTCATACCACCATCTCAGTCTTTGGTGTTCTGGATCAACTGTTGATGATAATCCTTCATACCACCATCTCAGTCTTTGGTGTTCTGGATCAACTGTTGATGATAATTCTTCATACCACCATCTCAGTCTTTGCTGTGCTGGATCAACTATTGATGATATTCCTTCATATAACCATCTCAGTCTTTGGTGTTCTTGATCAACTGTTGATTATAATCCTTCATACCACCATCTTCTTCTTCTTCTTCGTTCATCCGGAGTTTTTTTTTTCGGATGTGATTGCGTTGTGCCTGTTTACAGCAGAGCTGCGTTCTTGCGCCGTTAGGCCGACACATCCGACTTCTGCGGGCATTTGTTGACCGGGTTAACCTTCCCGGGGGTTTCTTAGGACGTTTGACTCTCACTGTTGTGGTGTTATCCCCCATCCCAGCTGGTCCATATAGAACAGCCAAAGATCCTGGTCAGCCCTCAAGGGAAGGCAGGGGCAGACCATGGGCATTCCCCGCCATCCAAGGAGGCTTCCATACTTGCAGAGCCGATACATAGCGCTCTGGTACTGGGCTCACCCAAGGAATCGTCACGTCCTGCACATGGCTGCTTAGCCTCACTTCCGTATATTGGGCCTTCCGTTCACCATAGGCTGTTCTTCCGGAAACCAGAAGTATGCAGTCTGCAGATGACATCCACACAGTGAGCTTTCGATTCGGACTTTCCACGTAATGGATTTGCTATCCAAGCAATATTCCATTTCATGCCACTAGGACACTTTTCCACCTTTTATGAAGCCCACACAATGGGCTTTTGATTCGGACTTTCCACGTAATGGATTTGCTATCCAAGCAATATTCCATTTTGTGCCACTAGGACACTTTTCCACCTTTTATGAAGCCCACACAGCGAGCTTTCGATTTGGACTTTCCACATAATGGATTTGCTATCCAAGCAATATTCCATTTCATGCCTCTGGGTCTTCATGCACCTTTAAATGTCAACCTGTATGTAGTTAAAGTAAGCTGCGGTCAACTTGAGCTTGTTGATATCTCCATAGAGCTTGTCCTCAAATGAAGCAGGTGTGGGCCAAAATATCTTTCTCTGTTCTGCATACGTTGGGCAATCCTGCAGCAAATGTTTTGCTGTCATTTTTCCAGTTCTACAATTACATTCATCAGTATCTCCTATCTTTAGTTTATTGAACAAGTGGTATTTCAGCCTGTTATGTCCTGTGCGGAGTCTGAAGATTGCTACTTGTTCTCTTCGGTCGAGTTTGTAATATGCATCATCCTTCTGATGGCCTGGATGCTCAGATTCCCATTTGGTTCTATAAGTGCTTTTTATCAACCTCTTTGCCTCATTATAGGTTATGTCTATGTCAGGCTGTGGTAGTCGTCCACCCTCTTTTGCCAGTCTGTCAGCCTCTTCGTTTCCAGGTATACTGCAATGTGATGGGATCCACTGTATTACAACTTTTTTGGATTTCTGGCATAGACCATGGAGTGCTGCTCTTAGGTCAGTTAGTTCTGTGCTGTTATTGCTCTTGAGTATTGAGACAGCTGACTTTGCATCTGTGAAGATAGCTATTTGCTTCTCTTTATTTTCCTCCATCAGGAGCATTTCTGCTGCAGTTTTCAAAGCCTCTACCTCCGCTTTGAAGTTACTTGAAAATTTTCCAGTTGCCATTGAATGTGTTTTTTGCACTCCATTTTTTAAATTTAGGAGAATTCCTCCTCCTCCATTCTCTATTGAATTTTTGGCTGATCCATCTGTATATGCATGGGTCCAATTCCTGCTTGGGTAATGTTCTTTTATGTAGTTTAGGGTTATTTCTCTTCTTTCGGTTTCATGCTGAGTGTTCTTTTTCTCAATACCAGGAATGTTTTCTATCATCTCAGGCAGTTGCTGCTGTCTCCAAGCTGGGAACTTGTGTGCATTGTGTATGGGCTTGACTGTTGATATGTTAAGTATAGGATCTGTCCTAATCCTTCGTTTTGCAGTTTCTACAAAGTTGCTACGCTTCAGTCTTCCCTTTCCAAAACCATTAAATCTGTTGTACATAGGGTGGTCTGTCAATCTTCTAAATTTTTCTGCTTGTTGCTGGGCTCTGCTATCTCTTCTATCCTGCATTGGTTGTAAACAAGTGATCTTTTCTAGTTCATTAATAGGCGTTGTCTTCAGGCTTCCAGTTATGATTCGCATTCCTTGGTTTTGGACTCTACTTATTTTGTTAAAGTTTGACTTAGCTGCTGTTGCCCAAGCTGCAATGCCATATTCCAGTACTGGCCTCACCCGTCCAGTATATAACTTCTTGAGAACTTTCTCATCTGCTCCCCACGTTGTACCAGCAAGCTTTTTCATGATTGCCATTCTCTGCCTTGCTCTTGTTCGATTTTTCTCAACCTGTGTCTTCCATGTCAGGCGACGATCAAAGGTGACTCCTAGATAGTTTGGATTTTCTTCATGGCGCAATATTTTTCCATTCACTACCAGCTTAGGTTGCTGAGTTTTATTTGAGAGGGAGAACACTGTGCATGTTGTTTTCCTCCTCACTTATCTTCACTAGCCATGATTTTGACCAGTCCTCTAGCGCTAATAAGGCTTGCTGTATTCTGCTGTTAGCTGTACTAATATATTCTTCAGATGTCCATATGGCTAGGTCATCTGCAAAGGAGGATGTGTGTACTCTGGCTGGAAAATTGTCTGTGATGTCATTTATATATGCTAGGAATAATGTTGGTGAAAGAACTCCTCCTTGGGGACACCTTGCTCCAGCAGCATCATTTTGCTTGTTTGTCCTTGTACTTTTGTCCTGGCAGTTCTGTTCTCAAGGTAGTGGCTGATCCATTTATACATTTTCCCACAAACATGCATTTTTTGCAGTTTTACTTTCAGTCCTTCCTTCCATACTTTATCAAATGCTTTTTCTAAATCTATCCAGACTGCTAGTGTGTGCTTTTTCTCTTGGAAGGCATCCTCTATTTCCTGAGCTATATAGGTTATTTGATCTTCAGTGGATCTGTATTTTCTGAATCCTGCTTGGTGTGGTGTTAAGAGTTTGTTTTCTTCCAGATGCCATGTTAGCCTGCCATTGATAATGCGTTCCATTAATTTTCCTACACAGCTAAGTAGACTGATAGGTCGATAGCCATTTGGTTCTTCCAGGTCTTTTCCTTTCTTTGGGACTGGTATTAGTATAGCTTCCTTCCATGCCTGTGGAACTATTCCTCTCTTCCAGCTGTTATTTAGGACTGCTAGTAGTTTCTTCTTTGCCTTGGTGCCTAGTCCTATTAGCATTTCATTTGTGATTCCATCCTTTCCTGGTGATGTCTTCTTTTTTAGGGTATTCATTGCCTGTTCCATTTCTTCCATTGTTAGATTTGCCATCATATATTCTGCTGCTGTATCTGTATTTCTATGATGTATCTGTTTGTCTTTGATTGCTTTCTTCTGTTCGGTTGTAATATCAATGTGGTTTGCATTTGCATAGTGTTCCATTAGTGCATTTGCAGCCTTTTTGCCTGTAAGCAAGGCATTTCCTTGTTTAATTGTTATTTGTTTGTTTCTAGGTTCTTCATTGTTCATGGCTTTCACTAGTTTCCATAGTTTGTTTCCATCCCTGTCAAAATTCAGGTTTTCTGTTTTTTCCCTCCAACAATCTCTTGTT
This sequence comes from Cepaea nemoralis, assembly GCA_014155875.1. NCBI lineage: Eukaryota > Metazoa > Mollusca > Gastropoda > Stylommatophora > Helicidae > Cepaea > Cepaea nemoralis. The sequence goes on along the minus strand of JACEFZ010018201.1, from coordinate 80,857 downwards.
GTTTGATTTACTGTTCTTTTATATTTTGCTGAGATGGCTTTGAGAGAGATGTTTGCTTCAATTGTTTGTTCTCTCTCTGCTGTCTTCCTGGCATCTTCAACTTTGTCCTCCAAACTTTGTAGTTCTTCAGTCCAGTATGGTTTGTAATTTTTCCTCGCTCCTCTTGGAATGGACTCAGTGGCTGCCTGTATTATCGCTCTGTTTAGACTTTCCACCATTTGCTTTATGTTGCCATATCGTGTATTTATGTTTTCACAATATTTGTCTGTTAGTATGGCAAATCTGTCCCAATCTGCTCGTTTGTAATTCCAGCGGGGCAAGGGCTTTTGCTCCTGTGGAACATACTCCATATTCATTTCAAGCTTGATTGGTCTGTGGTCACTACCTGCTAATTGGTCCAGCACATGGCGATCGATTTTGTGGAGGATGTCTCCTGTGCAGAAAGCTAAGTCTGGAGTAGAAGTGGTAAGCCATCTTCTGGAGTAGAAGCTCGGTGTGTCATCCGCTTTGTTGAGTAGATGGAGATTTGAGTCTATTTCCCAGTCCTCCAATTCATCTCCTCTTTTGTCAGTATCTGGGTATCCCCATCTTTCTGAACGGCTATTAAAGTCTCCGACAATAATGCAGTTTGTGTCAGTTATTTTCATGTTTGAGAGTGTAAGGTCCTTATCTGCTGGGCTATACAGATTGTAGATTCTTATTTTCACGTCCTTTATCATTATATCAACACCTATAATTTCCGTTTGGTTGTCAGAGATCACAGATACTTCGCTGCAAGGTATTGTATTTCGTGTAAGTATTAGAACTCCTCCTTTGTGTCCTTCGCGGTCGAAACGTGTGGCCTGATATCCTCTGACTGAGAATTTGTGATTGGCGTTGAGGTGTGTCTCTTGAATGCATGCCACATCTATTCTATCTTTATGAAGACGCTGTGTTAGGGAGTCTTTCTTCTTGTAAACTCCTTCGGCATTCCACTGTAGTATGTTGAGTGTCCGGGGTATTTGGTCAATAGCTCTTAACCTACTCCTCTGTGCCTTGACTCCACAGCACAGGGGAAGGTGACCACCAGTAGTCATGGGTGGACCCCCTCGAGGCAGGGGGCCCGGCACTATCACCGCCTGATGGGACTTCACGGGATTAGCACCATATCGATTAATTTTGATTTGTGACATCATGAATTAAGTTACGTTGCACTGCTTTGTCAAGCCTGTGGCTCAGTACATCCGATTTCGACAAGCATTTATTCGGGATGCTTTCCCTAGCCTTTGACTGTCCCCAGTCTACCTACAAGGCAGCAGGTTTCACGTTGCACTGCTTTGTCAAGCCTGTGGCTCAGTACATCCGATTTCGACAAGCATGTATTTGGGGTGCTTTCCCTAGCCTTTGACTGTCCCCAGTCTACCTACAAGGCAGCAGGTTTGTGTGTCTCTTCGTCTGGTCCCTCTCCCTTGACCTGTCCGACATGGGGGGCCCTACCAGTAGCTGTGCTACCATCGGTATAGCTCTTGGGGTCATTGGGACGCACAAGCCCCTCTACCTCGTCACGGTGGACACACAGCAGAGGGGATACCACCATCTCAGTCTTTGGTGTTCTGGATAAACTATTGATGATAATCCTTCATACCACCATCTCAGTCTTTGGTGTTCTGGATAAACTTTTGATGATAATCCTTCATACCACCATCTCAGTCTTTGGTGTTCTGGATCAACTGTTGATGATAATCCTTCATACCACCATCTCAGTCTTTGGTGTTCTGGATAAACTATTGATGATAATCCTTCATACCACCATCTCAGTCTTTGGTGTTCTGGATAAACTATTGATGATAATCCTTCATACCACCATCTCAGTCTTTGGTGTTCTGGATCAACTATTGATATTCCTTCATACCACCATCTCAGTCCATCCAGCATTGTTTCTCTCAATCAGCCTCTGCTTCTTTTGCCACTAATCTATCCAGTCATTATAAGACTTTAAATGCCTCTCGTCTCATCATATGACTAAAGAAAGCTGTTTTTTTTCATTCTTATAGTTGCAAATAATGTTCTACTTTCATTGGCTGCTTCCAGGTAATCATTGTTAACTACTCTGGTAGTCCATGGTATTTCACAACATTTGTGACAGGAGCCATATCTCCGTTGCTGCCAAGGTCTTCCTAATTTTCTCATTGACATTTCATGATTCACTGCCATATAGCAAAACAGATTCTATATAACATTTCAGAACTCTTTTCTTACATGAAATTTTAGCGACTTATTGCATGCATATCATGACAATGGGGTAGAATAAAACTAAATGCATTTACTAGCTAATACATGCCTTGTGGTTGTTGATATCTGCTTGACTACGGTTCACGACACCAATAATTCCTAACTTCACTGGAATAACCCGACCACAAAGGACATCCATTGCATCTGTACCAGCATCCATAAGATCTAATTTTGTGATTACAGCTAATGTGCGGCGACCTGATTGAAGAATTAAAATAAAACAAATACAATTAGTTAATTATTTCAATTTTGCATCATAAATTATGTTTCACTCACATTATGATGATGATGTCTTTTACCCCTATCTTCTTCAGCTTCCTTCTAATATGCTGTTAGGTTTTTGGCCCCTGTATTCTTCATCCTCCTCCTCCTCACATATTATGTGGGGTCTTTCTCCCCTTTCATCTGCCTCCTCATATATTATTTTAGGTTCCCTCTCCTTTCTTCTTCTTCCTTCTCATATATTATGTTAGATATTTTTTCCTTTTCTTCTTCTTCTTCCTCAAATATTATGTTAGGTCTTTCTCCCATATCTTCTTCTTCCTCAAATATTATGTTAGGCAACTCTCCCTTATCTTCTTCCATTTCATATATTATGTTAGGTCTTTCCTCCTTTTCTTCCTCCTCCTCAAATATCATGTTAAGTCTTTCTCCCATATCTTCTTCTTCCTCATATATTATGTTATGTCGTTCTTTCCTTTCTCATTCTTCTTTCTCATATTTTGTGTTAGATCTTTCTCCCTCTTCTTCATATTTTGGGTTAAATCTTCTTTTTATCATTATCAAAAATGTTACTGCATTCATTTCCTTTACTACATCTTCAACCAATTTTTCCTTTATCAATAATGTGACTATTCATTTCCCTTGCTGCATCTTCAGTCTGTTTTTTTCCCTATCAAAAATCAACTTCGCAAATTAGCTGAAAACTGTTTCATTTTTTAATCTCACCCTATTATCCCTGGATGGGTGCTAGCGAAGTTGACAGCAAACTCCGCTGGTAATGTCTTGAGCACAGTAGGAAGCATGTTCGACACTTGAGCTAGTCGCATGTCACAGTGAGTAGCTGCCTCTTCCTCCTTGCTCTAGGCCTACAAAATGTGATGGTGCTATCTCATCACAGACCATTAGCAGGAAACTACTTCAGGGCCAATGTATGTAATATTCTTGGAATGGCATACAGATCATGTCTCACATGTAAGTATGCACAATATCATAAGACAATGTATGTAATGTAATATTCTTGGAATGACATACAGATCATGTCTCACATGTAAGTGTGCACAATATCATAAGACAATGTCTGTAATGTAATATTCTTGGAATGGCATACAGATCATGTCTCACATGTAAGTATGCACAATATCATAAGACAATGTATGTAATGTAATATTCTTGGAATGACATACAGATCATGTCTCACATGTAAGTGTGCACAATATCATAAGACAATGTCTGTAATGTAATATTCTTGGAATGACATACAGATCATGTCTCACATGTAAGTGTGCACAATATCATAAGACAATGTATGTAATGTAATATTCTTGGAATGACATACAGATCATGTCTCACATGTAAGTGTGCACAATATCATAAGACAATGTCTGTAATGTAATATTCTTGGAATGGCATACAGATCATGTCTCACATGTAAGTATGCACAATATCATAAGACAATGTCTGTAATGTAATATTCTTGGAATGACATACAGATCATGTCTCACATGTAAGTGTGCACAATATCATAAGACAATGTATGTAATGTAATATTCTTGGAATGGCATACAGATCATGTCTCACATGTAAGTATGCACAATATCATAAGACAATGTCTGTAATGTAATATTCTTGGAATGGCATACAGATCATGTCTCACATGTAAGTATGCACATATCATAAGACAATGTATGTAATGTAATATTCTTGGAATGGCATACAGATCATGTCTCACATGTAAGTGTGCACAATATCATAAGACAATGTCTGTAATGTAATATTCTTGGAATGGCATACAGATCATGTCTCACATGTAAGTGTGCACAATATCATAAGACAATGTCTGTAATGTAATATTCTTGGAATGGCATACAGATCATTTCTCACATGTACGTGTGCACAATATCATAAGACAATGTATGTAATGTAATATTCTTGGAATGGCATACAGATCATGTCTCACATGTAAGTATGCACAATATCATAAGACAATGTCTGTAATGTAATATTCTTGGAATGGCATACAGATCATGTCTCACATGTAAGTATGCACAATATCATAAGACAATGTATGTAATGTAATATTCTTGGAATGGCATACAGATCATGTCTCACATGTAAGTGTGCACAATATCATAAGACAATGTCTGTAATGTAATATTCTTGGAATGGCATACAGATCATGTCTCACATGTAAGTGTGCACAATATCATAAGACAATGTCTGTAATGTAATATTCTTGGAATGGCATACAGATCATTTCTCACATGTACGTGTGCACAATATCATAAGACAATGTATGTAATGTAATATTCTTGGAATGGCATACAGATCATGTCTCACATGTAAGTATGCACAATATCATAAGACAATGTCTGTAATGTAATATTCTTGGAATGGCTTACAGATCATGTCTCACATGTAAGTATGCACAATATCATAAGACAATGTATGTAATGTAATATTCTTGGAATGGCATACAGATCATGTCTCACATGTAAGTGTGCACAATATCATAAGACAATGTCTGTAATGTAATATTCTTGGAATGGCATACAGATCATGTCTCACATATAAGTGTGCACAATATCATAAGACAATGTCTGTAATGTAATATTCTTGGAATGGCATACAGATTCATTTCTCACATGTACGTGTGCACAATATCATAAGACAATGTCTGCGATATCACAAAGATCTCATAACAATTGTCAAAACAAGAGAACTCAATTGTCAAAATCAACTGGATTTTCCAGAACACAACTGACTGGAACAGACCCAGATAAAATAAGTTTACCAGATGTGCAGGACAGATAATAACAAATAATATTCAGAAATGGACAGAAATAAAAACCTGAAATGCTGACAAGAGACATGCGTGTGAAAACAGAACATACAGAGCTCAGCAGGAAAGGTTGGAGTGCATCACTACCAAACATTGAAAATATTCCTTGTTTTGGGGTAAGTTTTCATATTTTGACAAATTAGTCTGTGCACAATCTATTTGACATTCTCTTTTTGATTCCCAGCTACTGGGGTATTTTTTGGACGTGCAGCAAGTAAAGTTTCTCGAAGTCATCACCCATATTCAAGATCATCATCATCATGTGCCATGCCGATAAGCGTGGGCGGTCATGTTTCGCCATCTCAATCGATCACCAAAGTCATGGACCAGCTCAGTGTTCTTGTCTCGACCATGCCACATGGCCAAGCCTTCCAGGTATTTACTTCTCTGCCTTCCCCCTGTTCTCTCCCCCTCGATCTTGCCATTTGTCACCAAGTTCTCCAATTTATTTCTTCTCATAACGTGACCAAAACATGTTGACTTTCTATATGCAATTTCTCTAATTAGTTTACAATTTTCATTTGTTTCTTGTGGGACTTGGTCATTGGTTTTTCTGTCTGTCAATAGTATTCTTTTCATTTTCCTCATAAACCTCATTTCCACAGCCATCAAATATTTTTCAGCCTGTTTTCATATCCATACAAAAGCACCCCAACACTTTTTATTAATTGCAAATTATATCTTTTAATTGGTCAGTATGTTTTCCATCTTGTAAAAGGCTACCTTCGCCACAGCAATTCTTGTTCTAATCTCTTCTAGGCATTTCCCATCAGATGTTATGACAGTTCCAAGATAATTATACAGATTCACTTGTTTAAGAATATTCCAATTTACTTGTATATTACACTGTGGTATTTCCTTCATCCTTGTGACGACCATAATCTGTGTCTTCTTACAATTTAATTCTAACCCTAGTTGTTTGCTGTGTGCAACAACTGCATCTGCTAAATATTGCAGATCCTGAGAACAAGGGGAACGAACTTTATTTTCAAAGGGTAACAAATTGGGCACGCAGGCCAGTCTTACATTCGGCCCTTCCATATTCAAGGCTAGGTGTAAAATCCAGATCTCAGGATCAGGGATTATCTTTCCACGCTTTCATCATCATCATCATGCACCCCGCAAAATGGTGCAGACGTTCATTACCTCTACAGATCGTAGCCCCTGGTGTTCTGGCTCAATTCTACCATTGGTATTCCATCATGTAACCTTTTTAGGCCATTCATCATCATTTATCTCAATCTGTCTGTCTTTTTTAATTACTCATCTTTCCTGTGGTCATATTTTCCATTTCCCTTCTCATTACATGACCAAAGAACATTGTTTGTCTCTTTCTTGTAGTTGTATATTTTCAGAAATGTCATGGCAGGGCAGGCTACGCCCCAAGCCTTGGTTGGCAACTGGTCTAGGATGGAAGCTCTGACAGGCAGACAGTTAAAGCACTGCTTTGCTGATCGAGCAACTTCTGCAGCTTGTCTTGTTCCAGATGTATTGATGTTACCTTTCCTCTGGAGTAAACTAAGCAGGCCAAGAGAGTGATTGTGCTGCATGGGCAACACATGGTCTCTACAATTCAGCCCAGGCTTTGTGCTATAGAGAGGTGAACTTAACCAGTCTCGGAATCACATTCGCTAGCACCATAGGTTGTAGTTATTATGGCTTTTTAAAGCACAATGAAACAAACTATTGTCTGTTAAGACAGCAAGGTGCCAATGATGAGTCTCTTTCAGGCAATCATTATTAGTTACTCTGGCAGTATTCACAACATTTGTCTCAGAAACCACATCTCCATTGCCTCCAAGCTCTTCCTAATCTGATGACCAGTTCTCTTCTTCACAACCTTTCCTTGCCAGTTGATTTCCAGAATAACATCCAGTACCCTTGTTATACAGCCAGGTTGACTGTCAAGTCTTACCCTACTGGTCAGAAGAAAAAATCCTGTCACTGCTGGGGAGTGAATCTGAACAACTATCTTGGTAAGCAAGCTAACTAACCACTATGCCACCATAGTTGCTGTTGGTAGGTTTTTGTTTTTTTTTATTAATGTTGCATGTCCCTTACAGGACGTTGCAGTCAACACCAGCATTTTTCAGCTGCTGTTGATGTACTAGGCAAAATTACGCTCAGTAGTTTGCCATTGTTTTCTGAGCGACCGGCTCACATACACCCGTAAGTTAAAGGCGTGGCACGAACCTCTGCCGATTCTTGCGCAGCTACGTTACTCACGCGAATATACGGGATTACGGAGAAAGACGTTAACCGTGGGTAGGTTTACTCATTTTTTTTAATTTTTAGCCTGAGCAGCACTTATTCAGCCAACTCTTTTTGATGCTCAAATGTCGTGAGATTTCTAACATGCACACAACTCCTCCATTTTTTTGCCCCTATCCAAGAAGGCTGGCGTCTGATTCTCAACTGTTCATTAAATTCTCCCAGTAAAAACTAGCAATATTATAAAATGCTGCAATGCATGTTTTGATAGTTTACTTGGTGTAAAGTTACATTGAACCAATTTTGATGCATGGAAGCAATTCATGGACAATAGCATATTCATGAGAAATTACTTAGGGGTAGCAGAGTGGTTAGTTAGAAAAATGTTGAAACGCCATGGACAGATAAAAAGAGTCATGAAGAGGTCTAGAAAAAAGCAATCTCATGAAGAGAACTGATTACTAATATTTTTTATTTTTTTTTTGCATATCCTTTACAGGACATCGCTGTCAACATCAGCATCTTTCAGCTGTATGTTGATTTCTTGGCAAGATTACGCTCAGAAGTTTGCCACTGCTTTCTGAGCGGCCGGCTCAGTTATCTCGCAAGTCACCAGCGGGGATCGAACCTACCCAGCTCTCGCCCCGCTACGAGACTCTGCGTGATAAACGGGATTACGGAGAAAGTGTTGTAATCCCTCGGCCAGAGAGACCGGCTTACTAATATTAGAAGCAGATAATTTACATTCTTTGGAAATGTTGTGAGATGAGAGGTAAAATGAAAACTTTTGTGATAAATGGGAAAATTAGAGGGGAAGAGAGATAGTGGAAGACGTGGGGAGAAGATGGTTGACAACTTGACTTTTTAGCATGGAGAAATATCTGTACTGGAAATTATCAGGAACACACAAGACTGGGGTTAGTGGACAATGATGAAGACCAATGCCATACATCATGGAAATTTTTTTTTAAAACTAATTTTAAGGAACCTTTCAACTGATGTGTTCATAACACAGCTGGGGGAGATTTGGAAGCAGACTGCCTTGTGTTGGTTTCCATAAAATGGTATGAGTGTCAGTAATTCAGAAAGCAATGGCAAAACTACTGAATGTAAACTTGTCAAGAAATCACAAGCAGCCAAAAATGTTGTAGTTGACTGTGATGTCCTGTAAAGGATATGCAACTAACTTGTCAACAGAACCAACAAACTGTTACCATCAGGGTCATACTCCCGTGCTAGTTTAATTCCTTCTGAGGTGGCGAAGTCCGTATTAGCAGCGGTCACAGCAAGAATGACTGAATTTGGATTGGAAATGTAATGAATGCAAAGGTCTCGGATCTGACTTTCAATGTCTGGAGGTTGATCCCCTACAGGAACTTTGGTTAAACCTGGAAGGTCAACAAGGGTCAAGTTCACCACTTTATTTGAATAGATCTTCAGCACGATTGGATCCGGACAGATACCCTGTAAATTAGATATAAAATGGGGTATTTAACCTGCCCAAATAACATACTGTAATCTTTTGTTTTGACATGTAATAAGATCATGATATGTTTAAAAACAAATACAGGTAGCTGGATATGCACTTTCATAATTTCATGCACTGAACTGCAATCAGGATATGCACACTCATATTATCTCACACTGAACTGCAATCAGGATATGCACTATCATATTATCTCATGCTGAACAACAATCAGGATATGCACTCTCATATTATCCCACACTGAACTGCAATCAGGATATGCACTCTCATATTATCCCACACTGAACTACAATCAGGATGTGCACTTTCATAATATCTCACACTCAACTACAATCAGGATATGCACTTGCACATTATCCCACACTGAACTGCAATCAGGATATACTCTCTCATATTATCTCACACTGAACTGCAATCAGGATATGCACTCTCATATTATCTCACACTGAACTGCAATTAGGATTGCACTCTCATATTATCCCACACTGAACTGCAATCAAGATATACACTCTCATATTATCCCACACTGAACTGCAATCAGGATGTGCACTCTTATATTATCTCATACTGAACTAAAATCAGGATTTACACTATCATATTATCTTACACTGAACTACAATCAGGATGTGTACTCTCATATTATCCCACACTGAACTGCAATAAGGATATGCACTCTCATATTATCTCACACTGAACTGCAATCAGGATATGCACTCTCAAATTATCTCACACTGAACTGCAATCAGGATATATACTCTTAAATTATCTCACACTGAACTAAAATCAGGATATACACTCTCATATTATCTCACACTGAACTACAATCAGGATATATACTCTTATATTATCCCACACTGAACTGCAATCAGGATATGCACTCTCAAATTATCTCACACTGAACTGCAATCAGGATATGCACTCTCAAATTATCTCACACTGAACCGCAATCAGGATATGCACTCTCAAATTATCTCACACTGAAATGCAATCAGGATATGCACTCTCAAATTATCTCATACCGAACTGCAATCAGGATATGCACTCTCAAATTATCCCACACTGAACTGCAATCAGGATATAAACTCTCATATTATCTCATATTGAACTACAATCATGATATATACTCTTATATTATCTCACACTGAACTAAAATCAGGATATACACTCTCATATTATCTCACACTGAACTACAATCAGGATATGTACTCTCATATTATCCCACACTGAACTGCAATCAGGATATAATTAAGTTGCATGTCCTTCACAGGACGTAGCAGTCAACCCCAGCATTTTCACTGTTCGTGATTCCTGGGCAAATTTTACGTTCAGTAGTTTGCCATTGCTTTCTGAACGACCGGCTCCTGTACCTTTTTCAAAAAAACCAGCACCGTTTTGAACCCGGGTATATGGGCTCACAAACCGCGTTCGCAAGCCCTTAGCCATAAAGACCGATGCATCAGGATGTACACTCTCATATTATCTCACACTGAACTACAATCAGGATATGTACTCTCATATTATCCCATACTGAACTGCAATCAGGATATACTCTCTCATATTATCCCACACTGAACTACAATCAGGATATGTACTCTCATATTACCTCACACTGAACTACAATCAGGATATGTACTCTCATATTATCCCACACTGAACTACAATCAGGATATGCATTCTCATATAATATCACACTGAATTACATTCTGGGTATGCACTCTCATATTATCTTGCATTGAACTACAATCAGGATATGCACTCTCATATTATCTCATACTGAACTAAAATCAGATTTGCACTCATATTAATCTCACACTAAACTATAATCAGGATATGCACTCTCATATTATCTCACTCAATTACAATGAAGATATGCACTCTCATATTATCTCCCACTGAACTACAATCAGGATATACTCTCATATGATCTCACACTGAATGACTTCTTCTTCTTTCGTTCACTTGAAATTTGTCTATAAAATTCCAATGTTGTTTCTTGTATGAACTTCACTGTCTTTTTTAGTTCACTCAGTGGTCCATAGAGTTTATCTTCCACTGTTGTGTCTCCAGGCCAGAAGGTTTGCCTCAATCAATCATGTGCCTTGCCAGAAAGCGTGGGCGGTCATGACTCGCCATTTCACTCAAACACCAGAGTCGTGGATCAGCTCAGTGTTCATGTGTCGTCCATGCCATGTGGCCAAGCCATCCAGGTATTTTCCTCTCGGTCCTCCTCTTGGTCAGTTCCCTTCGATCTTGCCAGTTGTCAATAAGTTCTCCAATCCATTTCTTCTCATAACATGTCCAAAAAATGTTGACTGTCTACGTCTAATTTCTCTAATCAATTTACGAGCTTCATTTGTCTCCTGTAGTACTTGATCATTGGTTTTTCTATCTGTCCATGGTATTCTTTGCATTTTCCTCAGAAACCACATTTATGCAGCCATCAGATGTTTTTCAGCTTGACTGCACATTGTCCAAGTTTCAAATCCATACAAAAGAACAGGCTCTATGTATCCCCTCAACACTCTTTGTCTCGTTTCAATTCTTTTTCTTCTTCTTCTGCGTTCATCCGGAGTTTTTTTCCGGATCTGATTGTGTTGTGCCTGTTTACAGGAGAGCTGCGTTCTTGCGCCGTTAGGCCGACACATCCGACTTCTACGGGTATTTGTTGACCGGGTTAACCTTCCCGGGGCTCTCGTTTCAATTGACATCTTTTTATTGGTCAGAATATTTTTCATCTTGCTAAAGGCTACTTTCGCCATGGCGATTCTTGTTCTAATCTCTTCAAGGCATCTCCCATCAGATGTTATGATTGTTCCGAGATAATTGTATCGATTCACTTGTTGAAGAATATTCCCATTTACTTGTATATAACATTGTGGTACTTCGTTCTTCCTAGTGATTTGCCTAAAGGTTTGCCTATATATGTAATATTTTGTGCAGACTTGGCGTATGTGATCTTCTGTCTGTGGTGTCAATCCACATGTGCAAAATGGCTGATTCACCAATAATGAACTATAATTATGCGCACTCATATTATCTCAACCTGAACTATGATCAGAATTTATGAATTAGAAGAAAAACAACAAGTGAAGAGAGTCAGTTTTACAAGAACACAATCCAAATAACAGAAGACTACAAAGATGTCTTCACCAGCAAACAAAAGCAATAACAAACAATGACAAGAAAGATTGAATATTAACTACATTAAGGCATAATAATATGTAACCATTTACAACAAGAAATGAAAGGAAAATGGAGCAAATGAAATGATAGATATTTATCTGAGCACAAGGCTGATCTTAGCAGGCATGTAAGCATAATCGTTAGTAGATTATGCTGATCATGTCATGAGCACAGTCGGATGAGAGTTCAATGACTACCCTTCACTAAGAGAGGGAAAGACTAGCCACCCATTCATCCGTGCATTCAGACTACAGAATAGGATTACCCTTACACTTCACAGACCCACATCAGGTTCTTGTTTTGGGCAGTTGTTTTTCTTCTCAAGCTGATCTAGAGGACAGGTAGAGGTCACATGCTGAAATATCTGAAGTACATGCTGCTTACCATTAATCACTGTTTAACACCTGTTACTATGATCACTTACTTTATTTGTCCCTGACATCCGATCTGTCTCATTTTCAATCTCCTTACAAACTTCCTTGAAATCTGTGTAGATCTTATTCTTTGTGTGCAGGAACTTCGCCCACTCTAGAGCTGCATTCTTCTCTAAGAAATAAAATATATCACTGTATCTTCTTTTTTTGTACAAGCCAAGCTGTTTCACATACAATACTTATATGTGTGGATTCATCACCTTCATGTCATTCAGCAATATAAAACTACAGAATTATTTTCTACTAACATAATGATTAGATCTCTTTTTATGCCTGTTAAGCTTGTTTCTATTGTCAACCTTTAGTTTCTTCAGATGTAACTCTAATGTCCATAATATTAAAGAAATAGACCAGAGAGATGCTGCCATGGCCCATCAGTTAAGAAAAGAATACAGTCACTCTAACCTAGCATGAATGCTGAAAGAGGTGACCATGGAGAGTTTACATGGAACTGGCTACTGCACCCTGTAGGAAACTTTAGCTGACACATTCAACCAACCATGAGCAAGTATTCAGAAAAGAAAGAAAAATAATTCGCTAACCAAGATTAAAGGAGGCTCTTCTCCTAGAAAAAGCTTCATGTGATGTCTGGATAGCCAGCTAGATACCCGTCACCAAGGAAAATCTCCAGAATTTGTGCCTGGAATATCAGACCTATGTATGAAATGAAAAAGACAGCACAAGTGGTTGGGAAAATTAGATATTTTAAATTAGAATCTTGGGATTTTGCAAAGCAAGATGGATTGAAACAGGCGAAAAGCTTCTAAACACAGGTGAAATTGCGCTGTTTTCAGACCAGAGAAAGGAAAATGCCCCACACAGTGAAAGAGTAGGCTTCATGCAACTTAAAGAGGTAGAGAAAGCAATAATAGAGCATGATGAAATAAGCTCTAGAAAAATAACTGCACAATTTAGAACTACAACAAGAAAATTAAACATGAACATGATTCAGTGTCAAGCACCAACAAATGATAAGTATGAATCAGTTTAGAAAGAACTGTACAAAGTACTAAAGGTAGTCAAATAAATGGAAATATCAAAATTCTGATAAGTGATCTGAATGAAGATATGAACAGATATCACAGGTTATGAAGAGATCATGGGGGAAACATGGAATTAGGCCAATGAAAAAATTGAGAATTATTTACCAATTTCTACGCAATGAATCAATGTCACAAAAAGAAGTGGGTATCAAAGCGGCTATGTGACTGACTGCCCACCCTGCCATCTTTACAGATAGCTTCAAAAAAGGCACAATAACTACAACCCATGGTGGGGACCAGGGATGGAGTTATACTTATCCACAGTACAAAGCCTGGGTTGAAGAATTTACAGTAAGTCTCTAAAAAGTATCAGATCCCACCAGTTAGTATATGAGGTGAGTATGGAAGCCTGCTGGCAGTATTTAGAATGATGAAAACACGAAACATGCTTATGTTCAACACTGTTTTTAAAAACAGAAGAAATAAACAAAACATAAAAAGCAAATTAAAATAATAGCAAATCTAGAGCTACAAAAGTCAGAGCCCGTGAAAAATATGCAGAAGCTAATAAAAAAGTTAGAAAACTTATGGATAAGAGACAATATTTACATCGCCTAGCTGCAGAGGTAGAAGTAGCAGCAGCAAAAGGAAACCTCAGAGACCATTATAGCACTACAAGAAAAACAGCAGGAAAATATAAACAACAAGTGGATTGATTAAAAAATAGTAATAGGAAAGTCCTCACCAACATTAAAGATCAAACAAACAGATGGATTGAATTCTTTGAGGAACTGCTGAATAGACGGAAGTAGCAGCAGCAAAAGGAAACCTCAGAGACCATTATAGCACTACAAGAAAAACAGCAGGAAAATATAAACAACAACTGGATTGATTAAAAAATAGTAATAGGAAAGTCCTCACCAACATTAAAGATCAAACAAACAGATGGATTGAATTCTTTGAGGAACTGCTGAATAGACCAGTCCCAGAAGACCCTCCAGATATCTAGCTATCATTGGCACCTTGCCGTCTTGACAGACGATAGTTTGTAAGGGATGGAGTTATTGCCTCTCCATAGCACAAAGCCTGGGCTAAAATATAGAGATCATGTGTTGCCCATGTAGCATGATCCCTCTCTCGGCCTGCCTAGTTCACTCCAGAGGAAAGGTAACACCTCTACATCTGGAACAAGACAAGCTGCAGAAGCTGCTGGATCAGCAAAGCAATGCTCTAATTGTCCGCCTGTCGGAGCTTCGATCCTAGACCAGCCGCCAACCAAGGCTTAGGGCCTGGTCTGCCCTGCCATGACACTTTGTCTTTAGGTTGCATTTCCTCGCACCAGGGTAAGGCTTGTACCCTCCCAATTGCGCTCTTCCGCCCGAAGCCGTTGGCACAATGTGGGGTGTCGGGTTTGGTAAGCGCCGCCCAACGTTCGGCGCTAACAGAAAGCAGGTAGTACCGTCTACTGTTATACGGTAGCTCAGTCATATCTGACTAAGACCTGACACAGATATCTAGCATGCAGAAGAAAAACCATCTAAAGAAGAGATTAGTAAAGCTATCAAACTTCTGAAGCAGGGGCTGTTAAAATTAATATCAACAATTCAAGTTAATTATTGCACAAATTATTTTACAGAATCTAGGAAACTAAAGAAATACCAGTAGACTGGAGGGGATATCTGGCGAAGCTGCCCAAGAAAGAGAACGTACAGGAGTGTAAAAATTTACTGTCCATTCCTGGGAAGATATTAAGCAGGATTATTCTGGTGAAACTAAGAAATGCCTTTGACAAACAACTAAGGGATGAACACGGAGGCTTTCAATGAAATAGACTGCATGGACCAGACAGTCCAACTGCCCATAGTAATAGAACAAAGTATTGAATTAAACCCACCACTTTATATTGGTTTTTGGGGATTGTCTTTCAAAGCACTGATAGCAAATCTCTTTAGAAATTGATGAGGCATTATGGGATCGCATCATAAAATCATTGACTTAAAAATGGAAACACAGAGGAATGAGGTGCAGGGTCCTACATGAGGGAAAGCTAACAGAGGCATTCACAATAAGAGCAGGAGTAAGGCAGAGGTGCCTATTGTCCCTCTATTATTCTTACGAGAGGTCTGCATCGCTGCAAGGATTAATGCACTAATGCTCAAACTCTCAGTGTGCTGACGGCGGGGTACAGGGTTCACTCCTTACACCAATCAGTTGGACTTAAATGTTGACTTATCATTCAGAAAGTAATGGCAAACTATTTAACATAAAATTGCCAAATAAATCAACTTGAGGTTGAAGTTGATTGCAACGTCCTGTAAAGGACATGCAACATTATTCCTACAGACTGAAGACAACAACAATCACTGTCAGAGATGGAATTCAATGGACTCCTTTGACAACACAGCTCGATGATCTGGACTTAGCTGATGACAGTGCACTGCTGTCTCACACACAAAATCAAATGCAAGATAAACTAAACACACTGGATAAGAGGCCATAACAATTAGGTTTAACAATTCATATGAGAAAGACAAAGATAATAAGAATAAATCAATCAATCAAGATCCTGATCTCTTTTGGTGAAACCTCACTTCAAGTGGTTGAATAACACATATATTTGGGTAGCAATGTAGGCACAGTCTGAGGAACAGACAGGCATGGTAAAGTAGAATGCAAGAGAAGCTTTTATAGCACTAGGAAATGTGAGGGAGTCGAAAGAAAATAAATCTAGCACCAAACTTAGAATATTGAACTGGAATGTCAAATCAGTACCACTGTGTGGATCAGAAACATGGAGAATGTCTAAACTATTACTAATAACCAATAAACATTCATTAACTGGTGCTGCCAAGAATATAAGGACTCAAATGGTATGACAGAATCATTAATGCAGAGCTTATAGAGAGAACCAAACAAATCTCAGCAAATCAAGAGGTGAGTAAGAGACACTGGCACCAGACAGGATGCACACTGAGAAAACATTAAGTGTAATTAGAGAAGTCCTTTCTTTGGAACCCACAGAGCAAAAGAAATCAAGACAGCCTAAAATCATGTGGAGAAGAACATTTAAGATAGAGATTAATAATATGGAAAGGAAGTGAATAATATAGGAAGGACATGGAGAGAGTTGCAGAAGGCAACAGATAGGAGCACTTGGCGTGAGTTGGTTAAGAACCTATCCTCAATTGGGCAATAAATGGCAAGAGTGATACAGTCAAGAACTACATAATAATTGAAGATTTCTTTTGGAAATATTAGTACCATTGCAAAATAAATCCATTAAAAGCCAACAAGAGAGAAGTGACAAGAAATTAACTCACGCCCATCCTCATGACGAATCCGTGAATTGTCTTTGGAAATGTGTAGGAGCTGCAGCACTAGAGGCCTGCGAGTCACAATACCCGTACCCCTTGGAAGAAAATCATGACCAACCAGTGTTTCAAGCACAGAGCTTTTCCCAGAGCTCTAAAAAAGGCATACAAGATTATATTTAAACATAAAACAAGTATACATTCTGAATTATTATAAATCTATGCACAATACATATGATCAGATAAACTTGCCCCTGCCCGGTGATTCGGCTGCAATTAAATCAACTAGCTACAAAAGTTACAAAACAAGGTGATAACGCATTCTTCTTCTCTCATCTGATGTTTTTAGACAAAACTGTGTTGTGCTTGTTTACAATAGAGCTGTGATATTTGCGCCGGTCAGGCAAAACATATCTGACATTTTACCAGCATTTGTTCACCAGGTAGTGCAGATAACATATCAAAGGGATATAATAATATACAGTCAACAAATATATTTACGCGATTTTATTTTCTTGTCAAAATAATAATACAAAAGGCTAGAGGAGATTTCATAATAAGAAATTATTTTTTTTTAAAGAAAAGGAACTATAACGAGTACCAAACTTAATATACTGAAATGTAACACTCTTATCCAAATAGAGATTGTGATCAATGTAAAGCAAAGAAACACAGCCACAGAAGCAAAAATATTTTTGACAGACATTTGGTTGCAAGACTCCCATATCTGACTGTATGATAGTATGATGCCGGTTTCCCTGGCCGAGGGGTTAAACAACTTTCTCCGTAATCCCGTTTATCCACGTAGGGTAATGCAGCGTGTGAGAATTGGAAGCGGTTCTCGCCACATTGGTAACTTACGGGATAAGTGAGCCGGCTGCTCAGAAAGCAATGGCAAACTACTGAGCGTAATCTTGCCAAGAAATCAACAACAGCAGTAAAATGCTGGTCTTGACAGCAATGTCCTGTAAAGGATATGCGAGGGGAAAAAAAAAAGATAGTATGATATATAGTTCCCACTTGCTACAGATCTTTCTCTTTCCTGTGTAAATTACAAAAAACTGTTTTTGTACTTTAATTGTCACTGGACAAGATGGTGCTACAGCCACACCAACTCGAGGTGGCGAAACTGAAGAGTGGGAAATAGACAACCTGTTTTTCCTCAGCCATACAGATGACCCATCAACTTTATTCTTATGAAGATGGCTGACTACAACCAGCCCAGTTTTGGTCCTGTGCACTCATGACTTAGGCCAGAATATGTCATGACAAATCCTATCACAATTGGGTGGAAATGATCACAAGTCTGTGGAACTAACTTGGAATTTAGAAAGGTATTGAATTCTACTTAACACAGATGGAACTATAAGTGTGCCAGCTTGAGAAACCTTCAAAGAACTGAGTACTACATTGTGTAAGAGTAACAAACATTACTTGAAAATAAATAAAAAGGTACAGGCTTTCACTATAGAAGTCTCTAAGGTTTTCAATATACAAGAATTCTGGACAGAAGATGAAGTTGAGTAATAAGAACAAGAAAAATTGTTGAAAAAATCACTCAGCATTGAAAACAACAGACAAGACACACAAGCCAATCCTTAAGAAAACTAATGATAAACTAGACTCCAATAATTACTGCTCAATCAGCCTTGTAAGATGTGCTGGCAAGACTATGGAAAGAATAGTAAATAGCTTACTCTAACAGTATCTGAAACCAAACCAGAAAAATACAACTTCTTTCACATCAACATGGTGGATTCAGGTGGTTTCATAATACAGAACAAACTTCATAGCACAAGAGATACAAGGTGACTTTCAAGACCATTAGCATATAATAGTTCCTTGAGTGGACCTGGGAAAGGCAAGAGACACGGTCTGCACAGTCTGTGCCTATAACTCACAAAATGTGAAATTCAAGGCAAATATAGGGTGTATTTTTAATGACTGTACAGTGTTTGAAAATACTGTCGGTCCACCAAAAAGAAGCAGTTGTTTTTTGGCACCATTATGATAATGTGGCCAAAAAACAACAGCTTCTTTTTGATGTTTGTGATAAGTTGTCTTTGCGACTCAGCTTCCTTAAAACGTCCAGGTTGCTCATTTTGGCTGTCCAATTAATTTTCAGCATTCTTCTATAAAACCACATCTCCCAGGCTTCCGTGGATTTTTTTGCCTGTTTACTAATTGTCCAGGATTCGCAGCCGTATGTCAAAACTAGTTCTTTGTAACATGCAAAAACTTTTTTTCTAACTTTCAAGGACAATGACTTATTGTACAAAACATTCTTCATTTGACAGAATGCAGTTTTTCCTTGTCCTATTCTGTTCTTTATCTCAGAGAGTTTTAGAATACAAGAGATAATTCTCATATTCGTACAGAATACAGAAAAACGCACGCTGAGCGTGTTAGAAAACCACCATTTCCACTCACTCACCAAAGCCTGCACACTAGTTAGATAAATCAGCCTCTCCATTATGACAAAAGACCAACATTTCTAGGGATTAAATGTGATCAGAGATTGATTTAGAAGAAGCAAAATCCAACAGAATCAAGTGGGAGTAATGCTGAGGCTTAGATTAATGAAAAAGATAGTACATCAAGGGGAGCTGAAATCAGTATTTTCAAATACTGTCTTGGTAGTGAAAGATCGGTCATGGAATATGAAATCGTTGTACGATCAACTGCTTCTAAGTTAAATGTTCATAAAGTCAAGTGTGGACAGAATCAAAGAATCAAAATCAAATCAGAGGTCTTGGCAGGTCCACATGGCCGAATGAATAAGAACGCAAGTTCTTAAAAATCCGGTGAGCTGATGCCGAGGTAAGTGGTTCAACCCGTACACTGGACAGCTGGTCTAAAATGTTGACCTGTCGTCCTTGACTTGGGGACATTAATTACAAGTACCGCTGAAGTCTGAGTGGGTTCACCTGTTGGCGAGGGACGCTGTTAATAGGGAAAGCTAACCTATGCGCAAAATTCAGTCCATCACTATAAATAGTGTGTATGGACTATGCTTGAGTTCAAAGCGAGCGAGCGAAAAAAAAATAATAACAGTAGCCATAAAAATGTGTACTATTGTACCCACACAAAGAAACTAGAAAGAAGCAGTAAGTAGTGTACTGTCTACAGCAGCCACAATTTGAATTTTAGAAGGATAGAAACAAAACATCAGAACTACTCTCATCACCATGAAGCAGGTTCTTTGCTCCCATTAAACTACTACTACTACTGACAACTGAAAACACTAATCACTATATAAATTATTATAAACTATTAGAAATAATTAAAGTAGATGATAGACTGAGTACTTAGACCCTCTGTCTGAGGATTGGGTGGGGATCGGGATATAAATAATAATTTTTTCTGCAACTGGAAAAAAAAATTATCCCTGAATATGTAAACATCAAAGACGGTAGATTGAATCCATTATACCTGATTCCCAATAACAACTATCTGTGGTAGCTGTATCGTTTCGGAGCCAACGGTATTGAATACATCCTGGAGTTTGTTTATGACAGGGATTAATGACTCCATTTCGCCTTTGAACTGACGAAGGTTTGGTGTCAGCCGAGAACTGGAGGGCAAGTAACTCTGGTTCATTTCCAGGAATTGCAACTCTCTCCACACAGATTGATACCTAAATATCTTATAAGTTATAGTCATAACTACGTGCCAGTGACACTTGTCAGTATTTACTATTTATGTACACATTGGGAGTCCAGAGAATATTCTATTCACACATAAATAATTGTATCATCATTAGCAGGTCTTTTGCAGAACATCGCTCTCGTCATGACACAGTCGAAAGACTATAGATAATTTGCAGGTTCCCCTGCCTCATAATGGCATTGGACCGGGATTGGCCGGCATGCCGCTCTTAATGTGTTTGTGTGTGTGTGTGTGTGTGTGTGTGCCAATTGATTTATCACAATTCTCGCCCTGACGATGGAATCATCAGTCGAGTGGATATGTGCTAATAGGCAAAACAAGTGCGTGTGCTTCGTAGCGAAGATGAACGGATCAGTACCGTGAGGTAGATTGTCTCAGTATGATGCAAGTCTTCGAAATGCCGCCCCTTACGTGTTTTTTTTTTTTTTTCATTTTCTTTAAAAATGCCGCCCCCTTATGAAGCCCCCTGACGGTTTCACCTAATGTGGCCGCCTCTCTGTATCATAGCATGACAAGGCACGGCACGGCCCTGTAACGGATGGTGCTTAGTGCAGGAGACCCTGGCATATGATGCTACGACATCTAATCTGTGAATGGAGGTGGCGACAGTCACTGCGGCATTCCGTAGAAGACAAACAGCACATGCATGTGATTGTAACGGACTCCCGGAGGATGCTGAGAATGGTGAAGGCAGGGGTGTTTCGTGCAAAGTTGCATGCTTCAATTAAATAATAAAAGATCGGAAGTATCTGTTGGGTCGTTTCCAAGAACATGCTGATGTCTTGGGAAAAGAGGAAGTGGACAGATCGGCTGGTTCTGCGTTGCTGGATGGAGTATTGTTGCTTGTGGTAAAGCTCTTTTGGATCATGTTTTGGAAGAACAATCATCATGACATGGAGAGAACAGTATGAGCAGAGAATCTGGCCGACATTCAGTATCCCCAGGAAGGACCAGGTGGACATAGTTAGACTGTAACTGTATTGCAAATTGTGGTTGTTTGTTGAAGATCGGGGCGGAGCATGTATGGAAATGCTCAGAGTGCTTCGATGTCGGTTCTTGACTCAACTCAACTCAGCTCAACAGATGAAAACTGAATTTGATATCACGCTCAGGCGATGTGGAAGCAGATGGATTGACATTGATGTCCATTGTATGAGGCGTCCGCCGTTCAGAAATCAGACACAAAGATTTTCTTCCAAACAAATCTACATATGTATAAATGCAAACAGATGTTGATGAACCTGGCTATTGCCACACAAACGGTTACATCACACAGAGATCTCAATTAGGAGGGAAGGGGGGGGGGGGGGGGGTAAGAAACATGGTTGTGACTTCTTGCAGTTAAAACCACTAGCCCGAGAGATTATTGAGGCTACACACAGCCCACAAGAACTGACAGATGTGTATATAGATGGGCTAGCAGATGAGATAATTATAAACATAGGAGCTCGCCTTTTCATCAGAAGATGTGGCGTGGCCATCTGAAAAGCAGATTCAATTGGGAAGACATCGTTGAGTTTCAGAGCAGAATTTGTTGCACTTTTGCGTGCAACGAGAACCTTCACAACATGAAACCATATTATCTACTATACTACGTAAGATGAATTTACTGTTTTTTTTTTTTCGTTTGTTTTTTGCGCCCGCTCGCTTTGAACTCAAGCATAGTCCATACACACTACTTCTTGTAATGCTGCACTGAAATTTGCGGGTGGATTAACTTTCTCTGTTAACAGTGTCCCTCGCCCTCAGGCGAACCCACTCCGTCTTCAAAGGTACTTGTAATTTACGTCTCCAAGTCAAGGAACATAGGTCAACATTTTAGTCCAACTGTTCGGTGGAGTGCTTGAACCCCTTACCTTCACATCAACACACCGGATGTTTAAGAACACTCGCTCTTATCCATTCGGCCATGCTGACTCACGTTTACTGCTTTTCTTATTGCAGATCTCCCCTACTGACAGTGCAAAACATGATCTGTTGTAAGAAATAAGATCAGAGCTCAGCAGCATCAGATAACTCAAATTGAGTACCAGGAAATGTCTTAGGAATGGAAGGCGGTCGGTGTGATTTTGACCACATACCCCCGAAGTGCCGATTGGTCTTTAGTCTATAGTATAGCAAGATGAGTTTAGTACCATATGTCAAATACACCGAAACGGGTGTAAAAACTGTCCTTTAGTTTCTTTAATTTTCAGAAGCCGTCAAAGATCATCAACAGTTGCTATCAGGGGAAGACGCATAGGACACATAGCTTTTTAAAAAGTTAGTTGCATGTCTTTACTGGACGCAGCAGTCAACCCCAGAATATTTTGGCTGTTCGTGATTCCTGGACAAGTTTACATTCAGTAATTTGCCATTGCTTTCTGAACGGCCAGCACACTTACCATTTCATAAAAAACCGACACTGCTGTGTTTTGAACTCTGGTACACGGTGTTACGAGCTGCGCCCGCAACGCCTTCGCCACGGAGCCGGCAGGACATATGGTGCCAGATCCATATTTGTATAGAAAAACATTGGCGTTAAAGGTTAATGTCCATTTGGGTAAGGTAAGCAAGTATAGGACCCATTTTCCACGCCTTGGAGTGTATTATTTATATTGTGCTCGCTCCATATTTGTATAGCCCAATCGGCATTCAATGACTGCTGCGGTCAACATTACGCCGGTCGTCTTTACTTTCCGAGGCATTTCCTATTTCCAGTTTTAAGCTAGGTTGACCTGAGAGCCCAGGTCAATATTTTTTTTTAAAAGTAATAGACTGCCTTGGATACATGACACGGGACCAGGCGACAAGCCTTGTAGACAAAATGACTGCTGATAACATATCGCAGGACTGTCCTGTTTTCCAGGACCAATGAGATTGCATTTGGTTGACACGAGGAACATGTAAAGAAAAACCGCATGACTGACTGGAAGACTTTGAAGACGAATTATGATGTTTATTAATATAATTTAAACTGATACCTAAGTTTGTACGAAGGAGATGTATTGGATCTGTATCAGCACATTTATATCTTTTCATTCACTAAATGATTGTATTTTTTTTTAGTAGTTAGCTTTATCCGTCGCTGTGGCTTAGGGGATAGTGAAACGTGCAGTTTCGTAATTCCCCGTCATACCGAGTCGAGAGTTTGATATCAAGCGCGAGCGATGTGGAACCAGGCCGATTGACATTGATTTCCATGGTATGAGGCGTCCGCAGTTCAGAAATCAATGGTAGACTACTGAACTCACAATGCCTAGTGAATCACAAACAATTCTGGGATTGATTGCAACGTCCTGTAAAAGCAAATGCAGCAAATTACTTAACAAGAGTTGTTCCAAGTTATATAAATTACTTTGTTGTTGCCCATTACTTAGTGTTTCTTTGTTGTTTTATTTTATGTTTCGATAATTAGGTGAAAAATACTGAAAATTAATTAGCCAAAATGAGCAATCTGGACATTTTGAAGGAAGCTCAGTCGCAAAGACACATTATTACAAACATCAGAAAGAGGCAGCCATCGTTTTTTTTTTTTTTTGGAGGGGGGGGGGGGGGGTGATGGACCACATTAGGAGAAGACAAAAACTTGAACATGTAACAACCGGAAAGATTTGCGGAAAGGGAGATACGGGAAGACAGCACAAGAAGTTTCCTGACAGTCTAGTGTAATGGCACGGAAGGAAGATAACACACGAATTAGTTCATGCCGTCGGAGATCGCAATGTGTGGAAAAACATGAACGCCAGCCAGCAGGGCACTGGACGATGATGATGAGTTGGGTGTAGAATGTAAGCTGAAGGTCAAGGACACCGGAAGAACACAGTAAAATGTGTTGGATTCTAGTTTTTGGGACAACCAGGCTCGAGAGACAAGGTTGTTAGGTTGGCACACTAGGAGTTTGAAGTTTTATTTTTGTGTGTTTTGTTTCCTCACGGCAATTTAATTTTATATTTAGAAAGGTGCTATGTATAGAATTCCTTTGTTTTCATTTTACACATTTTTTTATAGGGGTCCCTTCTTTAATTTTGGGAGCCAAGATATGGCAACGTTGAAAGATTCTCATACTTTCCCCTCTAATAATAAAGTTTATAAACTCTAATTAATTTAGTTTAAGTTTAGTCATCTTAATAATTCTTATTTATAATTATTTTGTTTTATACTTATACTAGCTTGACTTTTGCTGATCTTATTCTGTTTGTTTTATTTGCAAGATTTGATAGAATCTTTCTCGTAACACGAAAATCACAATTTACAAAACACTGATCAGGTGAGTTGAGTTGTGCTTTTATGGTTCTGAAACCTGGAGTACAACGAAAGTAGACGAAGCATTGTTACAAACCTTTGAGAACTAAGTTTTAAGACGCATCTTTGGACCCATTAGTAGGGAAACACAAAGTGGAGAGAGGAAAAGAAGAAGTAACAGACATTTATGATCTGTTTAAGTCCCCGCTAATCATTCACTGGTAAATATGAAGGCTAATAATAGACTACAATGGCTAGGGCATATAGAAAGAATGGAAGGTAATAGGGAAACAAAACTCGCTTACACTCAGGAAATAAATGATCATAGACCCCGAGGTAGACCAAGAAGATGGTGGAGAGATAATATATATACAGACCTACAAGCACTTGGAATCAACGACTGGCAAGAGAAGGTCAACCAGAGAGACGAATGGAGATGGATTGTATCTGCAGCAAAGAACCTCAATGGCTCGGAACGCTGAAGAAGAAGATAGAATCTTTGTATGAAGCGAACTCTAAAAAATGTGAACGTGAAAGCCTCTATAATTTATGAAAATTATTTACTACACTAAACCACAGTTGGATGCCAGAATACAATTAAAAGTTAAAAGTCATTCAGTAAGCGACAGTAAAGAAAATAATCATTGAAACTGAAAGAAACATCAGTTTCATATAATTAGTAGCATAATGGGGACAACTGGGAATGGCAAAGTGCATGGCAACAATGTCTGACCTGGCAAAGAGTTAAAAATGGCACATCACATGGATTTGGATGCTCTTTTTTAAAAAGAGTTTGCAGGAATCTGATATGCATCTGCGAGGTGTTAGGACCAACACATTTCATAGTCCTGAATGCACAGAAGACTAGGTGGCTAATATTTCCTTCTCTTAGTGGATGATGAGCACAGGTGTCGACCCTCGTCACATCTAAATAAGGCAAGCCTGCTGGATGCCCTTTATAAGAATATATTATAATTGATTCCGAGACAACTGCAGTAAAATCTTGGAAATGAATGTGTAAAATATGGCTGTGGCAATATTTTATGAAAAAAGGCCTATAAATATGTGTAAAGTCAGAAAAGGACCATTTTCTTTCACTTGTGGCCTATAGGGTATATGGTGCTAGCCACACATTTGTATAGACCAACAGGCACTTGCTGGGTGATGTGGCCTATATCATGCTGGCCGCGCTGACTTTCCACAACATTCCTGGCACACATTTTAGGCTGGGTCAGCCCGGGAAAACAAAAAGCAAAATTAATGACACCTGTCCCTATTCTATGGTGAGTAAAGTTTAGTGTCAGGACACCACCAACAGCCGTAAATAACAGCTTCTTATCAGATTCGACAATAGCGTGGCCTCACACTAGTGTCACCAACATGGACATAATCATCATCACATGGTGAAGATACAATCTTGTCATATACTCTCAAATTGAATGCCGGAAGTTTGTGTGATTTGTACATAATATTACCAGACCTGAAAAGGTCCTTGATTGAACAACATACATGGTGTGGTGACTTCTGTCACAGGCATGGGGGGAAGTTAAGGTCACTGTGATGCGTAAAAAAGGCAGCAAGCTCCATCCTGGTTTTACGAAACCCCTTGCAAGACTTCTGCCATACGTCCGTGTCGTACACCATGGATAAATGGCCATGACTAATCTAAACCAAACTGCCAGTGTATCTTGAGGTTGGTGGCCCCCCAGAGATGCAGTGATTGGTAACGCTTCTGACACTCAGCACATCCTTAAATCATGAGTAAATGATGTCTGTCTACTAAACTGACAATATGGTCAAATGTCCATCAAATTAAATTCCTACTGGATGACCTGCTCAAATATCCACTGAATGAAAATCCTACTAAATGGCAGCCTTGTTCAGACTTCCCCGAAGTGCAGTAAATTAAATACTGGTGATGTGGGAAAGAAACCATGTTTTGCATGCATGTCTCTCAACACTGTAAGAAAGATACTGAATGTTTATGATGTGCAACACTGCAGCCCCAGCAAATTCCCCCAGGTGTGTAGGTGAAAAAATGTCATAGTGGTTGTCAGTTGGAAAATTGCTTAGCTAGCAAATGCATTTGGTGGAAAGTCACTATACCGCATAGCATGTGGTCATCAAAGTCAAAAGTTTGTGAACTGCAGCCATGTAGCCACCAGTATCCAGTATAAGAACCGTAGAATGTTATGTATCAGTTCTGCACTTATGGAAGCCTTTATAGATGGTGAAGATTGCCCATGATATTTCCCAGCCTTCCCTTGAGAGTTGATCAACATGCATACGGCCGTCACCAATGGGCTAATTCGTGAGTCAACAGTAGATAGAGAAACAAAGAGGACGTTAAAGCTTTTTGACCGCAAAATTTCCTACGGGAAAAACCAGGAAGGCTAACTTCGTCAACAAACGTCAGCAGAAGTTGGATGTGTCATTTGAAAGGCACAAATATCGCAGCTCTGCTGTAAACTGACACAATGCAGTTATGTCCAAAATAAAAAATATTGGACGAACAATGAAGAAGAAGAATATTAATATTACAGAAGAGGGTTACACATTTATTGAATGTCAAAGAGAACGGAATTATCTAATAAGAACTCAGTACTGATGAAGATTGGTTATTCCATCCATCCATCCATCATTTGCCATGCTGGTAAGCGTGGGCGGTCATGTTCTGCCATCTCACTCGATCACCAGAGTCGTGGATCAGCTCCGTGTTTCTGTCTCGACCATGCCACAAGGCCAAGCCATCCAGGTACTTGCTTCTAGGTCTTCCCCTTGGTCTGTTCCCCTCGATCTTACCAGTTGTCACCAAGTTCTCCAAATCATTATTGGTTATTAAGTCAGATGAATTTATAGAAACTGAAATATTTTGGCTATGTAAGCAGACATTAATATCTACAAAAGGTAACATAGAGGCAGGTGTACCACAGTAGCAAAGACCAGACAGATCACAATGCAGATGGATTCAAGATTTGATAGAATTTACACATGACAGCAACAGAGGCAGGCATGGCTTATGGTAGAGTGCAGTTTTGATGAGACCTTTGGGGGAACAAGTTCTGCAGAAGGCACACCACTGGATGATGATGAATAGTTCAGTATGGAGCCACAAGTTGGGAAATGTGCTAACAGACATGCAGCCTTGATGTTGTAGACAATTTCTAGACATAAAAACACTTCACTTTTAAAGTATTAGTTTTATTGCCTGTGACCCAGACATGAACAGTTTCTCATGATCACATGTATAGTCAAACACTGGGTTACGTAACTGGGAAGTCTAACCTGGTCAACAAATGCCCGCTAGAGTCGGATGTGTCAGCCCAAGGTAGCAAATAAACAGGCACAACGCAAAAACGTCCGAGTGAGAGTGGAATGTCTTTCGAAGCATCTGGGAAGGTTAACCCGGTCAACAAACACCCGCAGAAGGTCTGAACCGAAAGCTCGCTGAGTGGATGTTGTCTGCAGACTGACCATTCCTGGTTTGCATGGGGAGCGGCCAGTGGCGAACAGAATTCCCAATATACAGAAGTGAGGAAGTGAAGCAGCCTTGAACAGGATGTGATGATTCCTTGGGTGAGCCCAGTACCAGAGCGCTATGTGTCGCTCTGCAATTATGGAAGCCTCCATGGATGGTGGAGAATGCCCATGTTCTGCCCCTGCCTTCCCTTGAGGGTTGACCATGATGTTTTTGGCCATTCTAAATTGATCAGCAGGGATGTGGAAGATGCCACAACAGTGAGAAGAAACACTCCGGATGAACGTAGAAGAAAAAGAAACAACACTGGGTAATGAAAACCTTCATAAAATAAACCACATTTTCACAAATAATTGTTGGCCTGTGGTGCTGCAGCTCTCTCCATTAAATTCTAGTGTTTTCTTTTATTTATTGCATTTTCGCAGCGCTGCTACAGTTGAACCAGTTTCATTCGTTCTGTGAGTTGGACACTTTAGTTTAATGACTAGAGCACTTCCATGCTGACCAAATGGTCTTGAGTTCAAATCCTTCTCAAGACAGGGATTTGTATATGGATTTCATGACTCCGCATTCTCAAAGATGGATACCGGAGTTTTCTGGGAAGTGAGATAGTCAGCACAGTGCTGACCACATCACCCATCGAGTCCTGATTAGTGCACACATTTGGTCCTACCACCACATTCTCTCAATACCACATGACATGGGGGATCTGTAACTTTTTGTAACATTTCATGTATTTCATGTTTACATTCTAGATACACCTGCATCTTCAGAATGAGTGAATACGCGAAACGTATGGCTTACCTGTCATCTAGGATTTTTGGAGAAGTTATGAAGGGTTCACCAGCTAAACATGTTAAGATTGTTACTAACTTCTGTGTGCAGCCACGTCACAAAAACAACTTCTATGTTAACTATTACCCACCTTACATGAAAATTGATCTGGCTCTTCAAAATTTGCGCTTTCATGGTCTCTACAGGTACGTATCATCCAATTGTGTTTTGTTTTTCCATAATATTTAATTGCTTTTATATTCATCTACTTCAGTGTTCTGTTGTCTGAAATTAATCTTTAATTGCCTCATTTTATACTTCCAAAACAAATGTGCTATGAGCGTCTTTCTTTGAAGAACACAAGAGACAAAATGTTCACAAGATACAAGAAAGATAGAACCTCAGAAGTTGGAGTGGGTTAACCTGATGACGATTGACACTGGTAATAGGGAAAGCTAATCCACACGCAAACATCAGCCCAGTGCATTAGAAGTAGTAGCACGTGTATGGACTACGCTTGAGTTCAAAGTGAGCAAATGCAAATAAAAAAAAGATAGAAAATTTAATAGTTGTTACATAGGGGAACTCCTTCCTTCCAAGCAGCACTATTGCTCTCTGAACCATAAACTGATGTGTCCACGCTCAGCCATATGAACTCCCACACTCAGCCCAGAAACAGAAACCACTTTCACATATCAGATCCACCATCTTTATGTGCTTGGTTGATTTCTAAAGGATCACCTTCAGTGCACAAATGGATGCTTCCTAAGTGCTAGTCTTCCCCCATTGATCACACAAGTACAATCTCAACAATGAACTCAGAAGAAGAAGAAGAATCTGAACACAGTTCACAAAATCTGCAGCATCGGTGAGGATCTACATTTGTGTACATTAGAATCATATACACTATAAATATCCTGTCCTGGGTAGGTTTTCACATTTTGAAACTTAGGATGGGAATCAGCTTATTCAGGCTGCTCTCTTCGATCTCCAAATGCTGAGGGATTTGTAATGCATACATGGATCCCTCCTAGTTTTTTTGTCTTCAGTTTTTTTGGGTCTTATTAACCTTTTGTAGCATGATAATGCTCGACCCCATACTGCCATGCAAAGATTGAAACCCTCGAAGACCCCAACTTTCAGTGTGCAACACATCCCTCATATTTGCCAGATCTAACCCCAAGCGATTTCCACCTGTTTGGACAACTCAAGGGTCATTGGGAAGAAAGACTATTTGGTCTGATGACGAGGAACAGCAGGTGGTCCAAAGTGGTTGCACATACACTTATATTCAAAGGCATTTTTCTGCTGATGTTTTTTAATTGCTCAATTTCCACACCCTTATGCTGGCGCAGGAGATGTGCATGCTCATAGCACTCTTTTGCTTTATCTCTTTTATCTGTTCCAATCCATAAACATTTTACTGCTTTAGTGTTTGCAGAGTAGCATTTGTTCTTTTAATTTCTGTTATCAGATTTCCATCACCTGTCAGCAGTGCACCTAGATATTCAAAAACTGCTCACTTTCTGTAATTTCTTTCCATTGATGTATATATCTTTTGACATATTTGCTTTAGCAGTTGTCCTTATGTTGGTGTTTGTTAAGCGGGGGCTTCAAGTGAAAACCTTAAACGTGTTATAGACATTAAAATAACCATGCCATTGTCTTGTAACCTGTTGATATTGTTGTTAAGGATGTCAAGAGTGCTAAGCTTGTGACACCACAGTGCAGACAACATAGTGACATCATAAGGACAGTCTAAAGATGGCCGCCGACTTTTGACATGCACCAAAGAGGAAAAGCGTTCCGTTATCCATTTTTTATCAGTAAAGGGATGAAACCAATAGAAATTCATTGGCGATTGAAGATTCAGTATGGTGATGCATGCCTGTCAGTCCAGTAAGTGTATGAGAGGAGTAGGAAGTTTTAAAATGGTGTGACTTCAGTGACAGACTTTTCACAACCTGGTCAGGCACATCAAGTAGTGACCCCAGAATCAATTGCAGCTGTTGAAGACTTCATACAGGAAAACTGCAGATTGACTATGAGTGACATTGAAGCACATCTTGATATCAGTCAAAGTTCAGCACATCATATCATCCATGATGTGCTAGAGTACTGCAAGTGAGTGCCGCGGCAGCTTGCTCTAGAATTGAAACAACGCATTGATGCTTGTCAAGAACTTTTGCAGTGGCTTTGAAGCAGGAAGATGATGGTTTCCTATCAAGAATTGTTACTGGAGATGAAACTTTGATTCACTACCACGAGCCGGAAATGAAAAGAGCGAGCAAGGAATGGCGCCATCCCTCCTTACCAAAACCAAAAAAGTTTTGCATGCAGCAGTCTGCAGGAAAGGTTATGTTTACTCTCTTTTGTGATGATCAAGGCGTTAATTTAGAGCTGTTCATGCCAAGAGGAAAGACTATCACCAGTGATACATAATACAGATCTTCTCAGGAATCATCTTTGATCCGCAATCAAATCCAAGCGACATAGACTTCTGACTTAAGGTGTTCTTTTGTAACATGATAATGCTCGACCCCCATACTGCCCATGCAAAGGTTTAAACCCTCGAAGACCTCAACTTTAAGTGTGCACCACATCCCTCATATTCTCCAGACCTAACCCCAAGCGATTTCCACCTGTTTGGACAATTCTAAGAGTCATTGGGAGGAAAGACTTTTCAGTCCGATGACGAAGGAACTGCAGGTGGTCCAAAGTGGTTACACATACGACAAAGAGATATTTTTCCTACAGGAATCTAAGCGTTTATTTTCAGCGCTGGATAACTTTAATTGAACACTGGTGACTACATTGAAAAATGATACATTTGTTCTGTACTTTTTCAGAATATAATCACCCCCAAAAAATACTTCAGGTTTTCATTTGAAGCTCCCTCGTACATTCAAATATAAGTTTTGTTGTTCCCTTTGCTCATACACTGATGTTATTAGTTTTTCAATTCCTGTTTGTGTTGTTGATAGTGATACTTTGTCATCAGCATATCACAGTTATTTCTATTCCAGTGATAGCAAAGGGATCTATATTGTCTCTAATAAACCTCATGATTTTTTCAGTATCTAAGTTAAACAGACTGGTGGACAAATTGCAAAAAAGTGGACTCCTTGTTCTATATCAAACCAATCTGTTATTTCATCACAAATCAACTTAAATCAAATCAAATCAACTTTATTAGGGTCACAAATTGGGCGCGCAGGCCCGTCTTACATTCGGCCCTTCCAATCACTCGTCTTTCATTCATCAAGAACATTATACATTTACATAGGAAGAAAAATAAACAATGTGAAATGAATGTTGTAAACATAAACAAGGCAAATTACCATGTTATGAGGCCCATCTCCCACCTACCCATACATCACCCCACCCACACACACCCCCACCTACCCACACACACGCACACCAAGGGACACATACATACCCCACCAACCGACCCATCCCCTCCCGCACATCCCCCACCAACACACACTGCCCTCACCTGTTCACCCAACCAAAACACACTCGCCACCCACAAACATTCCCCCACCAACCCACACATCCCACACCCACCCACATACACATCCTAACCCATGCAGCCTCTCCCCACCCACACCTCAAACCACCCATCTCCCAGTCACATCTCCATCGACCACATATTCCCCACCCACGCACACAATCCCCCACCAACCCACACATCGCACATCCCCAAACCATACACACACATCCCCACCAACTGACATCTCCCTACACACCCCCCCCCCCCCACACACACACACATCTCCCTAACCACCCATACATCCCCAATCCACTCACACACACCCCACCATCCACACATACATCCTCCACCCACCCACACATACCATAACCCAATCCCCCACTGCACAATCCTCCACCCTCACATCACATACATCCCCTACCACGCAATATTCCCAACCCACGCTCCGCACACACACATATCCCTCACCAACACATCCCACATCCACATACCACCTACACACCACACACATATCCCCCATCCACATACCACACATTATTCCCACCCACACCCACACAGATACCCTTACCCATCCACCCCACATACCCTCACCCACACACATACCTCACCCACACAATATCCCCAACCAACACATGACACACCTCTCCCCACCCACACACGCATTCCCTACCCGTCCACCAACACACACTCACTCGCGCACACATCCTCCACTACGCACCCACACACCCCCACCCACACACCCCCAACAAAACATCTCTCGATCACAATACCCCTACCCACACACATCCTCCACCCACTCGCGCACCCCACCCTGACACATACACATCCCTCACCCACCTACACATCCCTAAGCCACTCACACACATTCCCCATCCACGCACACATCTCCCACCTACACACCCCCACCACCCACACATACTTCCCCCAACCACCACACATCCCCTACTCACCCACACATACACCCCACCCATATACACATTCCCCGCACCCATCACACACATCCCCACACCACACACTATCCCCCACCCACACACATATCCTCACCCATACCACCACAAACATACCCCACCCACACACCATGCACACATCCCCCACCAACACACCGCACACATATCAAACCCACACACCATACACTTCTCCCCACCCTCCCTTGCATCCCCAATCCACCCAACACAATCCCCTACCCACACAACCCCGCCACTCACACATACTTCCTCAAACCATCCACACATCTCCACCCACTTAAACACACAACCCCCTGCACCCATCCCATACACATATCCTCCACCCATACACACATCCCCCGCACCCATTCCCACACCCTACTTTCACCCCCACACGTCCATCCACACATCCCACCAACACCCATATCACTACCCACCAAACCCACACACCCCAACCCATCCAAACGCATACCCCACCCCACACATCCCCCATGCACACATATCTCCACACACACTCCTCACATCTAGACACATACAAAATGTCTCACTTTAGCATTGAAACTAGTATGAACAAACTCCCACACTTTACTCACACACATACACTGACAATTGTTGTGAGCAGTCTCATAAAAATGTTAAACATGGAGAAAAATGTGTACATAAAAAGTATGTGACATAAAAATAGTGATGCTCATACACACAGAGAAGACACACACACACATTCACTCTCACGCTCACTCATTCTGTCTCTCATTCACACTCACTGACTCTCTCACTCAAACTACAGTAATGAACATGAGTTTATATTATGCATGATAAAATCAAATAGTATTTAACTGATAATATGACAGATGAGAATACACTCAGTTTAAACAATGTAACCAGGTATACCATCCCAGCCCCAAATTAGCCTGAGACCTCATGTTCTGATTTTCCCAGTGTGCACCATTTCACTTTACACATACACAGTATTTCCCATGGATGGACGACGTCATCACTGCAGTGTCTTGTGTGCCAGTGTCAGTTCAACTAGCACGTTTCTGTAACTTACATTCTATTAATATTAACGCACTTAAATTATTGAGGATGGACTATTCCAGTGCTTCTCAACCTTTTTTGGCCCGTGCCCCTCTTCACCATATTTTCAGAACGTCATTCCCCCCCCCCCCCCCCCTTTCGTATTTCCTACCTGAAAATTTGGCCCCTGCCCCCTTCACCATATTTTCACAACGTCATCCCCCCCTTCCGTATTCCCTACCTAATATCTCCCCTTCCCCGCTCCTGCCCCTACACAGTATACGTAATAATGGAAGCATATACCAAAACAAGTCTAGACGTCCACATAAAACGTGATTTGTGGGTCTAGTTACTTTATAAAATGAATTTTAGAAGGGGTGAGACGTACAGAACTGTAAAGTATAAAGGGAGAAAGCAATATCAAGTAATCGGTTCTTGTACTAACGCGATCTTGAAATAATCTTTATTCCCCCCCCCCCCCCCCCCCATGGAAACCCTAAAATTTCCCGGGGGGGGGTGGGGGGGGGAAATTCCACACCGGTTGAGAACCACTGATCTAGCAGATACTGGGCAGAATGTTGCTATCATCATGACCTGCCAGAAAGTTTCTCCATCTTGGACCATTTCTCCTGGCTCGCGCACTCTCATGCTCAGCATGTCAGCAATATCCTGTATCCATCTTTGAGATGGGCGACTCATACCTCTTCTTTCAGGAACCAAGCCTTCCATCACTGTTTTTTCCATCCCACTGTCATTATTATGGCCAAAGTCGAAGGCCTTACTGTAGTCTGTGAAGCAAGTATGAATATCTTCATTGTAGTCTCTGCATTTCTCAAAGATGGTCCTCATGTTGAAGAAATTGTCTCTGGTTCTTCTTCCCTGATACCTGCCTTCTTGTAATTTATCTATCACAATCATCAGCTGTCAGTGCTCTAGAAAAAGCAGTGCTGCTCAGATGCATTGGGGAAACAGCAGAGGATAGATGGATTAATGGCATGACTGAGGCAACAAATGCCACAGTGCATTTGGTGCACAGCTGAGCTTGTTGCTATGCTCTGTTCTTATCCTAATGCAACAGACAAGCAGGGAGAGACACACATGATTGTACATGCAAATGTATGCGCTGAACTATGACCATACATCTAATGGGAAGTGACATTTTGATGACCTTGTAAAATCATTTTGTGTCGCTATGTCATTTCAATTTGTGTCTTGTGTTGTGACACTTATCACTTCTATTTGCCATTTTCCAGAGATGAGCATCAAGATTTTAAGGAAGAGATGAATCGATTAAGAGAATTGAGAGGAAAAGTGAAACCCAAGAAAGGAGAAGGAAAGCGAGCTATGAAGAAAAAGGCAGTTGGTGCTTGATGATTTGCTTAGTGAGTTGCTGTGAATCCAGAATGGAGTTTTGGTTGGATGCATGTGTGTGCATTATTTGTAGTAACATCTGAAGCAAATGTTTGTTTACTTATGTGCTATTTGAATGGCTATTTAGAAAGTTTTCCTATGCTATATAAGGAGTACTGCACTGTCTGTTTTGTTATTATTGTGGTATGTTTATTATCAGTGGGACTTTTTATCACATGTGAAAAAAGTGATAAACTGTTAATTTACTCATAGTTTGACAAAGTTTTCTTTTTCACTTCTATTACAAGAAAATGTAGTGTATGGATATGATTAGATGTTTGTCTAATCTATTGTTGTATGTTCTTATGTACAATGTTTGGAAAACGATTTAAAAATAAAACATTTAAATTCATTTGAACTGTGTGTGATGTTTAGTTGTTTATATTATTGCATTTCCTAAAGTTGGCATTTTTATTATTTCGGAGGAAAAGAATTATTTTACACCTGTCCAGTATGCTGTCTCATTTGCATTTTCTCCTTTTTTTTTCTTGGCGCTCGCTATGAACTCAAGCGTAGTCCTTCGCTATGAACTCAAGCGTAGTCCATACTCACTATTTACAGTAGTGGTGGACTGAATTTTGTGTGTGGATTAGCTTTCCCTATTAGCAGTGTCCCTCGCCATCAGGCGAACCCACTCCGACTTCAGAGGTACTTGTAATTTACATCCCCAAGTCAAGGACGACAGGTCAACATTTTAGTCCAGCTGTCCGGTGTAGGAGTTGAACAGCTAACCTTGGCATCAACACACTGGATGTTTAAGAACACGCGTTCTTATCCATTCGGCCATGCAAACCTGCTCTCTCTCTCTTTTTGGTTTAGACTGAAACAGTTGGGGTAAACCTTCAGAAAAACAGTTTATAACATTTTGAATATAAAATAACATAAACTAAAAAACAACAAACCAGAAGAATATATTTTTTGACCTTTGTACACACACAAAATAATGATAATTTATTTTGTGGAGAAGCAGCCGACAATGTAGAATATTAATTTTTTTACATTTGTGTGTTGTAGAAAAATCTGACTAATCCAGTTTGTAAACATTATGAAAACAAGAGTTAGATATATTCTTCTTTGCTGTTACTATGAAGAACAGCCTGTGGAAAGCATTGCAGGCTTTATATCACTATTAGAGTAGTGGTATTCTTATCAAATGGCAATCACTGAGGCCTCAGAGCCAGGTTCACACTGGTCAAGAACTTTGGACAGTGCTTTGTGGTGTGGCCCATCCACAGACCAGGTCCCCAGTCTGGCTAATGATCCAAGGATCTGCATGCATCTCCACAGCCATGAAGTTCCAGTGCTGGTCTTGCACAATCTACTGGTTCCTTAGAGTGGAGAGGGGCAGGAGAGCTTTGCTCACAGCTCCCATAAAGATGTACTTCATCTCAGGATTGGGAGGTAAGTCTGCACCAACATTGCTCTGACAGATGCATGCCCTATTCAGAGCTGAGGCAATGCATTGGGCTTCAGAAGAGTCAAAACTCCATCTTCCATATGATTCAATCAACCCAAAACTAAATTTTAGTTGCATATTCTTTACAGAACCTTGTAGTCAACCCCATCATTTTATGGCTGTTCATGATTTCTGGGCAAGTTTATGTTCAGTAGTTTGCCCTTGCTTTCTGAATGACAGACACTCATACCTTTGTATGGGAAACTAACGCACGGCAGTGTGAGATGACCAAAGAACAGTGTAACGTGGTAAGACAAATGGTACATAAAATCTCCATTGCTGTCACCGGGTTAGGCATCCCTGGTAGAGTATTGACAACCTTATCTACTACCTCGTGAGTCCACAAGTTGGCTTCTGTGAGATGAGTCGACTCGGGTCTTGATTTAATAAAGCACCGTGCTGTGTGTTAATAAATACAAATAAAGCAAGACCATAGCTCTTCATTCTCAAGGTAAAACAGGAAATGCTTTGAAAGGATGAATGTGGTGTAGTCTTTTTTCTCATAGGCACAGAGGGAAGTTAATGCCGTTGTGATGCGCATAAGGAACATCGTGTACCACAGCTCGAGCGCCAGTGAGCTCGGTGCTGGTTTTATGGAATTCCAGGGAAGGCTTCTGCCACACGTCCTTGGTGCATATCATGGATAGAAGGCATCACTGGCCTAAACTGATTTAGCGAGGGGATTTCAGAGTTGGTGATCCTTAGAGATGTAGTGAAGCCATTGTGGCACACTTAAAAATCACAGGACAATCAATGCATTGTCTTAGATATCACGGGGAAAATATCATTTTCTGTGGTGATTTCAATGCTAAAGGCAGATCATGGGGAAACACTTCTTACACCACACAAGGGGAGGAGCTTGAAACCATGGACTTTGCATCAACCTTGGCAAAGTCACCAGAATAGCCAGCTGAGCAGGAGATGAGGATAGTACTATTGACATGGCACTGCTTTCCCCTCCACTCACTGCAGTATACAGATGGGGTATCTTGTGACTCTGTGGCAGTCACTATCACCTCTTCAGCATATTGACGGGAAAAGGCAGATACAGGAAACACAAGTAGAGAGTACAAACTTTCAAGTATAACATCACAGAACATGATGTGGTGAGTAGGGTTAGGCGGAATACATGCAGATATTAACACAGCAGGAGGAAACGCCCCTTTCCAACACCCCCCCCCCCCCCCTGGTTGAATAACGGCGTAGAAAGGATATGACTAGAGAAATGGTCCTCCGGAAAAAGTGGCAAAATGTCAACAACAACAAAAAAAAGCAGGCTCTTCCAGATAGATTACATCCTGTTTTTAAATGAAAGCGAGGACAAAAAAGTTAGCTGTTTTAAAACAATAGCAAGATATTAAAAGTGGGCGGAATTACGTGAAAGGGTAAGTAAAGAAAATCACTCGAACAGTTTTGGCGACTACACGGGGACATTAATGGGGCAGCAAAGAATATGTGTATTCCTAACTTCCAGAGTCCATACTTTATCTGGCAGAAGACGGGTTAAAATACAAGTAAGACTGTTCGCTCATTATCTTGAGCAAAGCGGCCAGAAAGTTATGTGGGATCACAGGGATGCCAGAACGGATATCTCAGGCAAGTGCAAGACTAGCAATGGAGGAAGAAGACTCGGTGACAGTGGGCGGAAGAAGACTGTGACAGTGGGCGACATCAAGGTTGTGCTACAATGGGCAAAAACTGCACCAGGTCCAGACGGCAGACGATGTAACACTTCGGTGCGTGTTCCGAGATTCATTAGGTGGAACTGGCAAGAAAGTACAATAACAATACTAAGAGCGGCGTTACTCAGGAGGGGTGGGTGCATAGTTACCTGATACCCTTGCCGAAGCCTGGCAAAGACTACACAAAGATTCAGACATGTCTGTTAATCACCACGCAGAATACTGTAGGCTGGCTCGCGGAGAGGATGAATGCCAGAAAAATATCCTGCCAGCAAGGTCTCTTTCCACCTACCCTTTAAAGATACTGATCGAACAGAGAAACCTCGATTAATGCTGCAGGGTTTGCCTACCATGTGTATGAAAAGTCTCACACGGGCACTGAGACGCGTACTGTCCCAATTGACCTTGACAATGCACTAGAGTGCCTTTGGATTTTTAAAGATCAGCTTCTGGAGCTCAGAATCAGTCTATTCCTCCTTGACCGGATCTCCGCGATCCTCTGACAGCGGAAGGTATTATTCAATTGTGGCAGTTGAACTTCTGAACCAACAACAATCTTACCCGTTTTGCCACAGCGATCAACTTTATCTCCAGTGCTATTCCATGCCTACACCGTAATATGCTGGTGGTTTTTTAGTGTATCGTCAAGACAAAGATAGGAAACGGGTTGCTGATGAACTGTGAACAGAACTCCAGGAACTGTTCCTAATGCGCACCACAACGGCCTTACCCCCCCCCCCCCCCCCCCCCCCCCCCCCCCCCCCCACCTCTTCCGTGCCCATAAGCACGTGTCAATCCAACGAAAGCAGCCATATCATGGTTCTCGCTGGATAAACGTATTGTCAACACCAAATGTAAGCTTCGCAGTTGGTGGAAATCCATTCAATGAAGTACACAGTAGTGCTGTTGATAGGAGTCTGGCATTTTCTGGGTACATAGACAATGTGGTACTGAAAGCTAGAGGAGGCACGGCTGCGATTAAGGTAATAGCATCTGCAATCTGTGAGCAGTGTCCCCAGTGTCTGATATACTAGGGCCTGATCCTTCCGGTTACTGAGTATGCTCTGGCGATCCTTACAGTTGGAGAAACTGGAAAGAATATAACACGAGACTCTGTGCACCATACCTGTGTGTATGGCATACACAACATGCAGGGCGATGAAGGTCATAGCAGTAACTAAAGCAATAATTTGGCTGAAGACACTTTCACCCAGTCGTGCTCTCTCGTGAACTACTTGAGTATGTTTAGGAACATTTAGACGGACTGGGTTCGAAGATGAGTGGAGTCTCCCAGAGGGTCGACCCTGACAAATATCAGGTTCTTTTTCTTGTGTGCCAGGCCATGAGGGTGTAAGAGGACATTAATGCACTGATATGCTTGCGAGCCAGGCTACTGTAAAAAGGGGTTGAGCAATGGACGGGGCTGAATTAGGTAATACCGTCAGAGAGGAAGGGCGAGTTTCCAAATCATTGGACTTGAGAATTTGCAGCTTTCTCTAGACTGCAAGAACGTCAAGTCAAAAGGGGTGGTGCCAGACAGGAGCGCAATGCAGGGGACCAAAGAGAATAGTCAGCCAACAGAGAATTGATTTAGTCGACCGCTACACGCGAAACAGGGGGGTAGGTAGGGTGGGGGGGGGGGGGGGGGTGTTCATCTGAATATTTAGGGAATAAATGGTTCGATGTTGAGTGAGGATGATCTGACGACTGTCGAAGACAAGAGTTCACACCAACACAAAACAGTTGGAAATAAGAGGTGCAGCTCTGCCATCTTTGGGAATTTACCCTAGATGACTGTTGAGAGCATAACAGCCATAACTACGACAGCAAAGATAATACCAGTGAGGTAAAGGGCAATGATAATTTGCTACCACAGCTAATGATTCGTACTGGGTATATGGTGCCAGCCTCGAATATCTTAATAGCTCAATCGACACTCGATGAGTGGTGTGGTGAAATCAATCGACACTAGATGGGTGGTGTGGTGAAATCAATCGGCACTAGATGGGTGGTGTGGTGAAATCACACCGGTAGCCTTTACTTCCCAAGACAATGGCAGCCATTTTAAGCTGGATTAGCCTGAAAGTCCAGGTCATTGAAATATGGGACCCGCCGGACCAACAGGCACCACTGAGGTATTGCGGCTCCGCTAATGACAATAGACAGCCTGAAAAGGACTCACCGGCTAAATGCTCATGGGATGAAACTGACACAAAAGACATGTATATCAGCGGGGGGGGGGGGGCGGCTAATAACGTTGGTTGAAAGTGGCACACGTGCATACATCTATCACTGGACATATATCCCTACCCGTAATGGCAAGTCTCCTTGCCGACTGGTGGTCATTGATGCAGACTGTTTGTTGATTGCAAGTCTCCTTGCCGACTGGTGGTCATTGATGCAGGCTGTTTGTTGATTGCAAGTCTCCTTGCGACTGATGGTCATTGATGCAGGCTGTTTGTTGATTGCAAGTCTCCTTGCCGACTGATGGTCATTGATGTGGCTGTTTGTTTGATTGCAAGTCTCCTTGCCGACTGATGGTCATTGATATGGGCTGTTTGTTGATTGCAAGTTTCCTTGCCGACTGGTGGTCATTGATGTGGGCTGTTTGTTGATTGCAAGTCTCCTTGCCGACTGGTGTCATTGATGCAGGCTGTTTGTTGATTGCAAGTCTCCTTGCCGACTGGTGGTCATTGATGCAGGCTGTTTGTTGATTGCAAGTCTCCTTGCCGACTGGTGGTCATTGATGCAGGCTGTTTGTTGATTGCAAGTCTCCTTGCCGACTGGTGGTCATTGATGCAGCTGTTTGTTGATTGCAAGTCTCCTTGCCGACTGATGGTCATTGATGTGGTCTGTTTGTTGATTGCAAGTCTCCTTGCCGACTGATGGTCATTGATATGGGCTGTTTGTTGATTGCAAGTTTCCTTGCCGACTGGTGGTCATTGATGTGGGCTGTTTGTTGATTGCAAGTTTCCTTGCCGACTGGTGGTCATTGATGTGGGATGTTTGTTGATTGCAAGTCTCCTTGCCGACTGGTGGTCATTGATGCAGGCTGTTTGTTGATTGCAAGTCTCCTTGCCGACTGATGGTCATTGATGTGGGCTGTTTGTTGATTGCAAGTTTCCTTGCCGACTGGTGGTCATTGATGCGGGCTGTTCATTGATTGCAAGTCAAGAAGGGGAGGTTAGCGTGGCAGAATGGGTAAGAGCGCTCGTTCTTAAACATCCGGTGTGCTGATGCTGAGGTAACAGGTTCAACCCCTGCACCGATCAGTTGGACTAAAATGTTGACTTCTCATCCTTGACTTGGGGACGTACATTACAAGTACCTCTGAAGTCGGTATGGGTTCGCCTGATGACGAAGGACACCTAAATATCAGTCCTGTGCACTAGAAACAGTAGCACGTGATGGACTTCGCTTGAGTTCAAAGCGAGCGAGTGCACACAAAACAAACAGTGAAGGTCTAACCAGGCTCAGGTACGTGGCCGTGCCATGTCAGTCAATAAAGTCTAGGGGACGGTCACACACAAAGACAAGCAGCAGGTAACTTCATCAACGTGCACAACATAGTCGTGATGACTGGGAATTAGTGCTCAACTCAGCCATGTACTCTTTATGTAAATTTAATTGACAACATGGTTGAATACAAAGTGATGATTGTCCAATCTCTCTCTCTCTCTCTCTCTCTCTCTCTCTCTCTCTCTCTCTCTCTCTCTCTCTCTCTCTCTCTCTCTCTCTCTCGCTCTCTCATTCACACACACACCACGTGAAAACGTGATAATCTGTGCCTAACGAATATCGTCTTATGAATGCACAGTAATAAACCCGCAGCCATTGGCACTTTATACCCGGCTGAGGCACGATCACACCTTGTTGTGACGACATCTGTCGTTATCAACAGCAGTAAGCGCACCACTCTCTAAACCAAACAGCGAATTGTGAATGGACGGAATACTTGACGTCTCAACATGGACGTTTTATAGTCGTGTTACTGTTAGCTGCAACCTTGCAACATTCGTAACTAAAACATTTTTTTTTTCCATTTCCTCTGGCTATAGTGAGTGCTGTGGCACCATTTTTAACACCCGCCTGATTTGTGACTGATTTATTCTTGTCCGTATTTATGCCTTACAGTGGTAGAGGAGTGTGTTTGTTCCCCTGACCTCTCCTGCTATGCCGGTGGTTGCCTTCACCATAATTGCCACATTGAAGACCGGGGGCACGGCTAATGGAGCCTTAGTCCAGGTACTTAAGCTAGGGACAATCAAAACAAACTCGGCAACAACAAAAAATGCTTGTGGGAAATCAATCTGACAAAGCTCTTCAACGTAGTGTATACTACCGGACTGTGAACCGTGTTACGTAATCGACCACACACTGTTACATTGGGCCCACACAGGGTCTTACCCCTTCTATTTACCGCATGTATATTCAGGCACATGCTGCCACAAAACAAAGATAACTAAACGGCCCCTTTACTCGCCTCAAGGCGTTATATATCGGCACTAAGTGACTGATGTGGTCAGCGTCGTGCCGACCTCCTTGACTTCCCAAGACATTTCCTGGTACTCGTTATAAGCTGGGTCGACCTAATATTCAAACTTCGAATCTGCCTCGATGCGGATCAAACTTATAA
This sequence comes from Cepaea nemoralis, assembly GCA_014155875.1. NCBI lineage: Eukaryota > Metazoa > Mollusca > Gastropoda > Stylommatophora > Helicidae > Cepaea > Cepaea nemoralis. The sequence goes on along the minus strand of JACEFZ010018201.1, from coordinate 37,134 downwards.
CCACCCGGCCGCAAGGCGACACGCTACCTAGGCCCCCGTAAACTGGCATATCCTTTACTAATTCATATAAGAAACAAGCTTGTATTAAGGCTTGCATTTACATCTCGGCGAGCATGTCGTCTTCTAGGCGCCATCCTAGATCCAGCTCACAAAGGTGCACTGTTTGTCATTTCTATGTTTTCCACACCACGTGTATTACTAATGTCTAAAGTTCTATTTGTGAGTCTAAAACAGCTCTCCCGTAACGAATATGAGGCTGAATAAAGCTTTGAATGAACGAACACTCTCAGTGTATATATAGCAAATACCAATATATGTCCCGCGGGAACTGCAAGGAGAACTCCCAAAGTAACAACAACGGCTGTAGGAAACGGTTTACTCCAATCTATGGAAGTATAGATGACGGCACGGCCTCTCAAATCCGTGCCTCTTGCAGCGATGTAGATGTAGTTGAATAAGAAGTACACGGCTGCGTAGATCAACGGATAAATGAAGTGAAGTATCTGGATGGGCATGGCCGTGACCAGCAGGTTCAGGATGATGAATGCTGTGTTGATGGAGTGGACTTCCACACTGACCACCTCCGTGCTGCCCGCTGGTGAGATAGAAGAAAATGAAAACGTTACACTCAGTGGTACTTGGTAGGTGGGTGGTAGTGGGCGGTGGTGGGATGGAATCTGTCTGTTATATAATATTCGCATTTAACTTAATCTAAAGCCTGTCTGATTATGTACACATTCACTATTGTGTGGGCACGTAGGCCGACATATGCAATTTTACCACTATAAAGTTAGTTGAATATCCTTTACTGGATGTTGCAATCACCTCCAGCATTTTTGGCCGCTAGTAATCTTCTAGGTAGTTGCCATGTTCAGTAATTTGCCATTACTTTCTGAACGACCGACGCCTCATGCCATCGAAATTAACGCAAAGCGGTCAGCTTCCAAATCGCTAGCAGTTGATTTCAAACCCTCAACTCGGTGGGTCGGGGACACCGTAAAACGCGTTCACTTACCCGAAGCCACAGTGCTGGCTTTACCACTTTTGTTACATACAAATAGGAGGACAGAAAGAGGATGGACAGACAAGCACGCAGACAGGCAGGCAGACAGATTGAAGGATGGATGGGTGGGTGTGTGTGATAATGTCAGTTTATCTTATTTAGCTGTAAATGTTAACATGAACAATTGATGAAAATTAACGATAACAAATTGACAAAGCTAAAGAGAACCCTAAATGAATTTAACACCAACAACAGCGCAGGGCTACACTGAACCAATCTCACTTTGCCAGTTCCTGGGTCTCATGTATTTTTATATCAATGGGTCTTGCACGTCCTGTCTCCATCTTCGTGCTGGTCGACCCGTGCACCCATGTTTTCCACTACTCGCCTTTCCCAGTCACCGTGACGTGAGCACCGAGAGCATTTCAGTTTCGAGACATGATTCAGTCTATGAGTCAGTTTTATTCAATGTGCAGATCTTGTAGAAAGATAAATCCATGATATCTCAGGAAGCTTTCTGTAACACTCAAGTTCAAAAGCCTTGATTTTCTTCTTTCAATCAATCAATCATGTGCCATGTCGGAAATCGTGGGCGGTCATGACTCGCCATTTCACTCGATCACCAGAGTCAGTGGATCAGCTCAAGTGTTCTTGTCTCACCATGCCATGTGGCCAAGCCATCCAGGTACTTACTTCTCGATCTTCCCTTGGTCTGTTCCCTTCGATCTTGCCAGTTGTCACCAAGTTCTCCAATCCATTTCTTCTCATAACATGTCCAAACGTTTTTGACTGTCTACGTCTAATTTCTCTAATCAATTTACGATTTTCATTTGTCTCCTGTAATACTTGGTCATTGGTTTTTCTGTCTGTCCATGGTATTCTTTGCATGTTCCTCAGGAAACCACATTTTGCAGTCATCAGATGTTTTTCATCTTGACTGCACATTGTCCAAGTTTCACATCCACACAAAAGAACAGGCTCTATGTAGCACGTCAACACTCTTTTTCTCGTTTCAATTGACATCTTTTTATTGGTCAGTATGTATGGTTTTTTCATCTGGCTAAATGCTCCTTTTGCGATGGCGATTCTTGTTCTAATCTCTACAAGGCATCTCCCATTAGATGTTATGACTGTTCCGAGATAGTTGTACCGATTCACTTGTTGAAGAGTAATCCAATTTAGTTGTATATTACATTGTGGTATTTCGTTCTTCCTAGTGAAGACCATAATCTGTGTCTTTTTACAATTTAATTATAACCCCAGTTGTTTCACTGTGTGCAACAACCGTATCTATTAATTGTTGCAGATCCTGCTCATTCTCTGCAATCAATACTGTATCATCTGCATATCTAATGTTATTGATGTTTCGTCATCCAATGCTGATTCCATTTATATCTTCTACATTTCTGAAAATATTTTCACTGTATAGGGAAATAAGATCTGGAGATATTACACATCCCTGCCAAACACCTCTCTTAATAGGCTGATATTCCACTTCATTATCAATCCTTAAGACAGCTTGTTGTTTCCAATATATGTTTTTTATAAGTCTAATGTCTTTCCCATCAATTCGTAGGTCTGCAAACATATCTATCACTATCATGTTGACATGTCTTACTCTATCGAAAGCCTTTGTGTAGTCAATAAAGCAAAGATGTATATCTTTCTCCTTTATCGAATGTGAAATGGTCCATGACATGAAAGATGAATGTTCTATATATGTTATTTATTTTACAAACACATGCCCATATGTTATTGAGACGGTGGCACGGAGGAATATCAGCAGCAGAGTTGATCCAGGACACCAAGAACCGAGATATGGGGAGAGATATGAACTCCTACGCCGACTGGCATAGTACTTGATGATGATGATGATAATACCCAAAGAACCCGGGAAGGTTAACGCGGTCAACAAATGCCCGCAGAAGTCGGATGTGTCGGCCTAACGGCGCAAGAATGCAGCTCTGCTGTAAACAAGTACAACGCAGTCACGTCCGAAAAAAAAATCCGGATGAACGCAGAAGAAGAAGAAGAAGAAGAAGAAGAAGAAGAAGAAGAAGAAGAAGAAGAAGAAGAAGAAGATACCCAAAGAACGTTGACTGTTTTCGCTTGCTGAAAGTAACCAGTTCTCTTTGTGAGTGAACTTCTTTCAAGATATCTTTACTGCTCTTTCTATCCGTCCACGGTCTTCTCATTATTTTTATACAAAACCACTTCTTCGCAGCTTCCACATAATTCCTCACTTGTCGGTTCACTGAGTATGAGTCCCCCAAACACCTGTCACACACAAATCTCTCTCTCACACACACACACGTACACACACACACACACACACACACACGTACATACACACACACGCGCGCGCACACACACACACGCACACATAAACATACACCTAAATATTTGTGCAGACACTAGAACAACAGTGAAGAAGAAGAAGATGAAGAAAGTGAAAAATCGGGGGAATAACGTTGACAATACTGAAGAGAATCAACACATCCAGATTACCACATCAACTACACACAGCGACGACATTACCATGATGGCCGACAGCCCAGTACACCACAGTGATGACAATGTTAGTGCTGGATATCGTGTTATACATCAGCCATACCAGTTTCAGGTACCACGTGGTTGTATCTGCAATATGACGTAATGCACAACATTCGCGAGTTTAAACATGAAAGTCATTATAAAATAAAATAAATAAATTGTCCCGTAGTGGTTTCCTACTTTGGTTCTGTGATGTGATAGTGCTATAACATCTTGTAGGCCGGAGAGTAGGGAGGAATAGGTGGTCAATCTTCCCCTCACTTTGGCAATCGACGAGCCCAAGCATCGAACCCGCGCCCGACCGTGCTCACGACATTATTACCAGAGCAGTTCGCTGCTCAACATTATATCTAGGGGAAACCCCGAGACAATTAATCAGCACTGTAAACATGTTTTACATACACTTACAAAAAGAAACAGTTGTGAGTACCCCGAATGTAATGCTGCGCCTAACGATGGACAACGTGGTCAGTGCTTGGTAAATACTTGATTTACAACATGACTACACTGCACTCGGGACATCCCCACACGTGATCAGTCCTCCTCTTCTGTGATTTTCAATTTCTAACACCTTTTTGTGGTTTCCGTCCTCTTCTTCTCCAAGGAAATCAATCTTCTTCTCCAAGGCTGCTTTATCCCTGTACCTTCAATCTTCTTCTTATGGTCCATGCCGTGTAGCGTTGGTGACCATAAATTTCCACAGCCTGTTGTATATATATGCACTGTCAATCATTTCTGATTCTGATATTCTTCCATACAATATTCTTTAGTTAGTTAGTTAGTTAGTTAGTTAGTTAGTTAGTTAGTTAGTTAGTTAGTCGCAGTTCCAACTTCACGGCAACGGGTCGACCCCATTATGCTCCGTTCCTGTGCCAGTGAATATCACACAAAACGCTCCCCACTGCCCAATGTGAAAAGTAGAAAAGACAGGAGTCTCGACACACAACAGCCCGCACAGATACACTGTGCATAATGTCGCCGCCAGAATGTCAACACAATAGTCCCCCCACAAAACACCCAGTTCATTTCTGAAGGAATCTGCAGTCATTTTCCCATCTGGATGTTTCCTAGATGTTCACCCACACAGTCCACGAAATACAGTTCATCGTCGATGGCAGTGGCAGTCAACCAGAGGCCCAGCAGCCACGCATTTCTGCATAAGGCAAAAACCGGTCAAATCTTGGACATAGCCATCTGCCATCGCTCCGAACATGCAGTCACGTTCCAAAAAACCTCGGGCAGATTCAAAAGCATTTCACATGAAACTCACAGCTCACAGTGTCGCACCACGCACTCACTTAGTAGCAGGGCGACGGAACCATCAAGCCTCCTTAGTCGCCTCTTACGACATGCGTGGTAGGCTGCAGTGTTGCTATTCTTTGCTTCCCTTATGTCTACTTATTTTGATTGGACTTATTCTCGCCCGCACGATTATATCGCGACCTAACACACGAGAAGATTTAATAATTCATACTAGTTCTGACATGAAATGTGCGGTGGTAGAAGATGCGTATAACTGCGCACTCAAACAGAGGAATTTACTCACCATTGGCTGCATCATGAACTTTTTACCAACCCTGGTGCTAAGAACTTCACAGAGGAGCAAGCGCGACAAGAGCCTTCCGATCATCAGACGGAATTCCCCCCTCGTCTAATGTTTGGCCCCTGAACCTCCTTGACACTCTCAGGGGACGAGTTTGCCCAGGTCATGTCTCTCAGGCGTGTTTCTCCTCTCGTGAGCTCGTAAATCGGATGATCCCTATAATGACACAATAGACGCTATGCCCGCCGTGTTGTCATCTTCGTCTCCCGTTGACAGCTTAAGGCATGGCGCTCCTCCAGGCGCCCAGCGAAAGCCAGCTCTTTCTCTGAACTAATTCTATCATGGGTTCTCCCCTCTACCTAACCCCTCCATGACTCTGCTGGGGAGGAACATAAGCAACATATATCCCCCTCCCTCACACACAGACAACACACATAAACAGTCCCACCTGCCCACTGTTGCTTATTATGTTGTGTCAGCTTAGTCAGCCTGAAGACTGACATAAAGCTTTCAAACATGTCACCCCTCCATTTCTGACATGTGACATTGTCATAAACTTATTTTTTGGAATATAATGTGGTGGATTTCTCTAAATTTCCGCATCTACTTGGATGGTTACGACCTTTGCCTAGAGCAGTAATTCCCAGCTGCAAAGACTAATACATGTCGTTATCTTCGTTGATGCATAATTTGTAATTAATTCCAGTAGATACTCGGCGGCCTGAACTGAGCTAGCCTCACTCTGGTGCCTTGCCCATCCTGTACCACCAGAAGGTGCAGCTGGAAGTGTCCTTCACCGAGCTGAGAGTATTATGGCGTTTTTCCCTATCCGGTGATTTAGATGACCAATTGTTCTTTACAAAAAAAATGTCGGATTGTAAATAAATAATAAAACTATTACTCACGCATCTTTAAACCTTTATCCAGAGTAAACTGTCCTCGGAAGACTATTTCATCATTGTCAGAGCTTCCGTTTTGTGACGAGCTAGCCGTGCTCTCTATCTTGGTTGTGTGAGGCAAGTCTATTGCGAAATGAAACGAAGATCGATTGTTACCAAATATAATAGCAGTGTTAAATAAGCTTGGTAATTGAGAGTAGTCTTCGTGGTTATTGTAACCAACAAAATAATTGACTGTCCGTAGCAGGACGTGTCAATCACTCTCAGCCCCTATTGGATATATGTGATTTACTGGATACTTTTACGTTAAGTAGTTTGCCATTGTTTTCTGACCGAGAAGTCAATGTTTAAGTTCAAATGATTGGTATATGAAATAAGCCAACCAACCCCCGCTGTTAGCGCACATCCAGTTTCAGTTAGTTGGAAAATAGCACGTGGTCATCGTGTCGGTCTTGAAAATCAGCCGTAAAGTGTCTTCGACCTACACTAGTCATACAATACAGACTTTATGTTGCAGACTTTACAAGCCTGCCTACAAATCTATCAAAATGACCGCATATCTACCTGTCTGTTTACATTCGCGTCTGTCTACCAACTCTCTCTCCCGTCTGTCTACCTAGCAATCTGACTGTCTACTTACCCGTCTGTCTACACTCTAGTCTGCATGTCTACTGTCTACTTATCAGTCTGTCTACCTACCTTCACACCTGTCTGTTTTTAATCCATGCGTTTTAATGCATATTATTCTGTTACTGTCTAAGATTAGCTTCCTAAGTGATGTTGAATGAAAAAACGTATGATAGGAAAGACAGAAGATGGGCATAATGTCAGACGGGCCTGTGTGCCTAATTCTTAACCCTTTGAAAATAAAGTTTGTTCGTTCGTTTATTCGTTCGTTCGTTCGTTCTATCTAGCTATTTGACTGTCTGTCTACTTATTTGTCTATCTGATTACCAGTATGCCTGTCTATCATCTGTATAGCTATCTCTCTGATTGATTGATTGATTTAAGAACCGACATCACAGCATTCGGGGCATTCCCATAAGCGCTCCGTCCCTATCCTCAGCAGCCAGCGAAGAGTTCCAACACCAATAGTACCAGTAGTAATCTGATTATATGTCCGTGTCGCCTTTCCTCTGAGCGATCGGCCAGATCCCCTCGTCACTCCTCGCTGTCTCATTCTTGCCAGACCATGGTGATCCATTTGCTCCTCCGAGGTGTACACGTGCTCACACAAGGCCGCAACCACGTCTGCCTTAGTCATGCATCAATACTCCACCAAGTTTTGCAGAGACAGCCAATCTGTCCACCTGTTCATTCTCCCAGCACACCGGCATGCCCCGGAGAAAAGATCCAGGCGATGCTTGCCACCCGTGACCTCCGAAGCGAAGCAAGCCACTCTGCCCGAAGCTTGCCTGTCCTCACCTTCCTCAGCATGCTTTCTGAGTCAGTAACAATCATGACGTGTGTGTGTGTGTGTGTGTGTGTGTGTGTGTGTGTGTGTGTGTGTGTGTGTGTGTCGTATTCTCCATCCAGCGGAAAGCTGCACTGACCGCCTCCACCTCCATTCTTAAGCTAGATGTTGTGGTATCATATGCTCGGCTCTCCTGCACCAAACGTCGACCATTAGCTTTTGCTAAGAACCCCTAGGCACTTCTCCTACTTCTCAACACCGACCCACCTGTGTAGATAATCACATCACCCGAGCGAGCATTTTCCTGAATTAGTTACTGGATTTCCACTTCCGTGGCCCCTGCTGGCCACTCCCTGCACTCACGACTCAATGTGATTAGAACTCTGCACAAGTCTGACTGCTCCGCTGGCACTCTGACCCACTCCTCTCCTCGCCTAATGTTCTCCAGGTTGGATACCTGGCTGATCGTATCCTCCGCCTGAGCCATCCATGATTTCCCTCTTATCAGTCTTTGACCCTTAACTGCGTCCAGCGCCTCATGCAACGGGTGATCTGTGTCTGCAGCTACTCTCTGCCCGTCCGCCTGCATCACCTTGAGCCTACCAGCAACAGTCGGCAGACCAAGGATGTAACGCATACATACTACGGGGGTGTCTCTGGTGCATCCAAGAATGACCCGCATAGCTTCGTTTTGTATGCGCTCTAATTTCACAAGAGCTATCTCTCTGTCCGTCTGTATACCTAACTCTCTGCCCGTCTGCCTGTCTACCTACCTGTCTGTTTACCGACCTCTCTGTCTTCGTATTTACATTTTGTTTACCTACCTGCCCTAATATATGCCTACCTACGTGACCACTTACATGCTTATCTACATGTCTGTTTATCTATCTATATGTAACACGTAGGATAGACGGGTGAAACACCAAGTAACGTGGTGAAACACGTCGGCTCAGCAAAGTTTCCATTGTTGTCTGGGTCATGTCATCATTACTATAGTAGAAATTCCACTGTTCGCGGCCTTCCACAGCTTTGGGTCAAGGGTTGTGTATTTTCAAGCATAAATTCTTCCAGTTCACAGTCGACGTGTTTGACTGCGTTACTGAGAAGATTGCTCCACCCCTATCTCCCCCTGATACATCAGTGTGTGTGTGTGTGTGTGTGTGTGTGTGTGTGTGTGTGTGTGTGTGTGTGTGTGTCTCTCTCTCTCTCTCTCTCTCTCTCTCTCCACCCAACCATCATCTGTCTGTCAGTCTGTCGGTTTTCCTGCCTGCCTACATAGCTACCTACCTATCTACCAGTTAGTCTGTCGATCTTTCCGTGCGTAAAATGAAGCTGCCATTTGACAAACTATAAATCACACAACTCTGCGTAAACTCTATGTAAGTTAGTTATTTAGTTAGTTAGTCGACAGATCATCATCATTGCACATCGAACCATTCAGTCCAAAAGTGCTAGGATCCCCTCCTCAGCAAATCCCCGCGGCTCACGACATCCAGTTCTGTGTTGGTTTATTACTCTTCTTTGTCTTCCTGCGTAGTATTCTTGTTTGGCCACATCTCTTTTAACTTGCTGTTCTCGCAGCCTGACCATGGTTGTAGATTCCCAGTCATCGCTTGGTTCTCATAAACGACTTACTTCTTGTAGAGCATTCAGAATGTCTGCCTGGTCCATGGCTCGTCCGCCTTCCACAGTAGCCTGCAAGCCTGTCAGCCTGCTCATTCCCTTGTACACCCGCATGCCCTGGCACGAAGATGAAACTAATCTTTGCCAGCCGAGACCGCTCCAGAGACAGCAGCCACTCCCTTTGGACCCACCCCATCTCTATCCTCTGAGCATACTCATTGAGTCACTAAGGAAACATGCCCAAGTGAATGTCTGTGTCTCAAGCCATGTTATTGCTTTACTTACTTGCCACTGACTCCCATAGTCCGGCTGCTTGTGGTCAAAGCAAAAGCGCCAGACTCTATGTAAGCCGACAGAAAAACAAATGAGACAATCTTCAAAGAAACAAATTAAAACAGTAAATTGAATCGAGAAATCGATGTATCCTATAAAATTGGGCACATTATGAGAAGAAATAAATATGAACATTTAGTGATCACTGACAACAGTGCATGAAAAATGAGGTAAGCAAAGAGACAAATATCTGGATGACTTGATTACATAGCAGATTCGGGACAAGAACAGAGATCTAATTCAAGACTTCGGTGATCGTATGAGATGGTGAACATTGCCCACCCACACTGATCGTCATGGCACATAATGATGATGAAAGACGTGAACGTTATCATACCTAAAACAGTCCCGCCTCTCAGTGCAGTGACATACAGGGCAACGGTAAAGTCCGCCTGCACTCGTCAACGTGGTCAGCAGTAAGGTCGTATTCGTCAGGTAGATGAACCACTTGGCCCCTTCTTCCGGGTATCTGGCCTTGCTATTGCGCGTGTTGATCCCACTGGCAATTATCCACCCCACGTGCCATAGGAACCAGAAAGTGCGCCATATTAGATAGAACCATTTAGATTGGTGCCACTGTGGAAGTTATAGAAGCAGCATGATGAATAATAATATCACAAGCATGTTTAAGCATGAAAATACTACAGCCGGAAGCTGCTGTGGGAAGCAGACAATCAATGGACCAGGCTGACATCTTGATCACCCCAGGGAGAGGGGGGGGGGGCAGGAAAAGTAAATGATTCAAGGGATGGATGTGACTCTGCAACTTTGACCAAACTGCATGAACTACAAGTCAAACGTGGTGAAGCTAGACAAGAGCGTCTTGCAAGAAGCCAAAGAAGAATAGTCAACAAACACAGAATTTGTGCTATCATTCATTACACACTGAGAGAGATAGGAGGGGATCTGAGCACTTATGGACTAACAGTTCGATGTGCAATGAGGATGCTGTATTGATTAACTAACTAGCTACACCACAGCACGTAAGAGAGATGGGATTGACAGTTACCAACATGTATAATTCATATAAAGAGACGTGAAAGTAATCTCGAACAGTAACATTAGCAGTTAAAGGGTCCAGGCAGGAAGCAAAGGTTAGTAGCTCTCTAACCTGCCACGCATGTTGTTAAGAAGGTTAGCCTGGGACTGACTACCGTATCCCGCAGACAACTTTAGCTGTAATATCCAACGAATCATGAACAAGTCTACGGAAAAGAAAATGTCCCTCAAAATGAAGAAGCGGTCCTAATGTTGATATAAAGAGGCAGAAAAGGCACTAAAAAAAAGGGGGAAGCAATGAGTTTTACAATAATAAAAGCAACATTTAGAATTTAAACAACGATGTTCTCGGTCCATACACTAGAGTAGAAGAAAATTGGATATTATAAGATGAGCATTTTGGAATTTGCGAAACAAGCTATGGTGAGGCCATGGCGGAAGCTGCAGGAGATAGCAAAGGATAGGAACCCTTAGAGTCAGTTGGTTGATGGCATATACTCCACTGGGGGATCAAAGGCTGAAGAACAAGACGAAGGGATCGTTATTACATGCTGTCAACTCACAAGAACGATGGAGTGATGGAACTACTACTACTACTACTACTACTACTACTACTACTACTACTACTACTACTACTACTACTACTACTACTACTACTACTACTACTACTACTACTACTACTACTACTACTACTACTACTACTACTACTACTGCACTTCGTGAAATCATAGGAATAATCTATGAGAAATGAAAATGATGCTATACTTTTGTAGTATCATCTGTGTGTTATTCAATTCGCAGCTCTTGGAAAGGATTCTTGTGATTATCATGACGTATTTGAACGGCATAATTCTGATCAGAACAATAGTAATCTGCCCCTTTCCCTTACAATTTGTTAGAATAGATACATTTACACACCTAGAAATTGCCTAGATTGCCACATGGCGTTTAGACAGAATGACGTCATCGCAATCGGCGGTAGAAAATCATATACGGAATTTCCCATTCAGACACTAAAGTGGACGTCAACAAAGGAATCCAAGGAGAATGTGGAGAACGTAATTGGACAGCAACGGGAGACGCTGTGATTGTGCTTTTGAACAAGGACGTGTTTTTCAAAGGATCTGTGTGAGGTGACCTCTGGACGCGATGATATGAGCGTGAGACAGCTCTGAGTCAGGAGAGGGATCTGTTGATGACACCGCAGTGAAGTAACCGGGCGGAAAAACCTAGAGTGGAATTACAGCGTAAATGGAATCAGTGGATCAGGGCTTCAAGCAGAGCGCAGTAGACTGGACACTCATCGGTGGATTAGTAAAGTAGGTGCCGACCCCGTCTATAGGGGTCAACCCTACAGGTCTGCGTGAGTTTAATGTTCGCATGTCTGCTACGGAATAAACTTCTGGTAGCGCTTTGATATCTTGACTTTTGCCGTTGATTGTCATTGTATTCAAGGTAAGGACGTAAGTTTAATTCCTCGTCCTTCGTTGCTGTTTTGCATTATTACGAGTTGATACCTCGACGGTTGCCGGTGTAGGCACTTCGAGGCATAGATCTCTTCATGGCGTGTGTGCATTTACTCTCTGCTAGACAGAGAACGTCGAATATTGTGAGCACATTTAATCCACTTATTTGAATCATATTATCATAATCAAAATATAGATGTCAGAGTAGCTGGTGAAACATCAAAATAGTTTGAGATGTGAAAGGAGGTAAGGGCTGCATTCTCACTCCACATCTATTCAACATTTGTGCAGAAAATGTACTAAGGAAAGTAAAACAAAAAATGACGAGTTTGATCCATTCGTTACTGGCGGAAATCCAATTCTAGAATTTAGATATGCAGATGACAAAGTCCCCCTCAAATGGCACCAATACTAAAGAACAAACATGTATCAATAACTACTAAGAAAGCACTTTACAACACAATCTTCCTGCCAACTCTATGCTGCCAATGCCAAACCTGGACAATGACAGTAAAAGAGAAAAGAAAAATCACAACAACAGAAATGAGGTTCCTGAGAAGAATACTCAACGTATCAAGAAGAGATAAGATCAGAAATGAAGAAATCAGGACTAAAGTGGGGGTTAAAGCAGCACTAGATTTTATCAGAAAACAGCAAGTCAAATGGTTTTGCCATGCAAGTAGGTTACCAGTCAATAGCATACCACAACAAGCAATGATGTACAGACCAGATGGAATCAGAGGAAGAGGCCGACCACGTAAACGTTGGACGGAGGGAATAGCAGAGTCCATGGGAATATCGATATATGAAGCCCATACTCGGGCACTCTCAAGAAGTTTATACTTCACCTCGACACCTCAAGGTACAAGAGGAACATGATGAGATGAGAGATGAGAAGGTCCCCCTCTCACATATCCCTAAAGAATTAGAAGAGCTGATCCTGGCTGTCAAGAGACACAGTGAAAATCAAAATCTTGCCATGAACTTAAAACAAAAATAATGTCTCCAAACAAAATCACATACCAACCAAACATCACAATCAACAATGAAGAAATTGAAAATGTCACAAACTTTAAATATCTTGGCTCAGTAATCAAGAACTTTGGGAACTGTACAAAAGAAGTTAGGCGCGGCTGGCCATAATACTGCAGAAGTTAATCGGTATGAAATAACCTGTGACACTTGTTTGCAATCAAGTTCAAGTAAAATGGTTGAGAACGTGCACCTTCCCGGTGCTAACATATGAGTGCCAGACTTGTGCCAATTGGCAATCACTAGAGAAAAACAATTAGGGATTTTGAACTCAGATGTTACAGAAACATTCTTACAATATAGTGGATCTCGAGGAAGCATAATATTGAAATTTAACAAAACCTTAACATCAGCCAATTAAAGAATATTGGAGAGAACAGTGATGGACGGCGTGGTTCCTGGAGAAAATAGACAGAGGTCGACCAGCACGAGGATGGACACAGGACACTGCAGACACCTTGTGTGCCAGGGTGTGAAGCCGGGAGACATGGCAAGAGACAGGAAAAAGACATGCAGATAGAGAGATAGACACATAGACAACAAAACACACTGACACAGACATACACAGAAGACATACAGACGACAGACAGAGAATTAAACACAGATGCAGACAGAGAGACCGACAGATAGATATGCATACAAACATAGATACAGTAATACAGACAGACAGACAGACAGACAGACAGACAGACAGACAGACAGACAGACAGACAGACAGACAGGCAGGCAGGTAGGTAGGTAGGTAGGTAGGTAGGTAGGTAGGTAGGTAGGTAGGTAGGTATGGATACATAGAATTTATAGACCTACAGAAATGACTGTGTGAATGTAACACCGGTGTCTCCCCAGTATATTCTCCTCACCTGCGATCTCACAAACGCGTCAGGATCAGGATAGGCAAGCCCAAACTTGGTCAGCTGAAACTCCTCTTTGAAAGATCGACCAGAGCTCGAGTTCTCCATTCAGTGTTCACAGCAGTAGGACTCCTTGGTCGACTAGACGGACATTCCGTGACATTATTTTATGTGAAAGCAGCTTTTGTAACACTGGGTATGCGTATTATATTATGCGTACTATTATGTGTACTTGCATAAATTCTTGTTTATAGTAGAGTGTACATACATCAATTTCTGGTTATAGTAGAGTGTACATGCATCAATTCTTTTTTATAGTAGAGTGTACATGCATCAATTCTTGTTTATAGTAGAGAGTGCATGCATCAATTCTTGTTTATAGTAGAGAGTCAACTGTCACTGTCATGTATGCCTATATACCTTGCGGTGTATGGCAGGGAGGTCTCGAGCCTGAGGATTTAAGGCCGCCTGGCTAGTGCAGCCGCCGCGAACTGTGCAGGTTAGAGTTTTTCGTTTTGCATCCTACAGAAAAATATCCACACCTTACCGAGGTTTCGAGCCCGGGTCTCCTGAAGGAGAATCAGGCAATCTAGCCACTTGGTCAACCTCTGCTTTATTGTTTATAGTAGAGAGTACATGCATCAATTCTTATTTTAGTGTGTAAATGCATCAATTTTTGTTTTTGATAGTACATGCATCAATCCTTGTTTATAATAGAGAGTGTATGCATCAATTCTTGTTTATAGTACAGAGTACATGCATCAATTCTTCTTATAGAGTGTACATTCAGCAATTCTTGTTTATAGTAGAGAGTCCATGCATTAAATTCTTGTTTATAGTAGAGAGTACATGCACCCATTCTTGTTTTATAGTGTACATACATCAATTCTTGTTTATGGTAGAGAGAGCATGCATCAATTCTTCTTTATAGCAGAGAGTACATGTATCAATTCTTTTTTATAGTAGAGAGTACATCATGTATTCTTGTTTACAGTAGAGAGTACATGCATCAATTCTTAGTTTTAGAGTATACATGCATCAATTCTTGTTTATAGTAGAGTGTTTATAGTAGATAGTGCATGCATTAATACTTGTAGTAGTGTGCATGCATCAATGCTTATTCTAATATACTCTGCACTATTAATCTTGGCAAGTGAATTAATCTCCTCAGATCGCAAAATGATTGTTTAATTTTAATTAAATTTTTTTTTGGAGGGGGCGGGGGCGGGGGGAGGGGGGGGGGGGAGAGGAGTAAATAACATCTAGAAAATCCCTGGAAGGCTAACCAGGTTACTAAATGCCAGAAAGAGGTTGGATATGCCTATCGAAAGACACACATATCCAGGCCTACTGTAGATGTTAGGGGTTAGAGAACATAGTTTTACAATTCTTCGGCATACAGAGTCTAGGGTTCGATGTCAGCCTCGAGAGATTTGGAAGTAGATCATTTTACGTTGCTTTCGCAGGTAGAGACGTTATCCGTTCAGAAAGCAATGGCCAACTATTAAACGTAAAATTGCTATAGTTTGTCCAGAAATGAATGCCTTAATTCACGATCAATTATTTTGAAAACTGTCTGTTTTATCGTTATAAATTTTTTATTGCCGTCTTATATTTACTCCCACCCAAGGAATATGTCTTTGATAGGTCCAAAAGCAACTTACATCACGGAAAGCGGCGACATTTCTGTGATGTTTTGGTGAAAAACTAGTGATTTCTCGCTAACAAACTTGTTTTACAGTAATGCCCCGTTCCACTATGCGAGGCTCCTGTCATAAGGCCAATCCCAGTCCCACTAGAAAATTAACTATTCAACGCTAATGTTTCCGTGTGAAGAAGTAATACATCTAATAATGTGCACTTCATCTCTGACCCGTAAATTAAATACCGCATATAAACAAACTTTGAAATCTGCTGTACAATCTCCTTATGTTGGGTGGACATAATGATAAGGTTATATGCTAAACCTCATTATTTTCCCTCAGCTGGTTACTGAGATATGGAATTTTATATTGGGGCAGACAAAAGTAAACAGACTATAATAAATCAAAAACAGCGAATAAATGATGGGGTTGACTGCAGCTAATGTAACTGTAGACTGGCGAAACGCAATTGCGTCTGTTAACAACAACAAAACCAAAAACAACAACAACAACAACAACAACAACAACAACAAATTAAGTAAATAAAAAAGTCTAATGCAACATAAAAAAGACATATCAAAATATACCATCGAAAATCATCTTTGTGAGTGAGGTCAGCATAGCCGAATTGATAAGAGAACTCGATCTTAAACATCTGGTGTGCTGATGCCGAGATAGCGCTTTCAACCCCTACACCCGTTAGTTGGACTAAAATGTTGACTCCTCGTCCTTTGACTTGGGGACGTAAATTACAAGTACCATCAGAAGTCTGATGGCGAGGTACACAAGTAATAGGGGAAGCTAATCCATATTTTAAAAAAAACAACATGCCCAGTGCACTAGAAGAAGTAGCATGTGTATAGACTACGCTTGAGTTCAAAGCGAGGGAACATACATAATATCTGTGAGTGAAATCTATTTATCTCCCCCGATGGTGTTTCCACCTTGACGTGGTGGGGGAGCTTGAGTTTCTCAATGACCCTGAGAGCTATGCCGGCGGTAGCGTAGCTACCAGCAGGGCCTCCCAAGCCGGACAGGTCAAAGGGTAGAGAACAGACAAAGAGAAACACCCTGATCCTCCAGGTTGGGGGTTGAAGCGTGGGGTTAACATCCCCACTTTTGTAAAAACCATTTTGTTACGAAACAGATACATGAGCCTCGAATTCGGACTGACTTATTTGGACATCGACCTTGGAACGTTAAAGGACTTTTGAGATTTGGAACATGGAATGTACGGACACTATATCGAGCTGGAGCGGCCGAAGAATTAACCCGGGAGCTGGTTGAGTATAAAATGGATATAACAGCAATTCAGGAAATAAGGTGGTCAGGAGAGGGTACTTTAGAGCAAAATGGAATGATTATAATATATGGAGGAAACACCCAAAATAAACATGAATTAGGAACAGGATTTGTCATCAAAAAAGAGTTATGGGGGAACGTTCTAAACTTTAAAGCTGTTAATGATAGGATTAGTAAATTACGAATAAAAGGTAAATGGAAGAATATAACGATGATTAATGTACATGCACCTACTGAAGAGAAAGAAGATGATATTAAAGAAGACTTTTATAATGATCTGGAAGATGTCATAGAAGAAACCCCCAAACAGGACATCCTGATTGTGCTGGGAGTCTTCAACGCAAAAATAGGTAGAGAGCAAACTCATAAAAAAGTTGCCGGTATGGAAAGCCTACATACAACTTCAAATGATAATGGATGGAGAGTCATCAACCTAGCAGAAGCCAAAGGACTGCAGATCAGCAGTACCAGACTGCAAAGAAAGGATATACATAAACAAACTTGGAAATCATGTGACAAGAGAACCTATAATCAAATAGATCACATTTTAATTAACAACAAAAATGCATCAAACATACAACAAGTTAGAAGCTATAGAGGAGCTGAGTGCCACAGCGACCACTTCCTCGTTGGGGCAAAATTTAAAATAAAACTTAAGAGAGCTTTCTATGCTAAACTACAAAGGTTACACCCAACATATAACAGAGAAAAACTACAAGAAATTACAGTCAAAGAGAAATTTGCAGATGAAATAAAATGTAAACTTGAAATTCTACAAAACCCGTTGGAGGAAAGCGTTGACCAAACTTGGTTGAACATCAAGAATACAATTCAATCTACCGCAGAAGAATGTCTCGGTGTGTTAACCACGCATAGAAAGAACAGATGGTTCAATCCAAAATGTGAAGAAGCAGTCATTAGGAAAAAGAATGCCAGACAGCTATGGCTAAATGACATCAACAACATCCAAAAGGAAGAGCAATATAGAAATGAATGTAAAGAGGCTACAAAAATAGTTCGACAGCAGAAGCAAGAATATATGAGTAATATAATCAAAGATATGGAAACTAATCACCAGAAAAACGAATCCAGAAAGTTTTTTTACAGAACTGAAGTCAATGAAACGAGGGCACCAACACAACACACATGGTTTAAAAGACAAAAATGGGAATATGATAAATACCAATGAGGAAATGTGCAACACATTTTTTTTATTTGTGCATGTCTATATATGTTGTATTTAAAACAAAAAAAAACAAAAAAAAAAAAACAAAAAAAAAACAAAAAAAAAAAATTAAATAAAAAAAAAAAAAAAACAAAAAAAAACAAAAAAAAAAAACCTGGCGGGATAAATGGCAGGATGGTGGGTTGGCTCTTCCGGTAGAGCACCTGAACTTGCAAGACAGAGAGACCTGGTCATCTTGTTGCCACGCCACACCCACACGCGATGAAGAAAACCGCCAAAACTCACAAGCGTAAAGGAGTCTGTAACGCTTACCGGGGGACAACTTGAGACTTGCAATTAAATGCTCTGCCCTTGCCTATATCAAGTCCTTATGAGGACTATACATAGAATAACACAAGAAACGACAAACTGTTAGCAGTGCTAGCAGAGAAAAGAAGCCAAAAACGAGAAAATGCGGGCCCAATAGGCCCAACTGAGGACCGGTCTTTACCAGGACCAGCACAATACAAACCTATCCGACGGATAGCTCTAACAGAGCGGAACCAATAAAACTAGTAGGAAGTAGGACTAACAATCCACACAACTACGGATCTCAACAATAACCACAGCTGATGAAGCAGGTTAGACGAGGCCGAATTTGAAATTTTTTTTGGGAAAATTGGAAGTGGAAGTGGAAGTGCAACACATGGAAAGAATACTTTGTTGAATTACTAAATTGTGAAGCCCCAAGTAACACTTTCCCACAGGAAGAGGTTCTAACGTGTGAACCACAAATTGAAGAACCTGCATTTGAAGAAATCATATATGTAATCACACGACTTAAAAACAATAAGGCAACTGGGGCTGATGGAATTGCTGCTGAATTTATAAAGGCGGGTGGCCATGCATTACATCTAAAGCTATACGAACTAATAATAAAAATCTGGAGGACTGAAGAATTACCCCATGACTGGAAAGAGTCATTATTGATACCTATCTTTAAGAAAGGAGACAAGTTCCAGTGTGAAAATTATAGAGGAATATCACTACTGTCCATAAGCTATAAGATACTATCCGCAGTATTACTAAATAGACTAAAACCATATTCAGAATACATATTAGGTGACTACCAGGCGGGTTTTAGACAAAACAGATCAACAATAGATCAGATATTTATCTTACGACAAATAGCCGAGAAAAATTGGGAATATAAAAGAGATCTCCATAACATTTTTGTGGATTTTAAAAAGGCTTATGATAGTGTCCATAGGAATAGTCTATGGAATGCTATGCGGGAATTTGGAATACCAAGGAAGTTAATCAACATGACCAGACTATGCATGGAAGATACTTATAATATAGTAACATATAAAGGCAGGAAATCAGACCCTTTCCAAATAACATCTGGCTTGAAACAGGGTGATGCACTATCGCCGCTACTCTTCAATCTGGCTCTAGAGAAAGTTGTAAGGAGGGTAAAGGAGGAATGTGATATTGGAGGAACATCCAAGCTGCTTGGTTATGCAGATGATATAGATATTATAGGGGAAAATGAACAAAAGACATTGGAAATATTGACTCACTTAAAGGAAAAAGCCCAACAGATGGGGCTGGTTATCAACCAAGATAAGACAGAATATATGGTAATTTCAAGAGAAGGAATGGCTAAAAACTCTGGCCACATACAAATAGATAATATGACCATTAAAAGAACGGAAACATACAAATACCTGGGTACAATGCTCAACTGCTCCAACATCATAAGGGAAGAAATGCAAGCTAGAATCAATTCTGGAAATAAGATATACTATGCACTACAACATCTACTAAAATCAAATGCGCTATCTCGTAACACCAAGATCACAATATACAAAACACTAATCAGACCAGTTGTGCTGTATGGCTCTGAAACCTGGAGTACAACGAAAGGAGACGAAGCCTTGCTACAAACCTTTGAGAACAAAGTTTTAAGACGCATCTTTGGACCCATTAGGGATACACAAAGTGGAGAGTGGAAAAGAAGAAATAACAAAGACATTTATGATCTGTTTAAGTCCCCGCTAATCACTGGTATCATGAAGGCTAATAGACTACAATGGCTGGGGCATATAGAAAGAATGGAAGATAATAGGGAAACAAAACTCGCTTACACTCAGGAAATAAATGACCGTAGACCCCGAGGTAGACCAAGAAGACGGTGGAGAGATAATATATTTACAGACCTACAAGCACTTGGAATCAACGACTGGCAAGAGAAGGTCAACCAGAGAGACGAATGGAGAATTGTCTATCCACATGTCCTGTCTGTTAATAATAATATATACATATATATTAAAATCCATCTTTATAGCTCTGCCAAAGGAACCAAGCGCTTTAGAATGTGAAGAGCATCGCACGGTATGTCTTATGAGTCACATGACAAAGCTGTTACTCAGAATAATTATGAAAAGAATAAGAAACAAGATTAAACAAGAAATTGGCGATGAACAGTGTTGATTTGTGGAGGAATTGGGCACAAACAACGCTATATATATTCTCAGGACACTATTAGAAATAGCTATAGAAGTAAAACTAATCTGTACTTATGCTTTATAGACTACACAAAAGCATTGACAATGTGAAGCATGACAAAATAATAAAATGATTAAAGCAAAGGAGCATTGACGGCAAAGATCTGCGAATAATAAAGAAGATATATTGGCAACAAACAGCAGCCATAAGAATCAACATACTTATAGGGACATTTCAGAGTATAAAGAAGTGCGTCAGACAAGGTTGTGTAATGTCTCCTGATTTCTTCTCATTGTACGGTGAATATATAATGATGTCTGCTGAAAATATGCCAGGGATCCTGGTTGGTGGATATAATATAAATAATTTAAGTTATGCTGACGACACCGTCTTGAAAGCAACAGGTTAGAATGTTCTACAGGAAATGATAGATACAGTGGTTGTAGACAGTGAAAAAATGGGCGACAGTTTAAAGAATAGAAAGACAGAAGTCATGGTGATATCAACGAAACAGATTGTGCCTAAATGTGCAATTAAGGTGTAGGGCGTTATTTTGGGGCAAGTGCAGAAATTCAGATATATAGGCAAATGGATAACATCAGATGGAAGATGCATCTCTGAGATAAAGAACAGAATTTGGCAAGCAAATACGGCAATATATCAAATGAAGAACGTTTTGTGCAATAAGTCATTGTTTTTGAAAGTTAGAAAAAAAGTTCTTGCATGTTACATAGAACAAGTTTTAATATACGGCTGCGAATCCTGGACAATTAGCAAACAGGCGAAAAGTTCATGGAAGCCTTGGAAGTGTTATTTTATAGAAGAATGCTGAAAATTAATTGGGCAGCCAAAAAGAGCAATTAGGATGTTTTAAAGAGAAGCTGAATCACAAAGACAAGTTATCACAAACATCAGAAAGAAACAGTCATCGTTTTTTAGCCATGTTATGAGAAGACTAAAACTGAAACATGCTGTAACAACCGGAAAGATTTGTGGAAAGAGAGATAGAGGAAGACATCGTGAGAATATTCTTGACAGTCTTGTGTTGTGGAGATGCATGATCGCCCTCGCCAGCCGGCAATACACTGAATGATGAAAATTAATGTATATATATATATATATATACATATATATACACACACACACACGCACACACACGCACACACACGCGCGCACACACACACACACACACACACACACACACACACACACACACCTGTCACTATATATTTCGTCATCTACAACACTTCGCTTGCACTCGCAAATAGAGGCGATACCTGTGATATACGTACGATACATTATGTTACTAACAGTTTATGACAATAAGTAATGCTGTTAAGGAGAAACCACCACATGATCTATCCAGAGAATAAGTGTATGAACGTGTCTCCAATCTGGAATGTGAATGTGGAAGATCAGGGGAAACCAACAAATGATCTTCCCAAGGATAAGTCCCTGAACATGTCTCAAATACGGAATGGGGGAATGGCATGTTCAGAAACTTCACACCAGTCTTGAAACTACAAAACTTGGCATGACATGACAGCTGAATCAGATGTGAATAATATTTATTTGTAATTAATCTAACCGACTTCTTTTTCCTCTTCTTCTTTTTCTTTCGGCCTTGTTCATGATTGGTTGGATTTTTTAGCTAACGTTTTTATATGTAATGGGGAAGCCAGCCCCGCGAACAGCCCTCCTTCGTCTCTCTGTATGGTAGGCTACAGTGTGTTACTATTATTTCTTTCCTTAAGGGTACCAGTAACACACAAGCGTAACCCTCCTGTATCGCCTGTTACGACATGCATGATAGGTTAAAGTGTTACATTTCTTTGCTTCCCCTTGGTGCCCAGATTACGCACGGGCGTGTCTGCCCCACTATTTAGTGAAAATGTATAGAATAGATGCAGACTTTCTCGAAAATATACTAATACTATTATCGCATTGTAACTGATTTCACGGCAGGTCCTCACAACTTTCCTCACAAAGTCATTTATGGCGTACAAGATAGCTTTTACAACCCGTGGAAACCAGTGTGAACGTTAGCGGTAAGGTAATTTATAATCAGCAGCTTGTCTTGTTGCTGTAGGAAATCAAAACATTGCTACCTTTCTGTAACTAACTGCTTGGCTCAAGACGTGAAGTGTGATATACCTCGTCCTCACGATCGGCTACAATGGGTAGTGAAATAATAGACTTGGGCCTAAAGGAATGTAGTCTTTCGAAAATGCATATAACTCCCTTCTGTTCCAACGAGTTTTTAAGCATTATGTAAAAGTAAAAAAAAATGTATGTAAAAGTAAAACGTAAAGGACCTTTTACACGACATATGGCGCATTGAGCATATGGTGCCTGACCCATATTTGTATAGACCAATCGACACGGTAGGTGATGCGGTCAGTGTCACGCCAGCCGCCTTTACTTTCACAAACATTTCCTGGTACCCACCCTAGGCTGTGTTGACTGGGAGCCCATATCATTTATGAAAAATCGAGCGCGGAACTCAAAATCACCGGGCCGGCTCTGTCCCTGACGGTTACTTTAACTCACTTTACTATAGTTTCTGCCTTAACTCATTCTTCATTTTGTGACTTTCTGAGTGGAGAAATACCACTGCCTATGGAGGCACATTTAGCTGAAGTTAATTTTTAAGGAACTATTTTCATCCAAGATCTGGTCTATGTTCTCGGCCTGGGCACGACGCTTGAAAAGTTTACTCTAGTTACGAGTTTCTTGTGATCTAATTGTGTTTATTCAGAAGCTGCACTCTAAACGTCACGTTTATATATATATATATATATATATATATATATATATATATATATATATATATATATATATATATATATATATATATATATATATATACTAGCTGAACCGACCCGGCTTCGCCCAGGCCCTGGCGGGGATCTATCTATCTATCTATCTATCTATCTATCTATCTATCTATCTATCTATCTATCTATCTATTATCTATCTATTATCTATCTATCTATCTATCTATCTATCTATCTATCTATCTATCTGTCTGTCTGTCTGTCTATCTATCTATCTGTCTGTCTGTATGTCTGCCTGTCTGTCTGCTTGTCTGTCTGTCTGTCTGTCTGTCTGACCCGGCCCGGCTTCGCCCAGCTCCTGGTGGGGAGCATCTCATTTAATTCATATAAGTAGTCATATAAGCTCCCGTTCCCGACTATCTGTCTGTCTGTCTATCTGTCTGTCTGACCCGGCCCGGCTTCGCCCAGCTCCTGGTGGGGAGCATCTCATTTAATTCATATAAGTAGTCATATAAGCTCCCGTTCCCGACTATCTGTCTGTCTGTCTATCTGTCTGTCTGTCTGACCCGGCCGGGCTTCACCCAGTCCTTGGTGGGGAGCATCTAATTTAATTCATATAAGTAGTCATATAAGCTCCCGTTCCCGTTCCCGACTATCTATCTATCTATCTATCTATCTATCTATCTATCTATCTATCTATCTATCTATCTATCTATCTATCTATCTATCTATCTATCTATCTATCTATCTATCTATCTATCTATCCATCTATCTATCTGTCTATCTATCTATCTATCTATTTATCTATCTATCTATCTATCTATCTATCTATCGGTCTGTCTGTCTGTCTGTCTGTCTGTCTGACCCGGCCCGGCTTCGCCCAGCTCCTGATGGGGAGCATCTAATTTAATTCATATAAGTAGTCTTATAAGTTCCCGTTCCCGACTGTCTGTCTGTCTGTCTGTCTGTCTGTCTGACGACCCGGCTGTCTGTCTGTCTGTCTGTCTGTCTGTCTGTCTGTCTGTCTGTCTGTCTGTCTATCTATCTATCTATCTTCCGTCTGTCTGTCTATCTATCTATCTATCTATCTATCTATCTATCTATCTTCCGTCTGTCTGTCTGTCTTTCTGTCTGTCTGTCTATCTGTATGTCTGTCTGTCTGCCGGCCTGCCTGCCTGCCCGTCCGTCTCTCCCTACGTCTATCCCACCCTCTCTATCTATCTATCTATCTATCTATCTATCTATCTATCTATCTATCTATCTATCTATCTATCTATCTATCTATCTATCTATCTATCTATCTATCTATATCTATCTATCTTCCGTCTGTCTATCTATCTATCTATCTATCTATCTATCTATCTATCTATCTATCTATCTTCCGTCCGTCTGTCTGTCTGTCTGTCTGTCTTTCTGTCTGTCTGTCTATCTATCTGTCTGTCTGTCTGCCGGCCTGCCTGCCTGCCTGTCCGTCTCTCCCTACGTCTATCCCACCCTCTCTATCTATCTATCTATCTATCTATCTATCTATCTATCTATCTATCTATCTATCTATCTATCTATCTATCTATCTATCTATAGCCAGGGGATTTAACCTAAGATATAGCAATGCTACAAGAAGTTATGTCCCTTTATATATTTTTTCTTATGTTAAGTCATGTATTTTAATTATTAAATTTTAGTAAGTAAATAGCTGATTCTACACTAAAAAACTATGAAGTTGCCTGCACGGGAATGAAAAGAAGACGTGTAGAAAATTTCATCTCAATCGGATGGACCGTTATCGAACGCATCCAATACATCCCCACCCACCCACCCACCCACATACATACATTCTGTTTTATATATATATATATATATATATATATATATATATATATATATATATATATATATATATATATATATATATATATATATATATAAAATAACCTAAAATAAGGAAATAACGTGTGGTGCTGCCACCAAGCACTCTATCTTTAACCAAACGTTGGAAAGCCACGACTTTCTTTTAGGCGGGAATTCAAGGGCAAACTTCTCAACGTAAACTTACCAATAAACCACAAACAGCCAAAAAATGCTGGGGTTGACTGCGACGTCCTGTAAGGAATATGCAACTAACCGTTTTTCCCACAGGCTATTATACTGTTTGTACAGGAAGTCTCTTTCCTTTGCCCCAGGAAGTTTCATGACAGCAGTATTTTCAGCATACACCTTTCTTCAACTGGAGATGTGGGAATTACTCGTATTTATGTTGTTTTCCCCCCTTCGTTAGACACGGTGATCTTTCTGTGTCAGTGACACCAACAGACTATAGTCAGGCATACAGGCAGGTATACAGACAGGTAGATAAGTTATAAGTAAAATAAACTGTTTCTCCAGACATAATGTTTATTATACCAGATAAATGAACGGTGTGTAATTAATAGCTCCGCGCCCTGTGCCAGATACGAATTGAAAACACTTGGCTGAATCCATTGAATGCAGAGTTCAATGGGCCACCATTTATATATCTCTTTAAGTCTTCACACACAATCTGAGTTTCTGAGCTAAAAAATGAACAAACTTTGACTAAGCCCGATTCTGTTATCTTTATGATAATCCGACATACGAACACTGGCCTCATTATACCTGAGGTCCCTAGAAAGACGTTCGATTTCCAGAAAGAAGGAGGTACAACTGTTATGGAGTCGCTTCATGTAGGCCATTCACACAAGCAAAACGGGTAAAGATAAAGTCAGCCTCGTAGCAAATACGACCGTTGTGACGTTGGGGACCTTTATATATCCTAAGCTATGACATATGAGGTGAGGTTCCATATTCTCTTCCTCGTCGCTTTTCCTTCCCCGACAATTCCGAGACATTTCTGAAAATTGTCTAATATCCATTTTTATAAACCTGGGTCGACCCCGGAGAGATCTTTAAACTGACTGGCTAAATGACGTATACACACAACACATACACGCAGGGCCGGATTAAGCCATCTTGGTGCCCTAGGCACAAACCCACATGGGTGCCCCCTACTGCCCCGGGCCCCCGATCCTCCACTGACTGCTGGTATGTTCAATATTATGCAAAAAATTAACAAAGAAAAACAGTTGTGAAATGTAAACACATATGTTTGTACTACTATCACTCATATAAAACCTACAATAAGGTATTTCTGTATTAAAATTAATAGTTAATTAATTTTGTAATAATAGTAGACAAAAATACTGTAACTTTTTTGATAGATAAGAAAGTCAGAGAGAGCACACATTTACATTTTAAAGTTCTTTTTTCTAGATTTACGTCTGGCAAAGTTTTTGAGTACATCATCAAAGTTAATTTTGCGCAACAAGTCTGCCTCAATCATCAGCAAAGATAAGGAATCAAGCCTTTCTTGTTTCATTGTCGATCTACTTGGATTTTTTGTACGTTTCAACTGAGAAAAAGAGCGCTCAGTTGAACAGTTCGTAACCATTAATGTTAAAAATATGCGCAAGGCGATTTCTACATTTGGAAAAGCACACTCGATGTTGTCTCTAACTATTACTTTGTAGAGTTCTGCATGACTGAACGTGTTGTTGTCAGATTTTGATGCACGAAACTTGTGGCGAATATATGAGTGGAACTGTTGTAGTTCAGTATATAAATTATTGTTCAGATCTTCAGGATAAGCATTTATTAGTCCTTCACAACACTGAGATGTTTGTGGTACATCGACCAAACAAGAAAATCGAACTGCTAGATCATTATATACCTGTCCTCGTCTACTCATCTCTGTCTCAAGTTTGTCAACAATGGTGTAGAAAGCAGATATACGAAATTTGTCTCTGGCATTCTGAGATACCTCAGGGGCATCACCATCAATGACCACTGTCTTTCGTTTACGATTACGGGTCAAAGTTGACTTATAATCCACACCTGGTGTTATTTCTTTTGCAGCTTCTTCAAATCTTTCAAATTCATTCCTAGATTCATGCAAGTGATCTGCTAGTGAAGAATACAAATCAGCACACGTTTTCAAGTTCACGTGCTCATTTTGTAGAGCTTGACTGACCCTGTGAAAATGTTGTAACACTTCTTCCCAAAAGACAAGCATGAAAGCAAATTCTAATTCTTGCATCTTCTTTGCAATGTTTTCTGCTTCTCTTCTGGTGTCCCCCTTCTGTGACTGGTCTTCTTGTAAACATTCTAACGCTTCTATAATCTGAGGATGAGACATTAGAATGGCTTCAGTTGCAACAGCATGTGCTTCCCATCTAGTATCGGAAAGGGACTTTACCAGCTTTTCATTCACAAGGCATCCTTTCAGAATCTTCCATCTTTTGGTTGAAGCTGAGAAAAAAGTATAGATCAGTTGCACTGTATGGAAGAAGTTTACTGCCTCTAAACAAGAGTCAACGGCACTTCTGCCTACCAGATTTAGTGAATGGGCAGCACAGGGAATGTATATAGCAAACTCATTTTCTTCTAGAATTTTTTTCTGCATGCCCTTGTAGCACCCAGACATATTAGCTGCGTTGTCGTAGCACTGACCTCTGCATTTCGAAAAATCAATATTGCAAGCTTCACGTAAGTACTGCAACACTTGCTTAGCCATACCTTCACCGGCGTGACTTTGCAGCTCCAAGAAAGTCAAAAAGCGCTCAATGGGCTCTCCATCTACCACATATCGAAGAACAACGCTTAACTGATCTATATGTGAAATATCAGGTGTTGAGTCTACTGACAAGCTGAAATAACCGGAAGCCTTTACTTCATCTACAATTACTGCATGGACTTTTTGGGACATAATTTCAATCAGTTCTTCACATATAGTTTTGGATAAATAAGAAGCGATTTCCTTTTCCAGAATTTCCATATTTCGCAATGTGTGATGCTAAAAATGGATCAAACTGACTGACCAACTCCAGCAACCCTAGATAATTTCCATTTTGTAAAGATCCAAATTTTCACGCTCAGGTATAGTACAAATAACCGCTACTGCTCGCCTCAAAACATGTTCCCAGTAAATGAACTCTTCATTTATTTGCTCTTCTAGCTTTTGTAGTAGACCCGAGCCTTGTCTAGGTATGTTAACAATGCAGTCTTTATGAGTAGCGCTTTGTTCATGATTATCAACTTGAATGTTATTTTTCCAGTCACTATTTTTCCAGGCACTGTGGAGCCCCCCAAATACTTGGTGCCCTAGGCACGTGCCTTGTTTGCCTAATGGTTAATCCATCCCTGCATACACGCACACATCCTGACTGGAAGAAAATAATCCTGTCTCTCCTGCGGCTTAAACCTAGACCACCGTCTTGGCAGACAAGAGCACTAACCCTGTGCCACCACAACGCCTTATTCACACCAACAGAAGATTAATATAGCGAATGCCCACCTTCTAGATTATTTATTCAAACAGATTTTTCCATTAGTCTCAGTTCAGCGGGCGGAAACCATCTAAGTCTGCCCTAGCTATACCAGCAGTTAGATTTCTCATGTGTGAACTGAAATGGTGCTGTTAATCAGCGAAGTAAACACGGGGCAAAAATATCAGTCATATCTGATAGCGTTAATAGTTTGTGTTTATGTATGCAGCTAAGCATGAATACAATGTTTAGTTAGTTAGTTAGTTAGTTAGTTAGTTAGTTACTTAGTTAGGTAGTTAGTTAGTTAGTTAGTTTGCCCTTGTCAACCCTGCAAAGGCAACGGTTACATGGTTCTCACTAAACAACCATATTGTGAAAACAGACCTGCCGGCAGTAAGAATGGATGGGAGCAGTTTGAGTAGAAACCAGTCAATGACATATCTTGGCGTGAGGCTTGATCGTAGCCTGTCCTTCAGAGATCATGTCGATTATATCATAACGAAGGCTCGAAAAGGTTTGTCAGCAATGAGAGTCATGGCTACTGCCAATATCGAGCAAAGACTGCTAATACTTCTGTTCCAAGGACTTGTACTTTCACGCATCGAGTATGCCCTGGCCATCCTCACTGTCAGCCCTACAATGATTGGAACCTCGAAAAGGTACAAAACGAAGCCATGCGCATCATTTTGGGCTGCACGAGAGACACCAGCTGTGTAGCAATGAGATACCTCCTTGACTTCCCGACAATGGAACACAGGATCAAGATCTGGAGAGCTCGTGCATACTTAAAAATAAGTGCAGATGAGCAGCACCCTCTGCATGACGCTATATTCAGAGAAAAGGGTGACAGGCTAAAGAGAGGCAAATCATGGATGGGTCGGGCGGAAGATGTCGTCAGACAGGTCTGCAGTCTTACCAGTATCAACCCCGGCAAGGAATGGGTGCCGGTGCCTCCAGCCTTTTAAGTGCACTTTCTCCTGCATTATCACACTCGACAGACGGTGCAGAGAGCAGAACCCTGCCGCTGTCAATGCAGAGGTTAACGCGCTCATCTATGAACACTCAGATAGCCCCGAAGTGCTCATCTATACAGATGGATCTGTTGTAAAGCAGCAGAGAAGTGCGTGGGCATTTACAGCCCGTTCAGCGGGCCGAACCGTTCAAGAATCCAGTGGTGCCCACTCTATGACCACGAGCAGCATGACGATGGAGGTGATGGCAGTTACACAGGCTTTCATATGGCTGGAATCACAGCATTATACCAACGTGTGTGTACTAAGTGATTCAATGAGCATGATTCAGAAGGTCGAAGCTGGATCTGTACGTAGACAGTGGACTGAATCGCTGCGGAAGTCTGTTGTCCGTAAAGTCACCTTCATCTTCGTCCCGGGACATGCGGGAGTCGAGGGAAATGAACGAGCTGACAAACTGGCTGGCTCTGCACCCCCTGTAGATGGCCAGCCCATGGATCGTGCCGATGTTATTAACGTCCTTAAAGATATTGGCTAGAACAGAGGACTTTGACGTTAGTGATTCCACATCTCTGTCCAGGATGAAAGACCTGGGAGTAAGAATCGGCACAGCCAGACGCGAGAGGTACATCGGGAAAACAAAGTGCCTCGTCAACCAACACAGAACTGGCACTATTAGCCACCGGACGCTGATGCATATGCTGGGGGGGGGGGGGGGGGGGGGGGGAGGATCTGAGCACCTATGGACCTGTCCGGAGTGCAACGAAGATACCCCAACTGATAACTGATAACTGATAACTGATAGTTAGTTAGTTAGTCAAGGTTCCAACTTCACGGCAACGGGTCGTTCCCCATTATGCTCCGTTCCTGTACCAGTGAATATCACACAAAATGCTCCTCACGCCCAATGTGAAAAGTGGAATAGACAGGAGTCTCTGCAATCCAACAGCCCGCACAGGTACTTTGTGCACAATGCTGCCGCCAGAATGCCAACACAAGTCATCCACGAAAATTAGTTCATCGTCGATGGAATAGGCAGTCACTAGAAAGACTTCATTGACCCGGGTTTTCTCACATAGCTCGGTCTCTTTCCTCAGGGCGACCCCGACGAAAGCGTCGCATTAAGCACGAACTCCATAGCTCCAGCGTCGACTCCCAGGAGTCTCCTGAAAATTGCACTCGTGAACCGAAAAGGCAAATCAGTCAATTCAGCAACAGCTGCATCGGGTGTAGGAAATGATGATTGTCAGAGTCTAGAAGAGTGCAGTGATGCAGTGACATCGTTACGCCCGCCAGGCGACTTAGTCCCCAGCAGGGATGCCGTAACTTCGTTACGCCGCCAGGCGAGTAGTAGTTACCTGCCTGCGAGGTTTGCTGGCTGACGAGACGGCCAGCGGTCAGGCAAGGACGACGCAAGACGCACGCATGCCTCGTGAAGCCACTTCAGGTGGGAGGCAAGTTGCGAGCTATAGGCAGACAGCTCTGGGACGTGGACTCGACTGGACGCATGATGAGAGAAAGGCGTTGTGTGGTTTCTGTGCCTGAAAGTCGAGTGTCTGGACATCTTGAGAGATAGACTGTGAGCTGTATTGTGTATGTAAGTGTATTGAAGTGTAAAGTATATCTTGTAGTGATCATCGTATTGTATATGATCTGTAAATAAATCCATTGAACGTTGTGTCGTTGAGTCTCAAGTCAAATCACGTTGTACTTGTACTGTCTCACATGTGTTAGGTTAGCGAGCCAAGTTTAAGACCCTGACATGTGTGGACGTGGTGGCATTCGTCCGGCTTTGAAATGAACGTGTTTATGTAATTAACATTTAAAACTAGAGTTTGTGAACTTAGAATTTTGTCAAACTTTATAGTACATGTAAATGTGATCGTGGAAGGCTCATTTTGATATATTACTACATTATTTAAACATGGAGACTAAATGTAAACGTACAGTGCATACACATTGTTTGATCTTGTAAACGTGTAAAACATTTGTGATTGTTGAACTTGTCACCGTTTTGACCTTGTCGACATTGTGATCTTGTCGCCATTGTGACCTTGTCGCCATCTTGTAAACTTGATGTCTATGTCCTTACTGAATGTCATCTTGATGTAAGTGATGTGTCATCAATGTTGTAGAGTGTTGAGATATATGTAGATTGTCTTCGTGAATTGAGTTGTGGAAAGCAGAAAGTTCTGGGAAAGAAAGTGACTTGTGTTTTGAAAAAAAAAAATTGTTGACGGACAAAATTACGATTTTACAATCACACTCAACGCCATACAAACCTAATCAATACTTAGTGACAAGCAGGCACACCACATCAAATAGACGCTAATTATTTCCTCCAAAAACAAAGCAGTTTTTCCGTACCATCTGAAACCCTTGCGCGTAGAGGTCATTTGCGTTTTCGAAGTAGCGACCCTACAGTTCCTAGGCCGATATTCCAACCGTTCTTCACCGCATCCAGGGCACTTGAGTATATTTTTCTTTTTCATATACTTTAGGATGCAAATTTAGGCACGTATTGTCAATAGAACACTATTGTAAATTGTTAACGTTACTAAACCACTTGTAAACAATTTGTGTGGCTGGTATTTCATTGGCATTTTTCCATCATGTCTTCATTAAATGATTTCATCGATATGGTTTTAAAATTACAGTTGACAGGTGATTGAGTTAACAAAGTGGAGTGAGAAGAAATACTCTGAATACCTACTAGTACAGGAGAAAGCTAATGAACGCGAAGAAAGAGCAGCTGAAAGAGCTTTAAAGCAGGCAGAGACTGAAAGAGCTGCCAAACAAGCAGAAGTAGAACTGGCTGCAAAGACAAAGCAAGCGAATTAGCTAGTGAACTTAAGAAAGCAGAAATGGAAAAAGAAACAGAATTAAAGAAGGCAGAAATAGCAGCTCAGAGTAAGAGAGAAGAACTGGAGGTACAGTTAAAGATGAAACAACTTGATACTGAGGACTGCCTTAACAAAGAGTCTAAGAAATCTGAGAGACTGGAGAAAGAAAACCAGTACAAGAAATATCAAGGTATTGTACGTAATTATACTCCTCGGGTGACTGCATCGCAGCCTTTACCCACAATTTTGAGACTTAATGGAACATTACCAGGTTCCACTGTCCTGAATGGAATATTGTTTATATGAGGAGTTTATCAGGGAGCCGCTTAAAGTCATTGAGACCATCCCCAAAGACCTCAGAAAAGATTACCATTATCTGAAAGCAAAGATTATGGCACATTTTATGTTAGATGAGGCAGGTTACAGAGAACAATTCAGCAAGTTGAGCCCAAAACCGACTCAAACGTTCTCCGATTACCTCTGCTTAGTCCGAGATATATTTACCAAATGGACTTCAGCAGCTAAAATTGACAAGAACTATCAAAGATTAGAAGATCTGATTATCAGAGACAAAATCATTTCATCCATTCCATCAGCATTTTCAAAATTTTTGCAAGAGAATGAATGCACTAGTGTAGATGAGATTGAGAGACGTGGGTCGGCTTATTACACAGCCAACAAACATTGTTTTGCCAGTGAAGCTACTGACATAAATTTTGTAGCATCGGCTAACTATGAGAAACCCTATAGTAGGCAGAAACCTCATAGGCCTACATCTGAGAAGTATAATCACTGTTAATTATTGTAAACTCTCACACCATCAAGGTGAGATGTGCGACAAGCCCCCCCAAGAACCCCGCATATAATACTTTATCTACCAAAACACGGTAAACAGACAAGAAAAGGGAGCGTAGATCCTTCAAAAATTTGCGTAAATGTTTCCTCTGAAAGGGGGGCCGTACGGACTTTATCGCCATGATTGTAAAGGTAGGCAAATGACCAACAAAGCAAATGCCGCCTTGTTTGACATTTCATCGCGATGAAGAAAATCAGAGAAACATCATGTGAACTCAGCACAGGTTTTTGAATGTTTAACGCAAATAAATGTACTTTTTGAACACCTTTTAGAAGATGGCATATTACATCGGCCACTCCATTCCTTTGCCAATGAAGAAGCTAATTTGGTAGAGTTTCCAAGGCAGGAAAACATCCATCAGGGATACGTGAATGGCAAGTCTGCTACAGTCCTTCGTGACACGGGGAGTTCACTTTTGGTCTGAAGAGAACTTTTAAAATGCCTACAGACTATACAGGCAGGCAGGGAACATGCAGAACATTCTCAGGCAATATTGAAAAGTCCCCACTAGCATGGGCATATTTTGAAACCCTTTTCCCTCACGGGGAAAGAAAGGCGCTGCATTAAAAACCCGGTGTGTGATATAAAATTGGAAATTTACCAGAGGTGAATGATGAACCTTTGACATAACATCGCTTTTTATTGATAGCATAACATCACCATCAAAGTCATCTTTGATTTTTTACATCACCTAATGAATGTATGGTAGCTAATGTAGCACTAGATCTATGACATCATTGATAACATTGTTTCATCACCATCTGATATCATTAAATGTGTGAACGCAGTAACCAGTCTATGCTAGAGTGCAAGATGAAAGTAATAAAACTGGGCTATACAAATGCTTAGCCCAGTATCACTACCTACTAACACCATGAAGGAAACGTTTGTAACAGCTCAAAAGGCTGATCCTTCATTGTCAAAATTTTTTAATCTGAGGCCAAAACCCAAAAAGGTAACCAAAAATGCAAAAGGGCATTTGCTGTGAAAAATGATATCCTCACTAGTATTTCCCCAGAGGTGAAAACAAAAAACAAACTGTTTTCCCAAACTAATTATCTAAGCAAGCCTTACATCTTGCCCTGATATCCCTCTTGCAGGGCAATCAACATGGGGGATAATAAGTGTGGCACCAATACAATGGGCTGTAAAGTCTGGGGTATATGATTCATTTGGCCCCTCGGTTCGCCGAATAGGCGGGTTTTCGAGACTTTTTTTCCCCAAAAGACTCCAGGAAGGATTAGGGCTTTTTGAAAGGAATGGGATGATTCGAATAGACCCCACCCCCCCTTACAGGTAAACTACTTTCCTAAAGACAAAAAGAGAAAGGCCACTTAACCACAGATTTTACAATTTTTATCCTTGAATAAAATATCTGAGACTTGTGTTGGTCGCCCCCACGGGATTCTTGCAGATATATATATATTATAACACAGTAGCACATTTCTCTACGACCAAAAGTGTAACACTGGTCAGTAGACAATGAAAAACTCTCCTGACGAACATATATGTTTTTTGCCAGAATTCTAAGTTGGAAAACGAGCTCTGTCTCCCGTACACTCTA
The DNA here is from genome assembly GCA_014155875.1 of Cepaea nemoralis. Lineage (NCBI taxonomy): Eukaryota > Metazoa > Mollusca > Gastropoda > Stylommatophora > Helicidae > Cepaea > Cepaea nemoralis. The sequence goes on along the minus strand of JACEFZ010018201.1, from coordinate 2,450 downwards.
TAAAACAAAACCCAAAAAATATACTTTCTCAAATAATGTATGTACTGATAATCTAAAAACACGGGAGAATGTAGAGTCCTCCACACCGGGCTTCTCCACTGTCTTTTTCTCCCACACAACAGTTCGATGATGACACTTATACTGTTCTACCCCATCCTCTTCCTCTTCTACCGCTAAAACAGCTGGGCTCTCCATCCTAATTTTGACCAAACTCCACACGGGCCACGAGGTAAACAAAGGTTCTCTGGAACTGATCAAGGTAATGGTGATGCGGATCGTTGTTATTGATAAAAGTCAGTCATGATTGACCAACAAAAAGAGGAACTGTTCTCAAATGGTCCCTTCTATAAAATTGATGATGGTGCATGACTTGAAGTCTGGATCACTCAATCTGGGCTGGGTTTTGAGAGGATAAACTATATCTGCATAAAATAAGGGGTTTCAACCCTTGATAAAAACGTCCATCAGTTAGGACAAGTTGTAGCACGAATGCTCCAACGACGTATGGAGTTGTTTATAAAGGGGACTATCCCTGAGTATGGGTCAGAAGCCGTTGAAAACTCTCCAGGTGATTTCAGTAATTTGGGAAGACGTGCTCGTAATTGGGAAAAAAGATGAAGTCTCAAATGTCCAGCACGACATTTTAAAAACCTAGAGAAGGTAGTGGGTTCATAAAATGAAGACTATGACGACCTCTCAGAAAAAAAGAACCATTCCATTGTGACTAAAGCACAGACTCTAACAAAGTTGTGGGTTTCCAGCGAACGAAGAACTCTCTATGCGTTGTGTCATCTCTAGCTGAACATCGATATGCGGCTTCCCGGAATATAAATGGGGACCTGCTTTGTCGCAAGAAAAAGAGGAATCCACAATGTCGCAGTGGGGACATTGTACCACAGGAAAATCCGTGCTGGTTTCGAAGTTCACTCCCAAAAAGTATGACTCTTCACATCGAGAGAAAACCTCCCGTCCAAAGTTGCAGAATTACTTCCTGATATTACAGGGATAAAATGGGCGCCATCTCTCTTCACTGCCATGAGGAGTTGAACCAAAAATGGAGATAACCCGTCTGGAGTTTCGCCAGGTCTTGATGAAAAATAGGGGGTTTTTTCCCCCCGGGCCCCCCGGGAATTGGAAGGAATGACGGAGGTCCCTAAGTCAGATGATTTCTCCCCTTTCACACCCCAAACCAATACGTTTTGACTTGGAAAAAAATCATCAAGATGGTGTAGACAAAAAAAACGGCTTAGTCTAGCCAAATATCAGACCAAACTGTTCCCCCGTTGCCTCTTTTCCTCAAAAAAAAATCAATAAATAATCTAGCTTAGTAAGTGAGCTATAAGCTCACAGAGACAAAACCGGAACATATAGGTGGAGGAAATCCCCCCTGAAATGGATACCTGTGGCCTGTAACGTATGGGTTTTTTGGCGGGAAAGTGGGGCGGAATATGAAAACTCTACCAACCTCACCCAACAGGACATCACAGATACCAAATGGAGATAATTTTCCCACATACAAAACTCCCTTAATTTGGAGGACACAATCTGTTATACAACATGCACGGGGGGGTGGGGGGGGTGTGATTAAAATCGAAGGGGGGGCCATATTGGCGCCAATGACTTTTATAGCGGCCAGTGGCTAACACTGACGATTTACGGCAGGAAAAAAATGAGTATTTTGGTATGTGAACCCTTCTCATAAATATGATTGAGCCCCGACATCATATCCACCAAAATTCGACAAAAGCAAGGGGTGTCTTATCTGTGACCCCAGGCTGTCATACACACCAAAAATAATTCCGTCCCCCCGGGATATTCTGCACACAGAAAAGTAAAAAATTTACACACACAATATATATATGGTGCGTACAGTAAGAATCTTTTACAAAGGCATTATATAACACCTGAACACTCTACCCGGATAAGTCAAGTAAAGCGAAGTTCTTCCCCGAATTTGGGGGTGAACCCAAAAGGGGTAGATTGACCTCTGCGACACAGTACAGAAACAGAGACATCATACTCTTCAAAAAAAGAGAAGTAGTGATCACGCATGATAAGAAGGATAGAATTGTAAGATAGGAATATTGGACAGTGGATGGATAGACGTTAAAACCTCAGGCCGGCTTTCTTACAGAAGTAAGGATGCCGTAGCAAAGTCCCCCAAAATACAACATGACATGTAGTAGACTTTCATATCAAACAAAGATTGTATTAAATAGTTAACACAAATCTTATCATTCCAAAAAAACATAATTATGTACCAATGCAAATAGAGGCGAAAATAGCCCCCCAAAAAAGGGGTACACCCCCCGGGAAAAAAACACTCAATGGTTCGAACTGCTAGACTCAAGTGAATATGGTGGTCCCGCCTGGAAGTTTTACCAGATTATTCCGGCTATTCTGAGCATGGGCACATTCCTTGCCTCTATCTGAGTGCGGGCATTTTTCCT
>JACEFZ010018200.1:65000-71423 GCA_014155875.1 Cepaea nemoralis | reverse complement strand
ATGTGAAAACACTCTGAGAATGTGTGTGTGTGTGTGTGTTTGTGTGAATGCGTGCGTGCATGATGTGCGCGTGCGTGTGCGTGTGTGGATTGAACGATCGCCCTCTCTGAACTTAAGAGAGTTGTCCATACGTGTGCTACTAGTTTTAGTGCACTGGGCTGATGTTTGCTTGTGGATTAGCTGTCCCTATTACCAGTGCCAGATACCAGTAAGAGATTCTACTGAGATACAAGTAAGCAACCACCAAACGTATCCCGCTCTCAGCACATAACCACATTACGTGTACAAACTGAACAAAACTATGAACTGAACTCGCCACTCTATACTGGATTCGTGACTATGAAAATGTCTTTGACAACAGTAATAGGAATTCGTCTATATGAGATTGTATTGGATCTAAACATAAAAAAATCACTAAATTAGTAACGTGAAGGATAATGAAACATGATGCACAATGTTTGTTATTGACAAGACTAGCAGAAACATTGTAAATAATACGAGCAAGCTTCAAATGTAAACTTTAAATGTTTTTGTTTTAGTTTTGGTAAATTTACTCCGAGAAAGTAAATAACACATGTATCATTTTTCGATATAGTAAACACTGCGTGTTTACATGAAACATCACGAAAGTTTGGAGAGAACAATAATGGAGGGGTATATGCCTGGGAAGAGAGGAAGAGGAAGGCCAGAGAGAAGATGGGTGCAGGATGTGGCGGATAATCTCCAGATGGGTGTATCGGACGAGGGACATCTTGTTTATGATCGAGAGGTTTTCCGGAAGGTTTTTATGGGAGCAAGGTTCTGCAAAGGACATTCTATTGAATGAATGAAACACTGCGTTCAATGCAAGTCCTCCAGTGAAGAAACACCAAAATATCCTTGTCGCGTGTGTAACTACCCATGCACCACCTGCTGTTTCTCTTATGTGACCGAAAAGTCTTTCCTCCCAATGCCTCTTTGACTTGTCCAAACAGGTGAAAATCACATGGGAGGGTCTGTCAAGCACGGATGATGTGGTACACACTGAACGTGGAGTTCTTATGGTTTCAACCGTTGCGCGGACAGTATGTCGCGGAGCATTGTTATGTTGCAAAAGGACACCTTTACTCAGAAATCCACGTCGTATGACTTTGATTGCGGGTCGAAGATGATTCCTGAGATTTTATGTATGCGTATGACAGGTGACAGTTATCCTCCTTGGCACGCAGTGCTCTAGGATAACGCCTCGTTGATCCCAAAAGAGAGCCAGCATAACCTACCCTGCATATGGCCGCGTGCAAAATGTCTTTGATTTCGGTGAGGAGGGATGGCGCCATTCCTTGCTCGTTTTCTTCGTTGCTATCTAGTGGCAGATTTCATCTCCAGTAAAAATTCTTAATAGGAAACTATCTCCGCAAAAAATCTTGACTAGCATAAGTGTTTCATTGTTTCAATTCTGGAGTAAGCTGCCGTGGCATCCACCTTGCAGACACTTTGCATTACTATCGATACATGGATGGTGTGCTGAACCCTTGACTGATGTCAAGATATGTGCAATGTCACTCACGGTCAATATGTGGTGTTCCTGTACGAGGCCTTCAACGGCTGCAATCGACTCTGGGGTCACTACTCGATGTTCCTGACTCAGTCTTGATCAGTGTGTCACAGAAATCACGACGTTTACAAACTTCCTACCCCATCCATACACATGCTGGACTGACCAGCATGCATCACCATACTGGATCATCATTCTCTGATGACTTTCTATATATTTTACCCCTTCACTGTTTAAAAATAAAAGGATAACAGAACAGTGCTCCTCTTTGGTGCTTGTGAAAAGTGAGGCGGATATCTTTAATCAGGATTTATGATGTCACAGTGTTCGTCTGCACAGTGATGTCATGCGCTTACCACTGTTGACATCTTTAACAACAATATTGACAGGTTACAAAACAATGGCATAGTTATTGTAATTTCTATCACACTTTTTAGATTTCTAATGAAGCCCCATCGAAGTTCTCTAAAAGTACCTAGGAAGTTAAGAAATGCTCTCGTGGTCTGATTATTCGAGGAAGGGAACATCCCAAATCCGTCTCAACATGGTAGATGATTAGAGTCACGCCACGGGTGGCAAAAGCAGTACTGGGGACCAAGCATCCACCGGAGTTTCTGTTCGGCACTCTGACCCATTCCTTGCCTCTGTCATTCTGGTTGTATCTTCTGCCTGAGCCATCGATGATCTTCCTCTTAGCAGCCTGTGACCCTTGACTTCGTCCAGGGAATTATGCAGGAGGTGTTCCTTGTCGTCACCTACCTTGAGGTATGACCTTGCCTGCAACACATTGCGTCTGTCCGCTATTGTCGGAAACGACATGATGTATCGCATACACACTATCGGGGTGCCATTTGTACATGTCACCTCCATGCTTCATTCTGTATACATACGACATGATGTATCGCATACACACTATTGGAGTGCCATTTGTACATGTCGCCTCCATGCTTCATTCTGTATACATACGACATGATGTATCGCATACACACTATTGGAGTGCCATTTGTACATGTCGCCTCCATGCTTCATTCTGTATACATACGACATGATGTATCGCATACACACTATTGGAGTGCCATTTGTACATGTCGCCTCCATGCTTCATTCTGTATACATACGACATGATGTATCGCATACACACTATTGGAGTGCCATTTGTACATGTCGCCTCCATGCTTCATTCTGTATACATACGACATGATGTATCGCATATACACTATTGGAGTGCCATTTGTACATGTCGCCTCCATGCTTCATTCTGTATACATACGACATGATGTATCGCATACACACTATTGGGGTGCCATTTGTACATGCCGCCTCCATGCTTCATTCTGTATACAAACGACATGATGTATCGCATACACACTATCGGGGTGCCATTTGTACATGCCGCCTCCATGCTTCATTCTGTATACATACGACATGATGTATCGCATACACACTATTGGAGTGCCATTTGTACATGTCGCCTCCATGCTTCATTCTGTATACATACGACATGATGTATCGCATACACACTATTGGAGTGCCATTTGTACATGTCGCCTCCATGCTTCATTCTGTATACATACGACATGATGTATCGCATACACACTATTGGAGTGCCATTTGTAAATGTCACCTCCATGCTTCATTCTATATACATACGACATGATGTATCGCATACACACTATTGGAGTGCCATTTGTACATGTCACCTCCATGCTTCATTCTGTATACATACTGACATGATGTATCGCATACACACTATTGGAGTGCCATTTGTACATGTCGCCTCCATGCTTCATTCTGTATACATACGACATGATGTATCGCATACACACTATTGGAGTGCCATTTGTACATGTCACCTCCATGCTTCATTCTATATAGGTCTAGTTTTACTAGTTGACTCTTTGAGACAGTGAGCAGACTTGTGTGGGGTTATAATCACATTGGGCCGTGAGTGTACGGAGTGGCAAGCAGGAGTTACGGAAGCTGCAATTCAGTAATTAATTCATGACTGCTTTCGTCCTGGCGATGTGATTATCTATATCGATGGCTCCGTGTTAAAAGACCCCAAAAAGGTGCTTGGGGATATATAATAAAAGATAAATGGCAGATGTCAAGTAAAGGAGACCTTGGCATATGACACAGCAACATCAAGTCTGAGAATGGAGGTGGGGGTGGTTAATCCGGCTTTCCGCAAATTGTATACGCATGTTGTGATTGTAACTGATTCACAAAGCATGCTGGCAAGGGTGAAGACTGGCATGCTTCGTGCTGAATGGCTTCCGTCGATTCAGAGGTCACAGTTTGTGAGCATTCGCTGGATGTTTTCTCCCGGATATTCTGGTGTGATTGGATATGAACAAGCAGACAAAACGGCTGGTGCAGTATCATTAAGGGGTGATTTGATGCGTGGTAAGGCAGATGTAGTGAAAGCCCTTTGGGAGCATGTGAATGATGCAGAACAGATAGTCTATCATGATCTAGAGATAATGCAGCAGAATGGGGCGGTCAAGGGATCTGATTGACAGTCGTCACTCAGAGGTAAAGTAAAGACGGACATATGATCAGAATGCAATAGGTACCATTAGTATGAACTCTGAAAAATTGGTTATTAAAAATGAAGACTAAGAGCTTATGGGAATGCCCCGAGTGCAGTGATGTCCGTTCTTGACTCAACTCAACTCAACTCAACTCACAATCCACCGACATAATTGGGCCACTCTTCAGCTGAGCAGAAATGACTGCCTAAGGCAAAGGTAATGACCCTCGTGTGGATATGCAAGTCAAGAAAAAATACCACATTAGTGTCAAAAGTTTTTCAATGAATTCTAGAGATCAGAATCAGAGAAGGAGTTTAAATATAAAAAAAATTTCGCTGTATAGATAAAACAGTTCTGACAGCTGAAAACACAACAAATATACAGCATCTTTTTGGAATTGTATCAATAACTAGTGCAAAAGGGGGACTTTCAATAAATATTAAGATAATAAAAACAATGTTTGTATCAAAGAAACACTTAACACCAAAATAAGGCAAAACAGTAGAAGGGAAAATGCTAAACCAAGTTAATGAAATCAAATACACAGGGGCAATCTTAACATCAAGTTGCAGATGCACGGTAGGGATTAAAACCAGAATAGGCCAAGCAAAAACTACATTACAGAAATTGAAATGTATCTTACTTAATATGTCACTGGTATTGATTACCAGAAAGAGAATACTGAAGGATTATGTAGAACTTTTTCGTCCGTATCACAATGTGTCATGAAACGTTAGCGGAGCCATAACAGCATACAGAAGAACCTGGTGGTAACAGAGACGTGGTTTTGAGATGAATATTGCGAATATCGTTGACTGCCACAGTATATAACAATTGCGTCTCAGTCCCAAACGCCGATATGTGTAGTGATACTCCACAGCGATATAAATCGTGAAGTGAAAATCCTTGCTCACTCTGTGTGTGTCATCATCACGTATGATGCTTTATGTGCCATCTTGTGACGTAAATTGTGTGCAAAACTGTAACTGTTATGAACAAGAATTCCGATCACTTGTCACCATTTCTCAGAGCTGTAATTTGTCAACTGGTCAATCACTCTTCATATGTTGTGCTGATGAATCTTCATGATAAATACGTGTAAAACGATGACCACCATTAACAACACAACAGAAGCTCTCTAGGTGACATTGGGATACAGGGTCAGCTTAACTATACACGTTTCAACGAGTTATTAGTACTTATGTTCATTTAGTTTCCGCTAGATACCTCGACTCAGGAGTCAATAAGCAGGATAAGTCACTACACAGTACGTGGGGTGATGAGTATCTATCTTAAACCCTCGTTACTAACAAACAATAAGTAAAAGAGACAGGCGTGATAACGACTATATAAACCATGGTTTACCGGTTGGCATGTCATTATGGGGATCGTACTATACACTCAAAGCTCCTCACAACGGTCCTACAGTCCTTGGAAGACTGGATCTTCATTAGCCGATGACTGCCAGACATATGATTTCGGACTGTCAAATTCACTATATTCGCTTTATTTGTGAGGAAAATTGAAATATTGAGATGTTAAACATCTGGTATTGTTTTATCACAATAATAATGATTGTATGAATTTAATGATGATAATATAATTGTATAATGAATAATAATTAAAAATAAATAATGGTACCTCCACAACTGACGAACATTCGCCTTCAATAAGTAATAAATGATAAAATTCAAATTCACTATATTACTAGAGTTCGTTGCACTTCCCTTGCAGTCAACATCAATATTTTTATTGCTGATTATCTAAGCAATTTTACGTTCAGTAGTTTGTCGCTGCTTGAGAATTGGAAGCGGTTCTCGCCGCGTTGGTTACTTACGGGATAGGTGAGCCGGCCGCTCAGAAAGCAATGGCAAACTACTGAGCGTAATCTTGCCAAGAAATCAACAACAGCGGTAAAATGCTGGTGTTGACAGCGAAGTCCTGTAAAGGATATGCGAAAAAAAAAGTTTGTCGCTGACCTAAACTCATACCAATGAGAATATCACCGCAAAAAGCTATGCTTCCAAATCACTTGCGGCTGATTTCAAACCCGGTATAAAAACTGTGAAACTGTGATTGTGAAACTGCACCTAAGCCAAAGATTGTGTCTATTTCTAGAGAATAGAGTGAATTTGATAAGTAAAGTAAAGAACCTGTTTTTCAAGTCATAAGGCACATGTTGTATTTGATGTAATCCCCATATTTGCAAACATGTCGGCACTCAATGAGTCACGCGATCACTAACATGCCGACCGCGTTTACTTCACAAGGGTTGTCCTTGTAACCATGCTAGGCTGGCTGGACCTGGAAACCCGGGTGAGTCAATAAAACACCTCGCCTGGGTCATTCGGCCAC
>JACEFZ010018200.1:0-60000 GCA_014155875.1 Cepaea nemoralis | reverse complement strand
AAACATCTGATGGCTGTAGAAATGTGGTTTCTGAGGAAAATGCAAAGAATACCATGGACAGCCAGAAAGACCAATGAAGAAGTCCTTCAAGAAACAAATGAAGATCGTAAACTGATCAGAAACATTAGACGTAGACAGTCACAATTTTTGGGCATGTTATGAGAAGAAATGATTTGGAGAACTTGGTGACAACTGGTAAGATCGAGGGGAACAGATCAAGGGGAAGACCTAGAAACAAGTATCTGGATGGCTTGGCCTTGTGGCATGGTCGAGACAGAAACACGGAACTGATCCACGACTCTGTTGATCGAGTGAGATGGCAGAACATGACCGCCCACGCTTACCGGCATGGCACATGATGGATGGATATATATATATATATATATATATATATATATATATATATATATATATATATATATATATATACTACTTCTACTATAAATACTACTTCTACTACTATAAATACTACTACTACTACTACTACTACTACTACTACTACTACTACTACTACTACTACTACTACTACTACTACTACTACTACTACTACTACTACTACTACTACTACTACTACTACTACTACTACTACTACTACTACTAATACTACTACTACAAATACCACTACTACTATACCTATTACTACTGCATGTTATCTTCCATGGCAACAAGGACTCTCGATCAACTTATTCACATGTCTCCTGTCCAATGCTATCTCCCGCTGCTCACTGCATGTCTTCCCCTTATTATTAACCTCAGACCATACATCTTTTAGTAGAAGAGTCTCTGTCTTCTTGCTTGGCTGAGTTAGTTTTATCTTGTTTTATTTGAATTAGTCTTAAATGGTTGAATTTTGCAGGTAGAGCTTTCAAGCATATGAATAAGTCTCTTGCCAGCCCGACTAAATCACTCCTGACAATATGACTGGTGCGTTAGTTATTTGCAAGTACTTCACATGACATTAAAATCAATCCCATAAATTTGTGGTTGTTTGTAATTTACTAGAAATTTTTACTTTCTCTAGTTTGCCATTCTTCTACTTCTTCAGCGTTCCGAGCCATTGAGGTTCTTTGCTGCAAATACAATCCGTCTCCATTCGTCTGTCTGGTTTGCCATTGCTTTCTAAACAAACAACACCCAAACCATCGAAATCAACGCCAGACTGTCTGCTTCCAAATCGTCTGTATGTGATACGGAATCCTGGACTAGACATCTGGCCACATCCCGAAAGTGCCCTGGTACCATTTGCCACAAAGAACCACACTGAAGAAAGACAATGGTTACATTGTGAAAAGAATACCACGTAAAAAAATGGGGTGATAAGATCAAGAACGACTTTAGAGAAATAACTACCAACGTACAAATTGCATTATAAAGTTCACATGAAAAGATCTTTACAACTTCCCCCCCCCCCCCCGGCCTCTTCTCTTTCAACACTTCTGTGAGGTCAATTCAGGGGGGAAAAAGAAGAGGGAGAAGAAAAAGGATGTGCAACTCATTCTCTGCTCCTGGCCCACAGATAATTGGTTAATTAGTTAGTCGACAGATCATCCTCATTGCATATCGAACCATTCAGTCCATAAGTGCTCGGATCCCCTCCTCAGCAAATCCCGCAGCGTATAGCGGCTAACGACACCAGTTCTGTGTTGGTTTATCAATCTTCTTTGGCTTCCTGCGTAGTGTTCTTGTATGGCCACTCATCGTTTTATTTGCTGTTCTCGCAGTCTGACCATGGTTGTAGATTCGCAGTCATCACTTGGTTCTCGCACAATTCTTACTTCTCGTAGAGCATTCAGAATGCCAGCCTGGACCATGGAGCGTCCGCCCTCCACCTTAGCCTTACCTGCGAGCTTGTCAGCCCGCTCATTTCCTTGTACTCCCGCATGACCTGGCACGAAGATGAAACTAATCTTTGTCAGCCGAGACCGCTCTAGAGACAGCAACCACTCTCTTCGGATCCACCCCATCTCTATCCTCTTGAGCATGCTCATTGAGTCGCTAAGAAAACATGCCCTATTGAATGTCGGTGCCACAGAGCCGACAAATGGTAATCTACATTTTGTTGCACTTCCTGCCCAGACAATTCTGACATATCTATGAGACCTTTGTTTATTAGACTGGGTTGATCCGAGTCCACATTGATCCGAAAAACAAAAACAATAATCCAACCTCGGCTGGGCTTTTAACCCGAACCACTTTCTTGGCAAACAAGCGCGTTAGCCACGATGCCACCGCATGCCAGTGTGTGTGTGTGTGTGTGTGTGTCTGTGTGTGTGTGTGTGTGTGTGCGCGCGTGTGTGCGCGCGTGTGTCTGTGTATGCACACACATGTGTGTGGGAACACACGTTCTTATTGTTAATTAGTATCAATTTCTTGGCTACTTGACATGTTACTCTAGAATCATTAATAAAACGTAGTATTAAGCGCAATAATACACTATATACCAAGTTACAGTGTATTGTGTATTTTTTCTGGATACATTATTGTTTAAGTTGACCTAGTCAACTTATCATCGATGTCGAGACACGTTCGAACAACTACCATAGATTGAAGGAACAAAGACACTTATGTTTCCAACTAATGGATGAAAAACAGACTGACGAGACACAACTTTCTCTTATATTAACAAATTATTTAGAATTAACTAACTTGTTGTCTGCTTTAAGGTTGAATTTTTGTAAAATATATTTAAAGATAAAAAATAAAAAAATAAAATATGTCGTAAAATATGTTTTCCAACACATGCTCATGAATTAACCAGTGTCACGCTTAATATTATACACATGTCACTAAAAGAGGTAAAGAAAATAAAAAGTGTTGAAGGAGAATTACCTAGAATTTAGATCTGACATGAATATTCAGGGTTGACCATATACTGAAGGGTGCATGTCGTCATATCACGCTCTGAATAAAAGTAATAACTATGTTTCTTGGTTTATTGACCGATGCAACATGAGTGCAACAACAAAGTTACAGTGGTAATAATGAAAGATTGATTTCTGAACGGTCAAAATAAGTATGTGTTTACCTCTTCAAAATGTGGTAACAAACTGTTCATAATAAAAATATCCATTTCGATATAATTGTGATGCTCTCTTAGGTAATTTTATAAGAACCCGCGATCGCAAATTCGTTAGTGTACTTGTCTATATAGACAGTGGTCTGGTTCGATTCCCTTCAGAGGCAGAATTATTTGTTTTCTACCAGTCCGACTCTTGAGTCAGACTGGTTTGATAATTATTAGAATCAGATAATTGTCCTAACTGTATGTGAATTGGCTGAGAGAGAAAGGCTAAAAGAAATGGAATTGGCCACCCGACCTCATGTTGTGGCTAGAATATGTGAAGGTCTGATACGTCATACCCCAATTTCAGCATCTGTCACGAGACTATGTTTAACGTTTTGCCTCATTGTCTTCTTTTAGTTTAACCGTTGTCATGATTATGTGCACATAGTCTAGATTTATGAAAAGGAATATTGAGACATTTACGAACAAAAGTAGACATTATGACCTGCTATCAACTACATGCCGGCTTCGTGGCGAAGGAGTTATAGACGTAGTTCGGAATCCCGCATACCGCGTTCAAAACAAAGCTGCTTGCGATTTGGCAGCAGACCGCCTTACGTTGTTTAAAAAAAAAAAAAAATAGTATGGGTGCCGGTCGTTCAGAAAGCAATGGCAAACTGAACGTAAACTTTCCAAGAGATCACAAAGAGCCAAAAAAAAAGCCTGCAAAGGATATGTAACTTATTTTAACCACTACATAGATATTGCCATGTGTAAATATACTATTTAGGAAAATACTCAATATCCTATATTAGAAATGATTATTGTTAGCACTTATATAAACATAAGTGCCCGAGTGTAGGAACTTCGCTAGGGCATGTGATGTCATGAATAACAGTTGAGTTGAGTTGAGATGAGTTGTGTTGTGTTGAGTTAAGAACCGTCATAATTGCACTAGGGGTGTTCCCATAGGCGCTTAATCATCATCTTCATCAGCTAACAGAGTTCCTATACTAAATGGTGCCCGTTGCAATCTGATTATATGTCCGTCGTGCTTTACCTCTGAGTGACGACTGTTGGACAGATCCTCTGACCACCACCTGCTGCCGCATTCTCTCAAGACCATGATAGTTTATCTGTTCTTCTGTATTATTCAGCGGGTCTTCACCACATCTGCCTTATCGTGCATCAAAGAAACGTTAAATGATGCAGCACCAGCCAGTATGTCTGTTTGTTCATTTCCAACCACACCAAAATGCCCTGGAGAAAAGATCCAGCGAATGCGCACAACCCTCGACACATGAATTGATGCGTCATAAAGAAAGCAATGAACTATAGTGTGTTTATTTTTGTCTGCCCCAATATAAAATTCCATATCTCAGTAACCAACTGAAGGAAAATGATGAGATTTAGCATATAAACTTATCATTATCTCCACCCAACAAAACAATTTTTTTTTTCTGGAGATTTTACAGCAGATTTCAAAGTTTGTTTGGGTCAGAGATGAAATTCATAATTTTAAGTGTATTACAGCGTAGCCAGACAATCAGCGTTCAATGTTGAATATTTTACGTTTTTCACGGGATTGGCCGTATGCCAAGAATCCCGCGCAGAATAAACTGGGACTATTCAGAGGTGTCGTCAAACGTGATTATTATTATTTTTTTTTTTTAAATCTTACCACTTATCGCTAACATTGCAATGTGTGAATATTTTTCAATGGGATTGAATGCGAAATTGTGTATACACTACAAAGCATCGCTATGAAGTTGTACACATATTTTTGTATAGAAGCTGATCGCAGAAAACTGTTTTATACTATTACAAATTCCGAAAACAAGAACAGTACATGCATTGGGTGTGAGTAAACGGTAATTTCGTCGATGGGTGCAAGAATCTGGAATTAAATCACCACGCAATAACCAAACGGTAGGTAGAAAGGTTATTGTAGACAGCTTTGACAAAGATGTCATAAGGCGAGCTATTATAAAAATGCTTTAAAAAGTCGCTTAAAGGTCGACAGGGTCGACTTCATTGCACCGGGGTCTATCCCATATGGCTCGGTCTCTTTCCACAGCGCGGAAAGCTTCGCACAAAGCACGAACTCCGCAGCTCTAGCGACGACCCACAGAAGTCTCCGAAAAAATTTAACTCGTGAACCGAAGGATGAGGCCCGGAATCGAACCCACAACATTTGGAGCCCGAATCAAAATGCTTCACCACTTCGCCACGGAGACTCCAAAAAATATAAACATTTTGGATTTTATATCCAGGATTATCCAGCGTTATAAAAATGTTGGATGCCAAAGAAACAGTGACTGTAAGAAAACTTAGGGTTTGGTTGAGAAAGAACAATAACATAGAGCTATCCAAAACAACTTTGTGGAAAATTATAAGGACATTATCTTCACTTTTAGAAATTACAAGGGAGGTAGAAATATTCTATGCAACCAACCACATTTAGGAGCGTTTAGAAGCAGATACCTACGTGAAATAAAGGAAATGCGCAAAGAAAATTATGGCATAGTATATTTGGATCAAATGTGGATCACTGCGCACCACACAAGTGATAAGGAATGGCAATCAGTGGATGTACAGATAAAGCGATATGTGCCCAGTAGTATAGGACAGCTTTTGGTCATGGTCCATGCTGGTAATACGCATAATGGCTTACAACAGAATGCTGGGCTCGTGTTCGTATCAAAGCATACAGACAATAGGGATTATCATAATAAGATGAATGGTAATGTATTTAGAGATTGGCTCTAGAATACTGTGCTTCCATCCCTAGATAGACCGTCGTGTCCAATTATGGACAAAGCATGATATCAATGTTGTTGCCCAAGAAGACAAAATACCTACAGCATCGAGCACAAAGGGAACAATAAAGATATGGCTCCGAATGGAAAACATACCATTTCCAGAAAGGTATTTCTAGCTAGAATTGTAGTCCCTTGTAAAACAGACGCCAAAAAAAGCAAGAAATATCAAATCGACAAATTGATAGAAGAGCATCGTCATGGTTGCTTGAGACTTCCGCCGTACCACTCTCATTTTAGCCCTATAGAACTTCTGTGGGCTAAAATTAAAGGACGGATGGCAGCTGACCATGCTATATACAAATTGTCTGACGTCAAGATACTAATCCAATCCGCGCTATTAAATATTGATAAAAGTTACTGGGAAACTGTGAGGACCATGTGTTGAAAGAGGAAGAGGACTATTGGAGAAAGGATGGATTGAATTTTATGCAACCAAGAGCAGTCATCAACCTACTGGAATCGTCCGACGCAAATTGCGGTGGAAACTGACATATTGTGGCACAACAAGAAACGTGAGAGCAATCACGTTGTCAAATTAGGGGACAACACATGTGTATACGAATCAATCTATAAACTACAATGAAAAGAGGACCAACATCTTGGTCGTTAAGAAGAAAGCCCACTACAGAGACACTGACAACTATTTTCATAGTGCAAAACAGGTAATCATGTTCCGTCTCTGAACAGTAAACAGCAGAGTAGACAATCTTTCACGAAGACTCAAAGCGGGTCTGTCACCCATGTGTACGTGTGAACAAACTACACAGACAGCTGAACAGATCCTTAAAAATGGACACTCTCATCTCATCTCATCATGTTCCTCTTGTACCTTGCTGTGTCGAGGTGAAGTATAAACTTGGTGAGAGTGCCCGATTATGGGCTTCATATATCGACATTCCTATGGATTCTGCTATTCCCTCCGTCCAACGTTTACGTGGTCGGCCTCTTCCTCTGTTTCCATCTGGTCTGTACATTATTGCTTGTTGTGACATGCTGTTGACTGATGAACACATGATGACTAAATTGCGGTATCATTTCTGGTCACTCCATACGCACATTAACGCACAGCTATTTGGAAGCTTTCACGAACTCAATATAAAAAGCTAAATGCATCCTAGTAACATTAATACTTGTGTACAATTATTATCCAGCAGTTGAAGAAACAAAAAGGAAATGAAAAATAAGGCAAGAAATATATTCCGTCTACTTTCCTGTCAATTTACACATTATTTACCCCATGCCTCTGTAAATTCTCTGTCTTTACTAATATTACACATTGCACACCTCTCGGGAGTCTCCGTGGTGAAGTGGCCAAGCCGTCTGACTCGGGCTCCGAAGGTTGTATGTTCGATTCCTTGATTTCACGAGTGCATTTTTTCGGAGCCTTCCGAGGGTCGTCGCTGAAGCTACGGAGTTAGTGCTTTGTGCGACGCTTTCCGCCCTGCAGAAAGAGTCTGAGCCATATGGGATAAAAACCCGGTGCAATGCAGTCGACCCTGTCGACTTTTAAGCTACTTTTTTTTATTGCACCCACTTCCATACGAATCTGGCTACGCCTTGTACGTGTGTCCATACTAGAAATAACGTGGTTTACTGTAAGACTAGTTTGTTAGCGTAAATTCACTACATGTTCCCCAAAACATCAAAGAAATGTCGATGATTTAAGTTGCTTTTGGACCTATTATAGACATATTCCTTGGGTGGGGGTAAATATAAGACGGCAGGAAAAAATTCATAACGATGCAACAGACAGTTTTCAAAATAATTGATCGTGAATGACGGCATTCATTTCTGGACATACTATAATCTATACCATTGTCATATAATCTGTTGGAGAAAACACATGCCACCATTGGAATGGTATGATAAATACATTAAAAGATAATTCACACAGGAAGTCATAGAAGTAGATAAAAGAAATAGAGATTCGAGAACAGGTTAGACACTATAAACAAATTCGCACACTCCACAACCAAATGCGGAAGTAACAAGAGTTGATTGTTGAATGTGTGCCGTTTGGAGACGAAACATATGTAGTCTGTAAAATATAAGGGAAATATATACTATTTGGTCGTTTGCAGGAAACGGCATGGGATGTAGTGATAATGCAGGAGTGGACCAAAATAAATTAAAATGTTGTTCCTGGCAGGAAAACACAAGTCGAGCATGTCTGAAAAGTTCATCATCCACAGTTTAGGTAACGGGCCGTCGTCCCGCTGTCTAGTAGTGTGTTCTTGGTAGCCACTATCTAATGAATAGTCAGGTGTAGTTAGGTCACATCTTCATCCCCATAGCCCCACTTTTAATCTGGTAACAGATGATAGTTAAGTTAAAATGAGTTCAAGGCAAAAATTAATTCATCTAAACGACGGAATTTGTACGTAGAAACTAAAGCATCGGGTCTACTATGGTCGATGAATTATTGTACAGCTTTAAGACGATAATTAATGTCATGAGCACATCTTTGGGCGCCTGCTCGTCGCTTGTCAGAGAGAGGAAAAGACTGATCATCTATTCCTCCTTGCTCTTCTTCTTCTTCTTCAGCGTTCCGAGCCAATGAGGTTCTTTGCTGCAAATACAATCTGTCTCTTTGCTCTTAGGCTTACAAAATATGATGGCGCTGTCACATTGCAGACCCCATGGCAGGAAATTGCTTCGGGACAATTTTTAAAAAATGCAATCAACGTGTCGGATAAAAGTATACAGTGAACAGACACCGAGAAGAAAAAGGCAATGAGCCAATGTCATATGAGACAATGAGCTACATTAGACAATCAAAGTCATTTATAGCACTCTAGATACTACGATGTCTTATAACTGTTTGGATACTTTTTTTGGCATTTTCAGTTATTAACAGATTCAGTGCCAAACAAAAAGTAAGTTTGGACCAAACAAACGTAGATGACTGAAAATAGGAAGTAAGTGTGTGTCACAGATATGACCTAAAGGGTTGTTAATATGATAGCGGATGTGCATTATATATCGAATTAAAGGAGATTGGTTAGGAAAATTACTGTATTTATATGTTAATTGAAACAATATTTGGCAATGACAATATTTCGGCGATATATATATGTCCATGGTAGATACGGGAAGTTGTTTCAGACGATTAATTATTCCACGACATTTAATCAATTAATTCAGTGTCATCTTCATAACCCAGATTTCAGAGATGGATAGAAACGAAAATACATCCCAAAATTAACAAACGGAGCTGATGTGCATATCAACCGTCTAACTTATATTGTACAATGACATAACATTTGATGTTTCGCCTGCAATAATGACAATGTTGAATCATTCGTTAGTGATGGTTACTGTTAAAGAAGAACAGTTCTTGGAGGATAAATCTATAGTGATATATATGTGGGTTGTACTGGCAGTTGTATGTCAGGCAGTCAGCGTGTTTGGAATCTCAACAAACATCATCAACATCGTATGCTTTGTCAAGCAAGGCTTCAAAGACCCTATCAACGTTAGTCTGTTGGGTAAGAGTATACAACTATACGATTAACCTTTTGTGACATTAATATACTCTGTAAGAGGAGCGTTTGTCGAGTGGCTAGAACGTCGGTCGCCCATTCCGAACATCCGGATTCAAATCCTCGGTAAGGTGATGGATGTATTTTCTGTTGGAAAGAAAAACAAAAACCCTAACCTGCAAAGTTCGTGGCGACTGCACTTGTCAGGCGGCCTTAATTACTCAAGACTCAAGACTCCCCATGTTGTACACGGCAAAGTACTATAAGCAGTAATGACTGTTTACTTTGAAAATATGTTTCTTTGTCACACACACGATTGCATATGATTGCACATGATTGCACATGACAAAATCACAGTGTGAGTACACAAGTACATATCATGCTATGGAGAGCTACGACATTATTTATATCATTCAAATGACGGTATTTCCTATCACACCTGGTGTGTTCCTGACATATGTTTAATACTGAGGTTTAAGGCATTGTCATAGCATACATTTTATGCACAGAAATATTGATGACCATCAAGCGTCAAGTAATTTCATTTAAAAAAGGAGGAGAAACAAGTGGCTCAGGCGGTTCAATTTGAAATGCTGTTTTTCCTCATATGTTAATGTTATGTTGTTATATTCCCCACATTGTGCCAACGGCTTCGGGTGGAAGAGCGCAATTGGGAGGGTACAAGCCGTACCCTGGTGCTGGGAAATGCAAGCTAAAGACAAAATGTCATGGCAGGGCAGGCCAGGCCCTAAGCCTTGGTTGGCGACTGGTCTAGGATCGAAGCTCCGACAGGCGGACAGTTAGAGCATTGCTTTGCTGATCCGGCAGCTTCTGCAGCTTGTCTTGTTCCAGATATAGGGGTGTTACCTTTCCTCTGGAGTAAACTAGGCAGGCCGAGAGAGGGATCATGCTGCATGGGCAACACATGATCTCTATATTTTAGCCCAGGCTTTGTGCTATGGAGAGGCAATAACTCCATCCCTGGTCTTAACTGGTCTCGGAATCAAAGCGAGAGGCAACTGTTACGGGTTATAAGTCCTTGTCAGTTGGCGTAGACATGGGGCGCCACGCGTTGCCTCTGACGGTGGGAGACACCTATAGGTGTCACTGATCAGCTACCGCCCGCCTCAAGCTGGGCAACCCCCAGCCAATTGGATGCTGATCCGCCACAGCCTGCCTGCTTCAATGGGTGCTTTGGGCTAGGACAAAATCTGAATCGCAGGCTGTAAAACCAATGCACCAGGTACAAACAAAAATAAAAATAGAAACCTCAAGCTAGGGCTTGCAACCTGGAACGTGAGAACCATGTGTCCAGGATTTTCCACTGACTTGACCAATATTGACGATGTGAGAAAAACGGCTGTGATTGATGCCGAACTCAATCGTCTAAACATTGATATTGCTGGCCTGCAGGAGACTCGCCTCGCTGAGGAAGGGTCACTCAGGGAAAACAACTACACCTTTTTCTGGAAGGGTAGAGGGCGGGCAGAAAAAAGGCAACACGGTGTGGGCTTTGCAGTGAAGAATTCGCTACTGGGAATGATTGAAATTCCAGCAGGAGGAAATGAAAGACTATTATCCCTGCGCTTGGCAACCTCTTGTGGGTTTGCCACCATTATTACTGCATATGCACCGACACTCGATTCCTCTGATGATGTGAAGGATTCGTTCTATGAGGAGTTAGACTCCATGATCAAGGCAGTTCCAAAATCTGACTACATTTATATGCTCTGTGATTTCAATGCTCGTGTGGGCAAGGACTCGAGTTCATGGCCAGTGTGCCTTGGAAAATGCCACATCGGTCGCATGAATGAAAATGGGCAAAGGCTGCTGGAGCATTGCACCAGTAATGACCTATGTATTACAAACTCATTTTTTTAAAACAAAAGAGATGCATAAGGTCACATGGAAACATCCAAGATCCGGCCATTGGCACCAGCTGGATTTTATCATCACACGGAGACAACATCTGAACCATATATCATTGACTCGTAGTTACCACAGTGCTGACTGTGATACGGATCATTCTTTGGTTGTTGCAAGGGTTAGACTGAGACCAAAGAGAATCTACACAGCTAAACACAAATCTAGCCTCAGGATTAATATTATTAACACTCATGATCCTGAAAAGTGCTTTCAGTTTCAACAGCAACTTGAAGACGCTTTCACTGATACACCAGAACATTGTACAGTAAATGAAAAGTGGGGTCAAATTAAGGAAACTCTTTATAAAACCGCCGTAGGGGTTTACGGCACTGTGGATCATAAGAGGCAGGACTGGTTTGCGGCCAACAGCGAGACTCTGCAGCCCTTGATTGATAAGAAGAAGAAAGCTCTCTTAAGAAACAAGGAAAGACCAACGCGTAACACTCTGAGTGAGCTTAGGCAAGCTAGGAAGGATGTGCAAAAGGTTGCCAGGCAGTGTGCAAATGATTATTGGATCAAGTTATGTGAGTCCATTCAAATCGCAAGTGATAAGGGAGACATAAGAAGCATGTATGAAGGAATAAAGAAAGCCTGCGGTCCAGTGATCAAAAGAAGTGCACCATTGAAAACCTTGACTGGAGAAATCTTCACTGATAAGAAACAGCAGATGGACAGATGGGTAGAGCACTATTTGGAGCTTTACTCAAGTGAGACCAAACTAGCGGATGATGCCCTCAACGCCATAGAGGCTCTACCAACTCTTGACCACCTGGACACACTTCCCACCATAACAGAAGTTAAGTGTGCTATAAATGAACTTGCATCTGGCAAGGCTCCAGGTAAGGATGGGATTCCAATAGAGGTTATTGTCCTGTTATTTTCCCGAGAGGAAGTTGGAATCAACAAGCACATCTTCAAACTTATTATCTGTTGGGATTATTGACTGACTTTGGTCTACACTCCTCCCTTCTGTCTTCCTTTCCATATATCTATTTCTTTCACTCTCTCTGTTATTCCCTCAACACATACTCCGACAACAGTTCCTTTCAACGATAAACAAAAGATTTATTAATAAAAACTATGTCTGGTGTATATATGGATTTTGTAAGCGTAGTTGATAGTGTATTCTATTGTTGGTGCTAGAAAGAACTCTGAATGTCTATCAGCGGTGTTGCTTCTCGCCCATTCATTCTTCAAGATCACAGGACAGCACATCAAACAGGACAGAGCTCACCCTGGATGATCCGTATGCTTGAATCTGATGGTAAATCCGTTATTGAATGAAACAAAACTGTTCACCACTGATTCATTGTACCGTAATAAAAGTCCCGTAAGTTTATGACTGCGCCCGAGTCTGTTTCATGACGGTAAGTATCCAACATCGAAAAACACCACATCGTAACAGTTCTTCCTATTGTCTTTTATTACTAGCAATGTTTTTACTTGTCTATTCTTTCTTCCCTATGCATACAAGACGTATGTAGTTGTAAGTATCCTTGCTTGCCACAGGTTAACATCTTTTCCTTTTAAGTGTTTTAGTGGTATATTCGTTTGAGCATACAGTGTTCTGTATTTGACTTTACTTTATCCCTTCTTCATCTTAAAACATGTCTATGTTCTTTTTGGTTCTAAGTAAGTACTTTATTTGTTCAAGTGTAGTACTCTTCATCTCTTCTCTGATTTCACTAGGAGATTGGAACCTGTGGAGAAGTATAACAGATCCAGTGATAAGCGTCAGCCCCTTACTACTACCTATGCAAGTGTCCTTCTCCAGCCATAATGACAAGGCTTCCGAAGTAAACACCCGCATAAGACATATGAATTCACCAAAGTCTAAACTATCCACTAATAGAAAGCAATGGTAAATGCTATTCACACACATCTATATTCCTATGCTAAAACTATACTCTAATATATTAATACCTTATAATTATCTTAGTCTGAATTGGGGGTACTAATGCACAATAGATACACAAACGTTCTTCCGAACGCCGCACCACCCTTTTCATACTCCCTTGGAAATCAAGAATCACACTAACTTCCACAAAGAAGTTGTCACTCTTTATAAGTCATGTTTGCCGCATAGTCCTTGACCTTGCTTGACACCTCAAGTCAATACTTCATTATCCCCGTTAGTGGAAAATTACTGATCTGAAACTTTTCCGTTATTTTATAAACCCTCATTGTTTTGTTCCTTCCCTCTGAGTCATATATAGACCGCAATATGCTGTGGAAATTTTCCTCAATAACCCATCTCTCCCCCTCCTTCTCAGCCCCAACTCTCTCTCCACACACACCTGACACGATCTGGGTTTTTCAATCCTGTCTAATAGTGCTGTCTGCCTTTGTCGCAAACCTATTTGTCCACGCGAAGGTTACCTGTGCTGTCGGTGGGCACTTCCGTGTCTTGACCTATAAACACATGCGCCTGGTCACTCAACCCGACATTTCGTGATGTTTTTAACCCGTGAATTAACCTCGTCATCCTACACTCTCATTGACCTGTGCCGCTGTAATTTCTAAGTTAACACTTCAACCCGTTAACATTAGGGGTCATTGACCCCGGTCACACCGTTGTTGGTTATCCTTACTGTTTTGTTTGTTAACCCTTCTCCTACCTGGTTAGTCGGTGTATAAAGTCGTCTATCTGGGAATCATTAACTCTCAGTATTCCACGACATAGGCCCCCTCTTAAGAGATTAGACCGCGTCGTATCTTTCTCACTGTAGGTTTGATTCCCATGATCCACAACCCTAGTCTTCTTCCTCCGGAGCTGGATGCCTGGATAAGAAATCTGCTCCTACATTCTCCTTACCAAGGATGTATTCCACGGTGAAGTCCAGTTGCAGCAACAACGTCCATCACATCCACCGTGCGTTGAGCTTCTGCGAAGTAGCTATGACCATCACGTGTTGATGATATGATTGGATCCTCACATGGCTCACCTCATTATCCAGTAGGCGCTCTAATTGACACCCTACTATACTACTCACGACTGAAACTAGTGTTGGCTCCTCGCTCCTGTACGTCCGGTCGACCTACTTTCGACTGGCGTCAGCGACGGCTCACAATACAGACGGATTGTCCCATCCTGATTGTAACACTGCTTCCATGTCCTCTTGGTTTCCCCCGGCTTTGCCTCTGGGGATGTTCCACCTCGTCCTCGATGG
This sequence comes from Cepaea nemoralis, assembly GCA_014155875.1. Taxonomy (NCBI): domain Eukaryota; kingdom Metazoa; phylum Mollusca; class Gastropoda; order Stylommatophora; family Helicidae; genus Cepaea; species Cepaea nemoralis. The sequence continues at coordinate 45,596 of JACEFZ010018200.1, read as the reverse complement.
ACCGAGTCGTCTTTCCCAAATCTCCCGGACTTTTGCTTCCAGGACCATCTTGGGAGATATTGTATCTGGTCAGCCAATCTTCGGTTGGAGTCCTGGGTAATTCTCGCTTTTCCCGACGTTACCCACCCCTTCTGAACTTGGTTACCGGTGAAACTTTCACTCTTGTCCTTTCCCTGACTCTTGATTTCCCTCCTCCTGTCGTTGGGTAAATCTGACCTATCACGTACTGTCCCATAGGCCCTCCTATGTTGTACTGGCGATCTCTGGTCTTCGTCTGGACTGGTAACCTTTGTCCTAATGGCTGCCATCACCATAAAGTGCGAAGCTTTGCTCCCGGATCTCTCTTCATATTTCCTAATGAGATGTCTAGGCAGATTTTTCTTCTCTTCCCCGATCCGTATTTTGTAGAGGTTCTTGGACACCACCTTTTCCACAGGATAAGGTCCTTTCCATCCTACTTGGAGTATATTGGTCTCTGCTGGACTCCACACTTCCACTTTGTCTTCCACTTTAAGAGCTAGTTTCCTCTTAATGTGCTTGTTGGGTGGTGCTTTCTGGCACTCCGAACAAGACTTCAACCACCGGCGTACATCTCCGGTCATTCCTGGCCAGCAATAATGGCCGGAAATTTGCTGCAAGGTCTCTCTGACACCCATATGTCGATTCTTGCCTATGATGTGTCCACTCTGAAGAATGTGAGGACGGTGGGTCTCTGGAACCACCCACTGCTCGTGCAGGTTATCTCCCCTCCCAGCTCTCCGATAGAGTAGTTGATTCTTCAGAAAGTACTGTCCCCGTTCTGGTGGCTCAGCACTTCTTTGCAGCTTCCTGTAGCAAGGATGCAACGTAGTATCCTTCCTCTGGGCAGTATGCAATTCTCCTATCCCTGAGTTGTCGCATAGTGTCTCTGCTTCTTTTTCCTTCCCTTGAGATCCACTGACTACTGTTCCCTTTTGGGCTGGTTGTTTGGGCATCCCCAAAAAGACATATTTCGTGCCAATGATCATGGGAAATAAGGAGTCAGATAATACAGCAGCTGGAATAATGCCCGTGACGTACCTGGATTTAATCTCCACCTTGGCGATTGGCAGCGTCATGGTAACAGCACTCCTCATTGCCGGCTGTATTTCTATGGTCTCCCCTGTAAATTGGTCTGGGCTTACCAAGCTGGCGTCCACCACCCCTTCCCCATCCAAACCGGTATCGTAGAGACAAGCAACCTGTTTGCCATTTACTTCAATCAGTTCAACCACAGGTGGTCTCTCTTGGTCCTGAGTGCCTTTCATCTCCTTGACCGTTTCCTTGCCTTCCTCTTTTAATTCCTCGAGGTTGGTTATGCAATTGGCGTCGTTTGCCTTGCATCTGCAGTCCACAGTATTATGTGTTATCGACTGGCAGTGTGTGCACCCTGTTCCCTTCCTAGGTTTCCGTGTGTCCTTTTTGTTCCTTTCTCCTTCGCCGACCTCAGCCTTGTTTGTGATCACCGATGTAGGAATCACTTTGCATGCTGCGAAGTAAGAACTTTTAGGTTTCGATCTGCAGTCCTTCGTGTTATGAGATGGTACCTTGCAGAATGAACACCACCTCTCAGACCACTGTCGTTTCGCTGGAGAATTCGATGTGCTCTGGTTTCCTACCTTCACCTTCTCTGAACTCTCCTCTGTGTGCTTTATATAAGGTTCCACTTTTTCTCCTTCCCAGTTTTTAGGTTTCTTTTTCTCTTGTTTCTCCTGACCTTTTGTGGGCGTACTTAGTTCCGCAGCTTCACCATGTACTTCCACGAACCTTTCCGCCAGCTTAGTCACAACATCAATCCGTTCCGCCCCTTGTTCTCCCAAGAAGGTTCTGAGAGGTTTCGACATTTGCTTTCGCATCTGGTCGACCACCATCATCTCTTCGAGACTCTCATAATCCCTCTTGAATTCTGCCAAGTCTATCCATTTTTGGAGATAGGATTTAAGCCTTAAACTGTAGGCGGCGAATAGCTCTCCCGGCTCTCGTCTAGACGATCTAAACTTCTTCCTATACGTTTGTGCTGTGATGTCAAAATGCTTCATCAAAGCGGCTTTTAATTCCTCGTAATTATTTTCCTGTCTTGGTGGTAAGCGTGTGTACACCTCAAATCCCGAACCTATTAATCCCTGGGATAATTTAAGAGCCCATCTGCTCCTATCCAGCCCCTTAGCGACTGACATTGCTTCAAAGCGAGATGCGTACTGGTCAAAGCGTTTCTTAGACTGATCGTAGACAGCTAAGGGAAACTTCATGGCATGGTAACCATGTCCACTCATGTGGGTTGCACCAGGTGACGAAGAACTTCCTTCCACTCCATCTATTTCTCCCTTAGTTTGTGTCTTGAGTTCTAGCTCTTTCATGGGGTATTCATGTTCTCTGATCTTTGTGGCTTCTTCTGCTTCCAACTGGGCCTTCCGATCTTCCCTTTCTGCTTGACGAAATTCTCGCTCTCTTTCCTGTATGTAATCAGTTAAGTCTGAACCAGCCAACCCAATTTCCTCTCCGTTTGCCCTCAGTTCGGCGGTAGTTATTTTGGGAGTGGTCATAGTTAAAGCAGGTAAGTCCGCACGTTGAGTAAAGACACCTCAAGGCAGTAAAGAAGTACTCACTATAAAATTATATTCTACCTAGAACCTATATCATTTATCTATGTCTATTAAATATTATTAATCTACAACCCCACACAGTACATCACAACCACTCTCTCATCCACAAGAGGAGATTAGGATAAAGACTTATGTAGACGTGTGACCGTGTGACTAGGTATGTAATGTGTCTTACCACCTTTCCACATTCACTCTGTCTGGAACTTTCTCACTGTAAAGTCACCAGCATTAATGAAATGTTTCTACCATAAATGTAATGGCACCATATATGCAATGGACGTCCTTCCATTAAAAGTCATCAATATATACTTATATTTATTCCAATTAGTATGTCCCAACATGCAGGTACTCCGCTATGCCTGTGCCAATATGCAGGTACCCCTCTATGCATATGCCCTGTTATGCCTTCAGGTCATATGGGTATTATGTATGTACCCCGCTGCTCCACCAATTATGTCCTGTTATTTTCCCGAGAGGAAGTTGGAATCAACAAGCACATCTTCAAACTTATTATCTGTTGGGATTATTGACTGACTTTGGTCTACACTCCTCCCTTCTGTCTTCCTTTCCATATATCTATTTCTTTCACTCTCTCTGTTATTCCCTCAACACATACTCCGACAACAGTTCCTTTCAACGATAAACAAAAGATTTATTAATAAAAACTATGTCTGGTGTATATATGGATTTTGTAAGCGTAGTTGATAGTGTATTCTATTGTTGGTGCTAGAAAGAACTCTGAATGTCTATCAGCGGTGTTGCTTCTCGCCCATTCATTCTTCAAGATCACAGGACAGCACATCAAACAGGACAGAGCTCACCCTGGATGATCCGTGTGCTTGAATCTGATGGTAAATCCGTTATTGAATGAAACAAAACTGTTCACCACTGATTCATTGTACCGTAATAAAAGTCCCGTAAGTTTATGACTGCGCCCGAGTCTGTTTCATGACGGTAAGTATCCAACATCGAAAAACACCACATCGTCACAGTTCTTCCTATTGTCTTTTATTACTAGCAATGTTTTTACTTGTCTATTCTTTCTTCCCTATGCATACAAGACGTATGTAGTTGTAAGTATCCTTGCTTGCCACAGGTTAACATCTTTTCCTTTTAAGTGTTTTAGTGGTATATTCGTTTGAGCATACAGTGTTCTGTATTTGACTTTACTTTATCCCTTCTTCATCTTAAAACATGTCTATGTTCTTTTTGGTTCTAAGTAAGTACTTTATTTGTTCAAGTGTAGTACTCTTCATCTCTTCTCTGATTTCACTAGGAGATTGGAACCTGTGGAGAAGTATAACAGATCCAGTGATAAGCGTCAGCCCCTTACTACTACCTATGCAAGTGTCCTTCTCCAGCCATAATGACAAGGCTTCCGAAGTAAACACCCGCATAAGACATATGAATTCACCAAAGTCTAAACTATCCACTAATAGAAAGCAATGGTAAATGCTATTCACACACATCTATATTCCTATGCTAAAACTATACTCTAATATATTAATACCTTATAATTATCTTAGTCTGAATTGGGGGTACTAATGCACAATAGATACACAAACGTTCTTCCGAACGCCGCACCACCCTTTTCATACTCCCTTGGAAATCAAGAATCACACTAACTTCCACAAAGAAGTTGTCACTCGTTATAGGTCATGTTTGCCGCATAGTCCTTGACCTTGCTTGACACCTCAAGTCAATACTTCATTATCCCCGTTAGTGGAAAATTACTGATCTGAAACTTTTCCGTTATTTTATAAACCCTCATTGTTTTGTTCCTTCCCTCTGAGTCATATATAGACCGCAATATGCTGTGGAAATTTTCCTCAATAACCCATCTCTCCCCCTCCTTCTCAGCCCCAACTCTCTCTCCACACACACCTGACACGATCTGGGTTTTTCAATCCTGTCTAATAGTGCTGTCTGCCTTTGTCGCAAACCTATTTGTCCACGCGAAGGTTACCTGTGCTGTCGGTGGGCACTTCCGTGTCTTGACCTATAAACACATGCGCCTGGTCACTCAACCCGACATTTCGTGATGTTTTTAACCCGTGAATTAACCTCGTCATCCTACACTCTCATTGACCTGTGCCGCTGTAATTTCTAAGTTAACACTTCAACCCGTTAACATTAGGGGTCATTGACTCCGGTCACACCGTTGTTGGTTATCCTTACTGTTTTGTTTGTTAACCCTTCTCCTACCTGGTTAGTCGGTGTATAAAGTCGTCTATCTGGGAATCATTAACTCTCAGTATTCCACGACAGTTATCAGGAGTGGGCAAGACACAATCACTATACAGATCCACCAGCTAATAGAGCTATGCTGGCGTGAAGGACAAGTCCCACAGGATTTCAAAGATTCAAGCATCATAACACTGTACAAGAACAAGGGCGATCGGAAGCGACTGCAACAACTATAGGGGTATCTCACTTCTGTTTATTGTTGGAAAAGTATTTGCCAGAATTGTTCTGCGCAGACTTCAAGTCCTAGGAGATCAAGTCTACCCCGAATCACAGTGTGGCTTTCGACAGAACCGGTCTACCACTGATATGATATTCTCATTGCGACAAATGCAAGAAAAATGCCGTGAACAGAATCAACCACTGTTTATTGCCTTCATCGACCTCACAAAGGCATTTGATTTGGTCAGTCGTGAGGGTCTGTTCAAGGCACTAAAGAAGATTGGCTGCCCACCAACTCTTCTGTCCATTGTGGAATCGTTCCACACAGGCATGAAGGGTATAATCAAGTTTGATGGTGCAACTTCTGAAGAATTTGAAATCAAGAGTGGAGTTAAGCAAGGTTGTGTACTAGCTCCCACCCTCTTTGGAATATACTTTTCACTTCTACTGAAATATGCATTTCATGATCAGGATGGTGGTATATACATTCACTCACGCTCAGATGGCGGCCTCTACAATGCTCAGAGATTGAAGGCTAAGACCAAAATTAGGAGGGTACTGATCAGAGAGTTGCTTTTTGCAGATGATGCTGCAGTTACGACCCACTCTGAGGAAGAATTGCAATGTCTACTATCTGCATTCTCCAATGCTTGTTCTGAATTTGGTTTAACAATTAGCAAAAAGAAGACACAGATTATGTCACAAGGTGCACATGGGGTACCATCAATCTTTATTGACGACGCCGAACTAGAGATAGTAGACCATTTTACATATCTAGGATCAGTGGTAAATAGCAAATTATCCCTAGATCAGGAAATCAACATCCGGATTGGTAAGGCAGCAACAACAATGAACAGGTTAAGAAAAAGAGTCTGGGAGAACAGGAAGCTTACTGCCAAAACAAAAGTCCTTGTCTATCAAGCCTGTGTCCTTAGTACTCTTCTCTATGGCAGTGAAACCTGGACAACTTACTCACACCAAGAGAACAACTTAAACAGCTTTCATATGCGGTGTCTGCGAAGAATTCTTGGTATTAAGTGGCAAGACAAAATCACAAATACTGAAGTATTGGAAAGATCAGGTTGTGTGACAGTTTATTCCATGCTCAGTCTTCGTAGACTTAGATGGATAGGACATCTTAGGAGGATGGATGATGGTAGAATACCAAAGGATATCTTTTTTGGTGAATTACAGATGGGTAAGAGATCTCAGGGTCGGCCTCTACTACGATACAAAGATGTGTGTAAGCGGGACATGATTGATACAGGCATTGATAATGCACATTGGGAGCAAGTCGCCGCTGAACGTGTTGCATGGAGGGCAAATATCAGAAATGGAATAAAGTCAAAGGAGAAAATTATTGCAGAAAAGTCACACACCAAGCGTTTGAGACGTAAGATGGTGCATGATGGTGGAAATGACCACGTGTTCACATGCACCCACTGTGAACGGACATTTACAGCGCAAATTGGCCTTATCAGTCACACTCGCTACCGCCATAGTTAAAAGTTATTATGCCTTTTTAAAGCACAAACTATCGTCTGTCAAGACGGCAAGGTGCCAATGATGATGATAATGTTATGTTGCCACCGGCAACGCCGTCTATGGATGTCTAAACTGCCATCAGTATTTCCTGATTGTAGTTTTTATTTTATTCTAATGCGCCATCTTGTTCTTGATGCTCTTGTTTTTGATTGGTTTTGTTGTTCTTTATCTTCTTACATCTTCGTCTGCATTCTTCTTCTAGCTACTTCTTCTTCTTCTTCCTTCAGCTTCTTTATTATTATTCTTCCTTCTTCTTCCTGCTTCTTACTTCTGCTTCTTCTTTCTTTAATGTTTTCTTCTTCTTTCCTCTTCCTGCTTCTTATTTCTACTTCTTCTTCCTTCTACTTCCTTAATCTCCCGTCTACTATCTTCGTCATTCTTCCTTCTACTTCTTTTTCTTTCTTCCTTCTTCTTCATTCTACTTATTCTTCCTTCTACTTAGTGTTCTTCCTTCTTCTTCTTCTTTCTTCCTTCTTCTTCTTCTCTTTCTTCATCTTCTTCTTCTTTACATCATTAAGTTCATTATTATATAGATTTAAATAGATAGTAAGCTATTTAAATAACCTTTATAGCAACATTTCACTTTTATTGTGTTCAATATTCAGGTCTATCAGTTTCCGATATGTGTTCTCTTATTGCACTATGCTGGCTAAACCTGTGCTACACGCCAGCTTTCACCAGAGCAGATTTACCATTTGATCCAAAGGAGATCTCATATCTGACGGCTGGAATACCCCATATAGCCTTCAGCCGGGTGACAAGCTGGATCACTGCAATTATAACACTGGAGAGGTGTTTGTGCGTCATCTTTCCGTTGAAGGTAATTATCATTAAGTTACATTTCTTCTCTAGAGCCGCGGTAGTGTTGCGACTAGCAGGCTAGGCTACCGTCCCGATTGTCATTGATACGAAAACACAAAAGAAAGAATTTAAACTATTGAACTGGGCTCCTAGATCAACCCAGTCTAAAATGGGTCCCAGGAAAAGTCTTGGTAAGCAAAGGCGTCCGACATGATACTAACAAACACCACCAATTTAATGCTGATGGTTCTATGAAATTATCGTGGTAGCACACACCATTCGCCCACTACACTCATGGTGTGTTCGGAGTCATTTGCATATTATTATGATACGTTTATTTTTCCCTTCTGCATCTCCTTCTCCTTCTTCTTTATGTTTATCTCCCCCTCCTCGTCCAGTCTACTTTTTCTTCTTCTTCTTCCTCTTCCTCTTCCCCTTCCCCTCCCCTCCCCCTCCTCATCCGCCTCCGCCTCATCCTCTTCTTTCTCCTTCTTCTCCTTCTTCTCCTTCTTCTTCTTCTCCTTCTTCTTCTTCTTCTTCTTCTTCTTCTTCTTCTTCTTCTTCTTCTTCTTCTTCTTCTTCTTCTTCTTCTTCTTCTTCTTCTTCATCATCATCTTCTTCTTCTTCTTCTTCTTCTTCTTCTTCTTCTTCTTCTTCTTCTTCTTCTTCTTCTTCTTCTTCTTCTTCTTCTTCTTCTTCTTCTTCTTCTTCTTCTTCTTCTTCTTCTTCGTCTAGTGCTAGAGCGGTTTCCGACTACGAGTGGAGGCGCTCTCGCCAGCTCTCCCGGTTGTTAAATAATTTATCAAAGTTTTACCTTAATCAATGGAGATGCTGTGTATATTATTGTGTTTGTTTTAAACCTGGATTTATAACAACTCAAGATGTCACGTTTATGTCACTGTTAATTTATTGAATCGAGGATTCCTTTGAAATGTGATGGTAAGAGCATTCATTTTGAATTCACCAATTATCGACTATCGACAGCGTGTGATTTACCGATGCGTGACTAGCGTGATAAGTCGCCAAACACGCTTTACATAAGCGCGCCGAATCTTTCTTTACTCCTTGTCTGAGCTTTGAGCTGTTTGAGCTGCATATATTGCTAAAATGGCTTCCAACATGCGACATTCCACTGTATCCAAGCGCCATGAAAATACTAACAATGACAAGACGGGACAAAAATTACCTGTCACGCCACCTAAACGTCGGAATTCTTCAACGCCATCTTCAAATATGCGGCTTGATGAGCAAGTAGTCACTGAACCCACGCTGGACGAGCATCAGAGTTCAATAGCCAAATCTGACCAGACTAACATATCACATTTAGACAATGAACCACAGCATGAAGATCTGGAGAGCTCGTGCATACTTAAAAACACGTGCAGATGAGCAGCACCCTCTGCATGACGCTATATTCAGAGAAAAGGGTGACAGGCTAAAGCGAGGCAAATCATGGATGGGTCGGGCGGAAGATGTTGTCAGACAGGTCTGTAATCGTTCTAGTATCAACCCCGGCAAGGATGGATGCCGGTGCCTCCAGCTTTTAAGTGCACTTTCACCTGTATTATCAAACTCGACATACGGTGCAGAGAGCAGAACCCTGCCGCTGTCAATGCAGAGGTCAACGCGCTCATCTATGAACACTCAGATAGCCCCGAAGTACTCATCTATACAGATGGATCTGTTGTAAAGCAGCAGAGAAGTGCATGGGTATTTACAGCCCTTTCAGCGGACAGAACCGTTCAAGAATCCAGTGTTGCCCACTCCGTGACCACGAGCAGTATGGCGATGGAGGTGGTGGCAGTTACACAGGCTTTCATATGGCTGGAATCACAGCATGATACGAACGTGTGTATACAAAGTGATTCAATGAGCATGATTCAGAAGATCGAAGGTGGATCTGTCCGTATACAGTGGACTGAGTCCCTGCGGAAGTCTGTTGTCCGTAAAATCACCTTCATCTTCGTCCCGGGACATGCGGGAGTCGAGGGAAATGAACGAGCTGATAAACTGACTGGCTCTGCACCCCCTGCAGATGGCCAGCCCATGGATCGTGCCGATGTTATTAATGTCCTTAAAGAGATGTCGAGAACAGAGGACTTTGACGCCAGTAAAACCACATCGCTGTCCGGGATGAAAGACTTGGGAGTAAGAATTGGCACGGCCAGACGCGAGAGGTACATCGGGAAAACGCGATACCTCGTCAACCAACACAGAACTCACACTATAAGCAACGGGACGCTGATGCATATGCTCAGGGGAGGATCTGAGCACCTATGGACATGTCCGGAGTGCAATGAAGTTACACCAACTGATAATTGATAACTGATAACTTTAGACAATCTTTCTTCGGCCGAACCACACAACCACAATGCCTGTCGTGACCTCATCCAGGCTTTGGAGGACAGGCTAAAAGATTTCATTTCCAACAACACAGCTAATATTATTGCCGTGTTTAAAGTAGAAAATGTTCGTCTTTAACAAGAAATCCGCCTCCTTAAAGAAGAGAAGGACACTTTTAAAGCAACAATCCATGCCTTAAAACTGAAGTGTGCACAGTCATTTGATAAAATTGCACAAACAGATAGTATCCATGGTGATTTAGAGATGTGTATGACCAGTGAATGTTCGTCGCAAAATGACATACAGATGATTATACAGTTAGCAACACTACTAAACCTGTTGAACGCACTCCGTCCATCTACCCCATTGAGGTGTATATCAGCTACAGACTCCAGGCCTTAAGTGTTGACTCTCCGACAGCAGGCCAGGAATCACATAGCTCAGCAACTAACGCAAACAACCTATAATAAAGAAGAACACAAGACAGACGACATGGCCAGTGGCAACAACAGTCCAAGTGGACACGACAGCAGCGTGAAATAACAACAGATGACAGTACATCACATGTCATCATTGGAGACTCCCTGCTGAAGGAAATGTATAGCTATCGCATGTCATCTTCTGACAGCGAATCAACTTCAGTCTACCCTCTACGAGGCGCTGACATTGATAGGCTGACCGTTACACTGCAAAAATTCAAAGAGAACGACAGAATTACAAAAGCAACAGTCCAAATTGGTTTCAACGATATAATAGATAGTAAAATCATAAGCACCTCACAACTAGCTACATTGGAGGTGTTGTTGCGCAATAAATTTCCTAAATCACCTATGTTCTTTTCATCAATCATTCCACCATGTTACAGGTTCCAGCGTCGTACTGCAGATGCTGCAAATCTAACTCTATATAATTTTGTAAAGATAACAACATAATTGATTGATTGATTTAGGAATCGACATCACATCATTCGGGGCATTCCCATAAGCGCTCCGTCCCCATCTTTAGCAGTCAGCGAAGAGTCCCAACACCAATAGTACAAGTAGCAATCTGATTATATGTGCGTCTCGCCTTTCCTCTGAGCGTTGAGCGTCGGCCAAATCCCTCGTCACTCCTCGTTGTCTCATTCTTGCCAGACCACGGTGATCCATTTGCTCCTCCGAGGTGTACACGTGCTCCCACAAGGCCGCAACCACGTCTGCCTTGTGTATCAATACTCCACCAAGTTCTGCAGAGCCAGCCAATCTGTCCGCTTGTTCATTTCCCAGCACACCAGCATGCCCTGAAGAAAAGATCCAGGCGATGTTTGTCACCCGTGACCTCCGAAGCGAAGCAAGCCACTCCGCACGAAGCCTGCCCGTCCTCACCCTCGTGAGAAAACATGAATTTCATTAATAATACCCCTTACTTTACATCGCTGTCCGGGGTTCCTAAGGAAACAATTATATAGGGATCAAATACATTGTTCCAAGCTAGGAAGTAGCATACTAGCGAAGAACATAGAATATCCCGAACGTGCTCAACAATCAGCACTAATTAGAGCAGTAAACCGAGCTTCACCTCCAGCAATAGCCATCTCGCTGTGTTCAGAAAACACTCCATCTCTTCCCACACCACCCTTGCTCATACCCCAGGAATACAATGCCATGAATAGCAGCCCATGCTACAAATCAAAATGTTGCTAACTATAATACTCTGTTCCCTCCCTTACCTGCAAAGCAATCTTATCCCACCATGTCAAATGGGACATTGTTAAAAATTGATGCTGTGCCCACGATGCCTGCCTTCAATGTAGGCACTTCCAGTGACACTCATAGCAGTCGTCCCTAGTTGGTCGGTAATCTACACTCCTATCAGTGGAACCGTCAACTCCAGCAGCTAATGCAGTACACTCCTGCAGCCCTGCACCATGATGTCATGATGTCACTCCAGCAAAGACATTTTCCTACCCTCTCTATCAGCATTAACTACTACTAAATAAAGTTTCTAAATCCCTGCAATCTTATACCAAATGCGACATCTTTCTTTCATTTTGTAATGTTCGCCAATCACGATCAGTGGCTCAACAAAACTGGTCTATATATAGGCGATATCAACATATTTCATCTGCTCAATAAATTACCGAACTCTCGGTAATACTGTCCAAACAGTTCCATGTGTTTGGAATCACAGAAAGTCGTCTTAACGGCACAATAACCGACTTCGAAATCTCTTTTAAGGAGTTTAAAGTAATTCGGAGAGATGCAAATCAAAAATTAGAAACAGGTATTGCTGTATACATTTCCAATTCCCTCAACTCTTCCCGCAGAAGTGATCTCGAGATCTTAGGCATTGAATGTGTTTGGTTAAAGGTGAAGCCAGCCCGCCAACAACCGTTTCTTATTGGATGCTTATATAGGAATCCTTTTGCCGGGTACAGCTGGTATGACTGCTTCACTACAATGATGGATATAGTGTTTACAGCAGGTAGAGACATTATGATACTAGGTTACTTCAACATAGATATTAGTATCATTCTATCTTACAATTTCAGGAACTAATAACCCGCCCCATAGGGGTTACAGACACCTCCGCAACTATAATTCTTCATATATATGTTACTTGTCCAGAAAAAATTATTGAATGTGAATGTTATGTTCCTGTTAGTACGGTTAGTGACCATTCCCCTGTATGCTGCACATGGTTAAAAATTGGATTCAATGCTCCTATAAATAAACATGTAAGCATCAAAATTAGAAATTTTAAAGCGTTCAACCAAGAGTTATTTTACAAGACTTAGAAAAAGCAGCACTTGATCACGTTTACCAACTTCCTGATCCGGACGGTGCATTAGCTTTCTGGACAAAGACTGTCTACAGTGTGTTTGATAAACACGAACCAGTCAAAGAAGTTCGTGTCAAGAATCAACAGTAATCCCCATGGGCCACTATTGAAGTTCTGGAAATCAAGAGAGAGCGAGATGCAGCACACAAAAATAAAGACTTCATCAACTACCGGAGACTAAGAAATAAAGTTAAATATGAAATTTATAGGATAAAGAAAGACCATTTTAAAAATTTTATTGTAGATAAATCAAACAGTACAAATATATGGACGGCTATTAATTCGCTAACCAACAAGAAACACTCGTCAGAGTCTGCAACGCCAATTTCTAGAACATGCGAGGATTTTCAGTTGTTTCTTTTAATCGGAAATAGAGAATCTAAAGTCTTCAATACCAAACTCATCATGTAATTTAAGTTCATGTCATAATTCTGTGAGGAGAAGTGCATTAGAACTATTCCCGCACAGATTCCCTTTATATCGGCTGCAGAAGTATAAAAAATATCTCTCAAACCTCAAAGCAACAAACTCACACGGCCTAGATGGGATCAGTAATAGAATTCTTCGCTGTGCCGCCCCAATCGTTAGCGAGTCTTTAACGTTCATATATAATCAATTCCTGACCAAAATCTACTTTCCATCAGTATTAAAAATTGCTAAAGTTATCCTCTATTTAAAAATGGCTCAAATGATAACAGCGTCTTGGGTAATTATAGACCTATTTCCTTACTATCGTCGCTATCAAAGCCATTAGAAAAGCACATTAAAAAAATAACATTACATCATTTAATTAATAACGATCTAATAATTGACAGCCAATCTGGGTTTCGAACTAAATAGTCTTGCCAAAATGCTATGAAAACTGACTGATAACTGGCATTTTAGCATCAACAATGGCAACATTTGTGGAGCGGTGTTTGTAGACTTAAAAAGAAAAACAACTTTTCATATGGTAATCATCATCATCAAGTGCCCTGCCGGCTGGCGTAGGCGTTTATGGCTCTCCACAGATTTCGGTCTTTGGTGTTCTGGATCAACTCTGTTGATGATATTCCTCCATGCCACCATCTCAATCCGTCAATCATCATTTCTCTTGGTCTGCTTCTGCCTCTCTTCCCCTCGATCTTTCCAGTTGTCACGATGTTCCTCAATGCCTCTCTTCTCATCACATTACCAAAGAAAGCTGTTTGTTTCTTTCTTATTGTTGTATACAGTGTTCTAGTTTCATTAGACTCTTTTAGGCAATCGTTGTTAGTTACTCTGGCAGTCCAAGGAATTCGCAACATTCGTCTTAAAACAACATCTCTGTTGCTTCTAAGTTCCTCCTGATTTATTCATTTACATTCCAAGATTCGCTGCCAAACAGCAAAATTGGTTCTATATAGCATTTTAACACTGTCTTTCTTACATTCATTGATAGCAACTTATTGCAAAAGACAGTATTGCTTTTTCGGAAATGCGGCTTTTGCCTGCCCTATTCTGCTCTTAATCTATTTTGTACATCTTCCATCTGATGTTATAAGTGCCCCTAGGTATTTAAAATTATCCAATTGGTTGAGCATTTCCCCTTTTATTTCTATGTCACATTTTGGTGTCCCCATTTTCTTTGATATCATCATTGTTAATGATTTCATGATATTCAAGGAGAGTCCTTTCTGTACACTCTCTGTTACTACAATGTCCAACAACTGTTGTAGGTCCGTTGCATTATCCGCCACCAATACTGTGTCATCTGCATAGCGTTTGATATGGCGGATCACAACATTTTAATTACCAAAAAATTGAAACAAATGAAGACTAGTGCCAATATGGTGAACCTAATTACGTCATTTTATCCGACAGACAACAAGTCGTGTGATTTAACATCCGTCTATCAAGACTCACACAACTTAATATTGGTTCAATACTAGGTATGCTGCTTTCCGCAGTTTATATTAACGACCTTCTTCTATATCTCAGTACTACATGTGATCTATTTGCAGACGACTGTACTGTATATGCTAGTCAGGAGAACCGTAGTGAATTGGAAACTTATTTACCAAAAGAACTTGATAATCTTACTAGATGGAGCAATGAAAACCACATGCAGATTAACATCGACAAAACCAAATCCACGCTAATAACGACCATACAAAAAATTCAGACACTAGCCATAACTGGGGCAGCGCTCGATCTCCGCAAAGACACGTTACCTATAGTTAATGTAAATGAACATACGTCATTAGGTATTTTAATTGATAGACAATTAAATTGGAACTCCCATGTCCACGCCCTTATCAAGAAAATAGCACATAAATTTTACCAACTTGCTAAAATTCAGCAATTCCTGGACGAATGCACGCGAAAGTTATTCTATACATCTTATATTCATTCTCATCTCGATTATTGTTCCACAGTCTGGAATGGTTGCCTAAAATCAAATATGACACGACTTTGTTCTCTTCAAAAGCGGACTATACGTCTAGTTTCTGGCACAAAACGCGCTGAAAGTGATAATTTATATAGTCATCTCAGGCTTCTATCACTTCGAAAGCGTTTCCTTTTTAACAATGCCAAATTAGTGAATAAAATAATATCTATAATTACCCCAGAGTATCTTCAACCGTTGATTCAATCTCATGCAATAAACAGCAAGCACTTAAATTTACTATATATCTAAAAATCTAGATTGGATTTATACAAAACTTGCTTAGCGAATTCTGGTGCCCACTTAAGGAATGACCTTCCAACAGATCTGAAAACTCCAATGAGTCCCTACACATTCAACCGAAAACTCTTTCAATTCTTACTAGATACCGACTATATGCCTCCATAAGTCACCTAGTGGTGTCATTTTTCACTATGTGTGTGTGTGTGTGTGTGTGTGTGTGTGTGTGTGTGTGTGTGTGTGTGTGTGAGAGAGAGAGAGAGTGTGAAAGTGAGTGAGTGGTACTTGGGTGGCATAGGATTGTATGTAGGTATATGTAGGCATGTAGGTGTATGTAGGTATGGTAGGTGGCATGTGGGATGGGTGTGGGGTTGTGTGTATGGTGGGTTTTTTTTGGTGTGGTTTGGGGATAGGAGTGTGGGTGTTGATGTATGTGTGAGTGGTGGAGTGTGTGTGGGTGGCAGATGTGTGTGAGGATGGGTGTGTGTGTGTGGTGGAGATGTGTGGGTGAGGGATGTGTGTGGGTGAGGATATGTGAGTGGGTGGGGGATTAATGAGTGGGTGATGGTTGTGTGTTCGGGTGGGTTGGGAATATAGTGTGGGTTGGGTTGTTGTTTTAGAGGGGTGCGTGATTGGGTGATGGGTTATTGAGGTCTGTGGGAAGGTGGGGATGTGTGGGAGGGTGAGAATGTGTGGGTTGTGGGATGGGTGGTGTGTAACAGTGAGGGATTCTAAGTTAGGAGTAAAGAGTTAAGGAATGCTGCGCATTCCTTGACTAGGGGGAAAACCATAGTGAACGTGTGTGCACGAATGAAGAAGTGTATCTAGGAAAACACACACGTCACTTGTTTAGACTTGACTTGGGGCCAGCGAGAAGAGATGTAAACACCACGAAGGGAGTCTCCATCAGATGCGCTGAGATAGAATGTTTCATCAATAAAATACCTTTCTAACAACGCGAAGACTGACTTGTGTGATGCTATATGATCACGACCATCACCTGTGTGTAGCTCTGTAACACCAGGTTGATTTGGTGCCTTTGACCTTACGAAACATGGGAGGTCGCGGAGAGAGAATACCGCCATAGTTATGTCTGGCATGTCAGGAGAAGTAATTATTCTGAAAAACAACAGATGAAAGCCGACTGTTGGTACATGTTCTGGGTTTGCACTAGATCCAATTTCAAGGTCAGCGCTAAAGAAAAGGTTTGATTGATGCTTATTTTTTTGAAAGACTGTTGTTATTGCGTAATTATGAAGTTAATTGGAGAACTGAACAACGCAAAATGAGATCAACTAATGCCGTTCTGCATCAAAAATCAGTATAAATTATGAGTTTTAACCCGTGGGATTGTTGAAGGTGAACTCAAGGTTATGGTACAAGGTCCATAATTATGAAATCAAGGTCTGCAATACTTTATACAGTCACTTCAAGTAAAAGAAGGCATAAAGGAAACTTGTCTCAACTCGGGGTTTGAATCAAATAATTTTAAACTGACCATGGCGAGAGTTCCACATGAAAATAAGAGACTGGATAGCGTCAGCTTTAAGTCCAATTGTTGCTGACTGGATTACGTTTGATATATATGAAAATCACAGATTGCTGCTGGAAAGTGAGTTTTTTTTGCTGAAGTCGTGAGCAGTTGTCGGTTGCGTGAAGGTGACCTTGCTTGAGGAAAGGAAAGTCCAACGCATACAGTTAATCGAGCAGGTATTCAAAGTCTT
Organism: Cepaea nemoralis; assembly: GCA_014155875.1. NCBI lineage: Eukaryota > Metazoa > Mollusca > Gastropoda > Stylommatophora > Helicidae > Cepaea > Cepaea nemoralis. Next base: position 28,689 of record JACEFZ010018200.1, on the reverse strand, counting down.
GTTGCGAGCCTGATATCGAGCGTGAGCAACGTCAGGAAATATTTGGAAAGATTTGAATTCGACTTCGATTAAATTAGGAAAGGAAAGAAATCCAGAGGCTCTTCGTTGTTCTGATCATTTTAACGAGCTTGATTAGAGCATATTTTTTATGTGGTGTAGGAAATTTTGAATCAGGAGGTCATTTAAATTCTTGTGTCAGAATTCAGGGTTGAAACAGGAATATTTCTTCGTCAGGATCTTCGATTGGAGGATTTAGTTAAGTTAATTAGATAATTTTAGAGTAATTAACAGATTATGTATTGTTGCTGGGTTTGAAATCAATATTGTTGAAATAATTTGTATATTGATTGATAATTATAAATTTTAGGATGGAATCCCAAGATTTTTCACAGGTACTCACTGGAGTTGGCGGGGCAATATCAAGGTTGGATGCGGTGTTAAGACAACAGAATATAAGCACTGAGGTTGAAAGATTTAGTGGTCAAGCAAATCAGTTTAAGAAATGGATTATTTCCATTGAAAAACATGCATATTTAGTAAATGCTACAGATGGAGAGAAAAAGAACTTGGCATACAGAACAAGTACAAGTCCAGTTTCTGACCATATTAGAAGAAAGTTAGAAGCAGCAGGAGGTGAAACCTGGGAAGAATTCAAAGATGATCTCGCAAGAAAATATGCTGAAATTACTGATCCACAACACGCATTCTCAGTGTTGCGACAGACTAGGCAAAACAGCACAGAAAGTGTTCAGCTATATAGTGACAGGTTAATCAACTTAGCTGAAGAGTCATTCTTAGGACAGAATGTACGAGCAGAAGAAGTGGAACGGATGTTAGTGGGGATTTTTGTTGATGGGATTAGGTCAGATGGATTGAAATTTAAATTATTGAGAGAGAATCCTGCAAGATTGTCACAAGCGGTAGATATCGCTATACAAGAGGAAAGCTTGAGGAGAAGGTTTAGGCTAAGGGTAGGACGAGAGTTAGGTAGTAGTTCGGAAGATAGAATTGAAGAACCTATGGAAATAGGACAATATAGACATGGATGGAGAGGAAGACGAGGAGAAATACAGATGGTGCAAAGAAACGAGAATGTATATAATCAAGATAGAAGAGAACAAGTGAGAAATACTGTAAGAAACATGGAAGGTAACACAAATAACTCGAATGTGGTTTGTTGGGGATGTCACCAACGTGGGCACATTTTTCGCTTTTGTGGTAACAGAAGTGGCCCATCGATTACGCAAAATAGTAGAGGTGTTCAGACGAGTATACAGAATAGAATGGCAAATGGCAGACCAGCAAATTGGAATTCTGGAGAAATACAGAGAAATTTTAGAAGGTCAGGAAATCAGGGAAATTGGCATCCCGCTTACTGAATAGGATCGGCAGTAGGAGGGAAGATAGTAAGATCCAAAAAGGGCATCAATATATTAAAAACCCAAAGGATGAGTATAGTAGAACATTTAGAAATAAAAAACAAGCTGAGGTAAAACAATTGTCATTAAATGTGGTAGATCCTAGCTCATGTATAGTACAGATAGGAAAATATAAAGTTAGAACATTAGTTGATTCGGGAGCACAAGTTAGCGTGATTAAAGAAGCATTTTTATATCGAATGTTAAAAAATTGTAAAATATTTAGAGTTCAGGAGAATCTTCATTCGGTAACGGGACAAAAATTAGAAGTGGTAGGACAAACGATGATAAATTTGAAATTAGGAGGGATAAATGTTAGGCATATGTTCCATGTGGTTAAAGATTTAAATAGAAATATGATATTGGGACGAGATTTTTTATTGAAAAATGGGGTGAGACTTTTATTTGATTTGCATAAATTAAAATTCCAAGATGTTTACGTAGATCTAGAGGAAGATATGCATGTGTCGACACTAGTTAGAGTCAAAACGACCATGAATTTAAAACCACAGTCAGTTAATTTAATACAAGCAAGACTGAAGAGAAACCCATATTATGTAGCAGGAAACATAGTCAGAATCACAGAATTGCAAAATGAAATAATTGATGAGCCAGGTTTAGAAGTTCCGGATGGAATAATAGAATTAGATAAAAGTTTAACATTTCCAGTAATGGTTATTAATAACACAGGTAGAGAAATTAAATTATACAGAGGATGTGTAATAGCTAAGCTAGAACATAACGTTAGTGACATATTGGCAACAGATAGGGTAAATATGGCAGGCATAAGTTATTCAGAAACCTCTAATGAAAGAAGTAATAATAGACGTGGATACAGAAGAAAAGGGAACGTTAGAATGGATGAATTGATCCATCCATGTAGAAGAAATACAGCACAAATACATTCACTAGACAAAGTAACAAGAGAAAAAGAATTGTTAGCACAATTAAAAACTTCGCCAGAAAATAAGGAAGTGTTAGAACAACTTATAAAGCAAAATCAAGATGTGTTTGCGATAAATGATTTAGAATTGGGTAAGACACGAACAGTTACGATGGAAATAGACACGGGAGATCATCCACCAATTAGTTTAAAACCATACAGAACTCCATTAAGAAATAGAGAAGTCGTAGAAAAGGCAATAGAAGATATGTTGAAAGCAGGCATAATAACTAGATCAAAATCAGAATGGTCATCTCCGGTGGTAATTGTGGCCAAGTCTGATGGTTCGAACAGGTTCTGTTGTGACTACAGGGCGTTAAATAAAATTACTAAGAATGTAGCGTACCCACTGCCAGTAATTGATGATATTTTGGGGCTACTTAATGGTTCTACATATTTCACAACGCTGGACGCAAGGGCAGGATTTTGGTGTATTCCGATGTCAGTAGACGCGCAAAATAAGAGTGCCTTTTGTACTCATATGGGTTCGTACAAATTTTTACGTATGCCATTCGGTCTCAAAAATGCACCATCCCACTATATGTTCTTAATAAATGAAGTACTAGACGGTATGCAAAGTTTTGCCTTAGCATATATTGATGACGTATTGATTTTTACGAAAGGAGATGTAGAGAATCATTTAAAACATGTTAGACTAGTATTTGACAGATTAAGAAGGCATGACGTTAAATTAAAGCTTAGTAAGTGCCAGTTTTTAAAGACAGAAACAAAATATTTAGGCTATATAATAAATAGGGAAGGTATTAAACCAGACATGGAAAAAATAAAAGTTATTAAAGAATTACCTCCTCCCACTAACGTTAAGGAAGTAAGGGCTTTTATAGGAACGTGTGCATATTATCGAAGGTTTGTACCAGCCTTTTCTAGGATAGCAATACCTATTACGAATTTAACGGGAAAATACGCTAGATTTAAGTGGGATGATGAGTGTCAAAAAGCGTTTGAACTTTTAAAAGATAGCTTAACGGTGGTACCATTATTGACACATCCAGACCTGAATAAACAGCTAATACTATACACAGATGCTTCAGACAACGCAATAGGAGCATGTTTAGTTCAACCATATGAAGGAGAAGAATCTGGAATACCAGGGGTTAAAAACGAAAGACCAATCTATTTCTTGTCGCATAAACTCAGCAAGACTCAAAAGAAATGGCCGATTATTGAGAAAGAAGCATATGCTATACACTACGCTCTTCAAAAATTAAATTACTACCTACATAACGCCAATTTCATTATTAGAACTGACCACATGCCATTAAAGTCGATATTAGAAGCACCAATACAAAATAGGAAAATACAAACGTGGGCATTGAATTTACAGGGGTATAATGCTAAGGTTGAATATGTGTCAGGGAAACATAATACGTGCGCCGATCTTTTGTCTAGAATCCCGTACCCACAGTCATCAGGAAACACGGAAGATGAAGTTGAACCAGAGGTAGATGATCGAAACTGGCAAGTAAATATATTAGATTCTGCCATATTAAATAGGGAAGAATTTGAGAGTTTACCATCGGAGCAAGAGTCGGAAGCTAGAACAGAAGACCCACATTTAGAACAGTTTGATATGAAAACAGAACAAGAATTAGATCCAAAAGTAGTACAGATAAAAAAGAAATTGAAAGAAACAGGGGAAAATAGTTTTAAAAGAAAGTTTGTTGAGTTACAAGAAGACAATCAATTGTATTATATCAGTGAAAAAGGTGAAGGAGTAAGAAAATATATTCCGAAACATTTAGAACAAGAAGTCTTAAAGGCATACCACGATAATAATGGGCATTTTGGACGAGATAAGTTAGTGAAGGCTATTAGCAGTAAATATTATTGGCCGAATTTATTCAAAAGCGTATATGAATATGTTGAAGCATGTGAAAAGTGTAGGTTAAGAAACATGAAGATAATTAAATGTCCTTTACAAGATACCGATATTCCTCAATTTCCAATGCAGAAAGTAAGTTTAGATATTTCAGGTCCTCATCCAAAAACATTATCGGGAAATGTATACTTACTACATATAGTTGATTCATATAGTCTTTGGCCAGAAGTATATCCAATTCCAGACAAGAGTGCTGATTCAGTTATAAATATGCTGTTACAAGAATTTATACCAAGGTTTGGGTGTCCACAAATAATACTTACAGACAATGGGAAAGAGTTTGTAAATAAAAAGTTTGAGAAATTGGTAAAAGATTGGAATATAAAACACATTAAGACTTCATATTACAGACCAACTTCCAATGCCAAAAATGAGAGACAACACAGAACACTATACAATATTCTAGCGAAAAATGTAGAAGAACACGATATGGATTGGGATCTTTATTTGGGGATAGCATTAGCGGCGATACGTACACACGAAAATGAAGGAACAGGTTTCTCACCATTTTACTTAGTACATGGAAGAGAACCAATATTGCCAATTGATAATTTATTAAAACCTAGGAGAAAATATTTGGGGGAAGATTTTCAAGAAACAAGGTTGCAAGAGATGCATAAAGCACATGTACGTTTAAGAAATAATATAATTAAGGCTAGAGAAAGACAGAAGAAATACGCAAATAAAAATGCACACTTACAAGAGTTTAACGTAGGTGATAGGGTATATTATAAAAAACATAGAAAAAACTCTAAGTTTGATGCTCATTGGGTCCCGGGATACTATATTTTAGAAAAAAAAGGTCCAGTATCGTACACTATAAAGAATCAAATTTCAGGGCATGTTGCACGTTCACATGTAGAACACTTAAGGCGGGATAATGAGGAAAGGAATGCAGAGAATAATAATAATAATAATTATTGTTCCGAAGAAATATTGTCGGGTGGACAGATTGTCAGACAATCGTTATATCCAAGACCTATAGAGAATGGAAAACAAGTAACAACAGCATCTAATACAGCTGAACAAGAAGAAACGATACCAAAAACAGTCATGACAGAGGAAAATAACGTGTATGACGATTATATGAGTGAAGAGTTAGTTAGGGAAAATATTGAACCTCCATTTATGAATACAAGACAGGCAGTAAAAAGAAAGTTAGATAGACAGAAAGAAAAAGAAATTAAGAGGCAAAGGAAACTTAGAGAGAATTCTTCGAGTGAGGAAGAGATGCCACTATTTGAAAATTTGTTGAGACGGCAAGACAGGAAAATTAGATTGGATTTAGAAAGGAAGAGATTAGCGGTTGCTAGTAATGGATATACAGATGGAGAACAAGAGATGGATGAAAAGTCAGAAACTGATGAAGAAGCTGATATGAAAGAAGATAGCTCTCCTCGAGGGGATAGCGACATTGATGTAGATATTGCAATTATTGAAAAAAATTTGAGGTTATTAAAGAAATGGAGAAGTGATAGATGAAAAGAGTGATATAAGGTTCTGCAGATAGCAGATAGAAGAAGAAGTTGGACATGATATTTTTGTGTTTACAAAGGTACTTGATGGAGTTTTTCTAAAGCGGAAAATTATTATTGGGTACTCAGAATATGGTCTTGAAATTTATAATGTATGTGTACATTGATTAATGTGTGGGGATAAATATGATGAGGGGATTGAAATGCTTTGCTCAATTGTTGGGACTTCAATTGTGTTTTATGAAATGTGAAAAATAAGTTAACTTAGATGGTTATTTTTACGATGTTTTGGGGTTTGATTGAGTTACCCTAAGTGTGTTTAAAATGATTATTACTTTGAAGTTCAGTTAGAAGATGAATTAAAGTAGTGTTTAGTGAACTGACTATATATGGAGGGGTATGTTGTTATTACATGTGGGGTATGCAATGTATATACAAGGTTTATAATAGGAGCTGGATTGAACAGCGTTTAATGGGAGAATATGGGGGGAATGCCAGGTTGAGTTTTGGCATTTAAATAACTGCATATTGGAAGAAGAAGACTGTACTTAACAGTATAATAATAGTTAGGAAGTTTTTTGTTGTTGAAGGAATGGTAAACGGGAAATTGATGATCGGAATAATACAAAGGCTAGCAGTTTTGGATTAACATATTTTTTTGATAAGAACAATTATTATTGACGGAAACTGAAGATAAATTTTGAAACTTTATTTTTGATAAAGTTTTGAGAATGTATGGGAAGAGAAAGGTGATTACTTCTTACTTTCTTACTTTTCCTTACTTTTATTAATTTCACGTGCGCACCTACACAAATCTAAACTAGCTATTTTTTTCTGTCTATCCTAGAATACTGAGAGTGTGAGAATGTGAATAAGGGGGAAATAAAGGATAAGGCGAATATCTTCAGTTTTGTCAATCATAATTTAGATGGACATTTTAAAGTTAAAAGCGGTTTGCTTATGGAGACTTTTGTATTGTGGGGAATTTTATGGAGAGTTTTGTAGAAAGTTTTCTAGAGAACTTTATCACGAGTTTTGTAGAGAATTTCGATATTATTATCTCTGGTTAGCAATTGGCTATGAGGAGATAAGGGAATTGAGTTAGGAAATATATGGAATTGTTGTTATTGTAGAATAGAGATGTAAAGTTAACTAATTAAAGGTTGGGGTTGAGATTTTTTCAAGGAAAAATTCTCTTTGAAGAAGGGGAGGTATTGTAACAGTGAGGCATTCCTTGACTAGGGGGAAAACCATAGTGAACGTGTGTGCACGAATGAAGAAGTGTATCTAGGAAAACACACACGTCACTTGTTTAGACTTGACTTGGGGCCAGCGAGAAGAGATGTAAACACCACGAAGGGAGTCTCCATCAGATGCGCTGAGATAGAATGTTTCATCAATAAAATACCTTTCTAACAACGCGAAGACTGACTTGTGTGATGCTATATGATCACGACCATCACCTGTGTGTAGCTCTGTAACACCAGGTGATGTATATGTGAGTGGGGAGAGATTTGTTTGTGTTTGGGTGTGCATGTGCGTGTGAGTGTGCGTATACAGAAAGGGAGAAAGAGATGAGCACACTCATGTCATGTAACACGCTATTACATATTTTTTATGTTGTGATATATTGTATTTTCACAAACGTAACATCGCGTTAAATATTTCCAATACGACAAAATCAGAGTTCACCGCAACAATATTAAATTTGTTTCATATTACTACAATCCAATATTTTACAAGGACAGACTCATGGTCCACGGGAAAGGCAAAACACGGAACGGAGAAAGCTGAGATATAAACAGCTACAATCGGTTTCCGGCCTCATTGTACAAACTAAAAACAACTCGTCACAAACCAAGAAAAAGGCCGGCTGTGCTTGCGGAATGGTAGCTTCTCAAATCACCACGAGCAAGTGAGAAAATTGTCTAAAGAGAATAGAACGACCATACATCCAGCAGCCAGTATTTGGAAACAACCAAATCAATGACCTTACATCTTGGTGTTGTCAACTGTTGACACGTGTTGTGAAGCCGTCCTGTTCGGATGAGGTGAATATGATATTCATTTAAATCTTAGATTAGCTGTGAGTCTTTTTCCCAGAAGAAGAGTTGGTAAGTCGACTTGTTGAACACGTGTGGTGAGGTCTTAAGAAGGTAATTATAATATATTTAATTGTTATAGTTTATAGATAAACTATTCATTAAGAATAACCATAGTGAGTTTTATTTTCTCCCAAAGTAAACAACTAATGTAATGTATAAACATTAGTCCAAGGTGTACATTTATTTCTTAAGCAACTCAATCTACAATGATTTAGAAGGGTGAGTTCTTAAGAAATTAATCTAGTAGAAACTAAATAATATTATACTCAGGTATCTTAGTCATAAGATAAACTGTACATTAGGAGAAAACTACAGTGTTTTATTTTCTCCCAGCTAAACAACTTAGTTAATGTAGAAAACATTAGACACATGTTATACATTTTATTTCTTAAGCATGAAACTCAATCTACAATGAATTAGAGTGGTAACTTAAGACTTAAGAAAACTCAGAATTCTTAGTGCAGTGGTAAGGACATATGGTACATGTGCCCACTGGTATGATTTAAAACTAGTTTACCTGTGCCAGCACTAATAGAGAAATTAGTGTAATATGTATAGTCAAGTAGATTTAAGCACATTAGTCAGTAGATTTACTTTTTGACATGAGCACATGAACAAAAAGATAGTTTTCTTGTAATTCAAGAACACATGAGAACCAAAAAGATTCTACAGGGATCATAATTGTGTGTGTTGAGTTAAAGCACCCAATTGGTGAGGCAAATGGCCATGGGGAATAATAATATTTGTGCCACATAAAAGTGCATAATCAACCGCCATGCAAGAATTATTATAATTCATAATGCCTGAATGTGAATTAGAGTATATCACATAAATTGTATGTATTTGATGAGAGCATGTGATGACTCATGGATTTCATGTTGCTAAATCCTGTGTGAATTTCATAAGTGTGCCTAATGATCACATGTCTATGTCATTGAAGTGTATGATTGTGCCATGTGTGTTTCATCATTGTTAAACAGCTGTGAATGTATTCTGTGTAAAGCACCTACATAGGCATGATTGCCATTCCTACAGACATGATGTGTATGATGAGTGATTGTGAAAGTAGATATTTCATTGTGATATAAATTATGGTAAACATTTTAAGATATCATTGGGAAATCACATAAGTATAATTATACACCTTACATGCCAGTATGAAGGATGTGTGATGAATGATTCCTATATGATCACCCATACCAATATGAATGTGTCTATAGACTGAGTGAAATGATCATCCATACATATTAATGATGTCTGAGATGAGCGAATTGACCCCTCATGCAAAGATGGATATGTTGACTGATGCATTAGGAGTTTGAGTGAGTGAGTGAAGTTACAGGCTGAGAGAGAGAGAGAGAGAGAGAGAGAGAGAGAGAGAGAGAGAGAGAGAGAGAGAGAGAGAGAGAGAGAGAGGAGAGAGTATAGGCCAACAGTCAATCTCATGATAGCCGACAACTTTGATGTGTAATGCCATGACTATCACAAGAGAACTGGTTCGGCCTAACCCATAAACTAAATAATAATTTAGTACACTCCGGCGCATAACAACACTTTGTATAAAATATCATTCATGCTACAATCATCTAGTTTGTTCGCTAAGCACGACACAACCAATATCATACATTACGCATGCTACCAGCATCTGTGTTTTAAATTTAAGCAAAATCCCACTTTGTAGTTTATGTCACTCCTGTTAACACATATGGTCTAGTTTAATGATAATAATGTACTACAAGGATGATGATGATGACTGTAATGATTATGATAATAGTGATAATGATTGTAATGACAATGATATAATGAGCATGATAATAATGTTAATGATTGTAATTACAATGATATAAGGAAACCATGATGATATTGATGATGATAATAAATATTACATCCATGAGAATGGAAGAAAACTTCTCACTTGAAGCATTTAATGAAGAAGAATACACCTGAATGCTATACAAGAATGATACCATAATGTGCTTATATTGTTTATAAGCAAATACTCATTGAAATGGGAACTGATTTGTTAAAACCCTTAATGTATGAGACCCTTTATCTTGAATAGCAAAAGATGAAGAAGAGAATTAACTAGGTACAGAATGGGATGGGAAACATAGTTGTCAATTCCAAATCAATCAAGGTATTACTTAACCGGTAGACCTGAGGACAGGCATGGGTGAAAATAAAACTGCACATCTGCTAGTCTAAAACTTTAACACCATATAATGGAAGATGGAATGGAGAGCAACCAATTATGTTGTGGATAACTATTTGAGAGCACCAAGACTCTTTATCTTCCACTGTTTATTTTCCTAGGATCACAATTCTTTTAGGTATTTCTTTTGTGATGTTCTTGAGAAAAATATAAAACATTTCAGTTCCGATGTTCATATTGCTGATATTTTTAGCTTTATGATGGATGCTACAATTTCAGGTAGTGGTCATTATCCAGACCTGACTTTGTGAATTGCAGCACTTTGTGAAAGTAGTAGTAGCAGCTTTACTGAATGCAGTAGCCACTTAACTTAGTGAGGCAGCTGAGATAGTGAGGCCAAATACTATTCCACAGCAACTTCCTGCCAATTTTCACCACCTTTTCCAGGACAGGTATCACTATATCTTTTGTCGAGGTAAAGTGTGGGGAAACACAGTGAGATATAATAAATCAACCGGGGAAAAAATAAAAGAACACTCAAGAATATAGTCTACACTGACTGAATGCTACCGAGATCCAAGAAATGGATAGGAGACCAACCAGGTTGTACCCAGTTTCTTTCCACAGATTAGAATTAGGCCAGCAGAAGAGGCCCAATAATTATAATTGAAACCGAATACAATACTGAGGACAATATATGATACAGTGGCACAGCCAGGAGATAGATAATTAGTTAGAGATGAATATGCACATAATCTTGTATTTGTACTATATTGATTGTTGTATGTTATTAAATGTATAAGCAACAACTCTCTCTCTCTCTCTCTCTCTCTCTCTCTCTCTCTCTCTCTCTCTATATATATATATATATATATATATATATATATATATATATATATATATATATATATATATATATATATATATATATATATATATATATATGATGAAAATTACGGGTTATTTTCTCTTTGATAGTTCTCTTGTCATAGTAAGATTTTTGTAAGCAACTACCTAGATTAATTATGTAGTTGGTAGATGAGAGGCAAGGAACCACCCCTAAGGACATTTGGGATACTCACTAAAATTTTCAGTGTTTTTCTGGAGGTATTCCTTGGTTCTCCAAAACTCTATTTACTGGTCTCAAATCATTGAGCCAGTAACAGCTAAATTAATTTTAACGGGCAGGATCACATTGAGAAAGAGGAACCGAGGATCCTTGATCTCTTTGTGGTTGAGCCATCAACTATTTATCCGACATATGTATTCTCATCTTTCGTATCATTTTTAATCCCACTTAATTCCATAGTGTTTTGTGTATTCTCATATTTCATAGTATAATTTTGTATTCCACTTAATATAATCATGTATAATAGAAACAGACGCACATTACTTTAGAGTGAATGAGAGAGTTAGTGTGAGTGAGAGAGAGAGAGTGAATGAGTGTGTGTGTGAGAGAGAGACGAGAGAGAGAGAGAGAGAGAGACAGAGAGAGACAGAGAGAATGAGTGTAAAAAAAGAGCGAGAGTGTTGTGTTTGTGTGTGTGTGTGTGTCTGTGAGAGAGAGAGAGAGAGAGAGAGAGAGAGAGAGAGAGAGAGAGAGAGAGAGAGAGAGAGAGAGAGAGAGAGAGAGAGAGAGAGAGAGAGAGAGGGCGTTGAATTGCATCACTAATATGTACGCTAGTCAATGTATATGTACAATCTTTTTCCAATTTTTGCGAGAATGCTCACGACAATCGTCGGTGTATGTGTGTGTAAAGTGTGGGGGTTTGTTCAAACTAGTTTCAGTCATTATGTAAGGCATCATGTATGTGTCTAGATGTGAGGAAGTGTGTCAGTGTGTATGCGGGGGATGAGTGTGTGTGTTTGAGTGGATGTGTGTGGTGGGATGTGTGTGTGGGGGATGTATGAGTGAAGGGGTTGTGAATGGGGGATTTGTGCTGGGTGGGGGGTTTGTGAGTGGTTGAGGGATGTGTGTGGGTGGGCGATATTTTGGTTTTTGGGTGGATGTGTGTGGGTGTTGCTGGTGGGTGGTTGTGTTGTGTGTTGGTGGGAATGTGTATGCGGGTGGTTGGGTGGGTGAGGGATATGTGTGTTTAGGGATGGGTGTGTGATGGATGTGGAGAGATGGATGTTGGGATGTGTGTGGGGGTGTGTGCAGGTGGTTCGGTGTGTGTGTGTGTGTGGGTGGATGGAGGATATATGTGTGGATGGTGAGGGTTTTGTAGGTGAGAGATGTGTGGGTGGGTTGGAGATGGGTTTGGAGACGTGTATGGGTGAGGGATATGTGTGGGTGGGGTTGTGAATGGGGGTGGGCTATTGTGTGGGTAGGGTAGATGTGGGTGGATTTAGGGGTGTGTGGGTGGTTGGAGAGGTGTGATTGGGTGTGGGATGTGCGGGTGAATAAAGCATGTATTGAGGGTGGGGGATGTGTGTTTGGCTGTGTGGTTGGGGTGTGTGAAAGCGGGTGGGTAGATGGGAGATGTATGTGTTGATGGGTGGGTGGGGGATGAGTAGGTGTGAGTATTTGAGAGATGAGTATATGAGTGGATGGATGTGTGTATGGGATGAGTGTATGGGTGGGGGATGTCTGTGTGGGTGGGAAGATGTATGCTGGTCGGGGACATGTGTTTGTGGTGGGGGATGTGTGAGTGGGCGAGTGGGGATGTGTGGATGAGTGTGAGTTGGTGGGGGATGTGTGGGTGGTTGCGCAGATGAGTGGGTGGGTGGGGGGAGGTGTGTTGGTGGTGGGATGTGTGTAAATATGGGGCGTGTGTGGGTGGGGAGTAATTGGGTGGGTGAGGGATGTGTGGGAGGGGGTGTGTGTTTGTGTTGGTGTGTTTGTGTGGGTGTTGGCAGGTGGAGGATGTGTGGGTGTTGGTAGGTGGGGGATGTGTTTGTGGGTGGGTGTGTTGGGGCGTATGTAGGGGGAGTGGGGGATGTGTGTATGCGTGGGGGATGTGTGTCTGTAGGGAAATGTGTCTGGGTGGGGATGTATGTCTTCTTCTTCTTCTTCTTCTTCTTCTTCTTCTTCTTCTTCTTCTTCTTCTTCTTCTTCTTCTTCTTCTTCTTCTTCTTCTTCTTCTTCTTCTTCTTCTTCTTCTTCTTCTTCTTCTTCTTCTTCTTCTTCTCTTCTTAATGTTTTACTTAGTTTCATGTTATAGTTTATAATGATATAACTTTACACAATTTACTATTATTGCTTGTCTTAATGCTACAAATACAGTTGCTTCTGCAGTTCCTTTCTCGGTGAATATGACTAATGTATATTTAAACTTCATCATCTCACAGGTGAAACAACTCATTACTCGCAAGCGAATGACAATCATTATGATCCTTTTGTTCGTCATTCTTCTGCTGTGTGAAGCTCCAGTGTTTACTGTCGTCAAACTCCATAAAAAATTCTTCCCAAAAAGAAACAAAACTAAACTCGGCATTATTTTCCTCTCCGGACAGAGACAAGGTGGAAACAGTTTCTTTCACCATCAACAACTTCTTCTTGCCGCTTGCAGCCTTCATTGTCATCATCTTCTGTACTGTAATTCTGGTCGTAAAGCTTCAGACGCAGGCAAAATGGCGGAACAAGACAACCAATCAGAGAGACCTTCGAAACGAAGATGTGGCTAAAATGGTAGTCATGATCTCAGCCCTCTTTATTTGCTGCTTCATTCCCATGGCAATGTTAGGCTTAGTTGTAGCTTCTAATCCTGAATTTAATTCAGGTGGAAAATTTGACTATATTAGCGTGTTCTTGGGTGGAATAGGCTTAGTTTTAGAGTCTGTTAATTCCTCAACAAATATTTTTATATATTACAGTATGAGCATTAAATATAGGAACACGTTTCGAAAGACTTTCACAAAATATGGAGATGTGAAATTTGTGAATTAATTTGAATTATAAATGTAAGGCGTGAGCAGACATCTACGACATTGACTCTCCATTTCTTTCTGTTATTTAAGTGTTGTGTGAAGTTGGCGTTGTTTAATTTATTATTTGTTGCGCAGCAGTTTAAGCTTTTCACCTATACCTTTCTCTGCTTACCCGTGCCTCTTATGTCCAATATTTTCCACATACGGCAAATATATATGGTCTACCACTTCTATTGACATTAATTTAATCATCAGAACCTTGCTCCCATAACAACTTTCCGGAAACCTCATGGGTCATAAGCAAGATGTCCCGCGTCCGAAACACCAATCTGGAGATGATCTGCCACATCCCGCATCCATCTTCTCTTTGACCTTTCTCTTCCTCTCTTCCCTTTTCTATTGACATATAAAACACATTTCATCAGTCTTTTCCTTTTGGTTTTATCAGTGTATACACTATTTTCAACATTTTTCTCACAAACCCTCGTCACCACTGTCTTCAGTTTCATCACTGTTTTATATGGGTTTGAGTAGTGCAATGTTTTCTGTAATACACGAGAGTTAAACTTCCTGCACACATGGGTTTGAGTTGTGCAATGTTTCTGTAATACACGAGGAAGTTAACTTCCTGCACACATGGGTTGAGTTGTGCAATGTTTCTGTAATACACGAGAGTTAACTTCCTGCACACATGGGTTTGGAGTTGTGCAATGTTTCTGTAATACACGAGAGTTAACTTCCTGCACACATGGGTTTGAGTTGTGCATGTGTCTGTAATACACGAGAGTTAACTTCTTACACACATGGGTTTGAGTTGTGCAATGTTTCTGTAATACACGAGAGTTAACTTCCTGCACACATGGGTTTGAGTAGTGCAATGTGTCTGTAATACACGAGAGTTAACTTCCTATACACATGGGTTTGAGTAGTACAATGTTTCTGTAATACACGAGAGTTAACTTCCTGCACACATGGGTTTGAGTAGTGCAATGTGTCTGTAGTACACGAGAGTTAACTTCCTGCGCACATGGGTTTGAGTTGTGCAATGTTTCTGTAATACACGAGAGTTAACTTCCTGCACACATGGGTTTGAGTTGTGCAATGTTTCTGTAATACACGAGAGTTAACTTCTTACACACATGGGTTTGAGTTGTGCAATGTTTCTGTAATACACGAGAGTTAACTTCCTGCACACATGGGTTTTGAGTTGTGCAATGTGTCTGTAATACACGAGAGTTTAACTTCCAGCACACATGGGTTTGAGTTGTGCAATGTTTCTGTAATACACTAGAGTTAACTTCCAGCACACATGGGTTTGAGTTGTGCAATGTTTCTGTAATACACCGAGAGTTAACTTCCTGCACACATGGGTTTGAGTTGTGCATGTTTCTGTAATACACGAGAGTTAACTTCCTACACATATGGGTTTGAGTTGTGCAATGTTTCTGTAATACACGAGAGTTAACTTCCTGCACACATGGGTTTGAGTAGTGCAATGTTTCTGTAATACACGAGAGTGAACTTCCTACACATATGGGTTTGAGTTGTGCAATGTTTCTGTAATACACGAGAGTTAACTTCCTAGACACATGGGTTTGAGTAGTGCAATGTTTCTGTAATACACGAGAGTTAACTTCCTGCACACATGGGTTTGAGTTGTGCAATGTTTCTGTAATACACGAGAGTTAACTTCCTACACATATGGGTTTGAGTTGTGCAATGTTTCTGTAATACACGAGAGTTAACTTCCTGCACACATGGGTCTGAGTTGTGCAATGTTTCTGTAATACACGAGAGTTAACTTCCAGCACACATGGGTTTGAGTTGTGCAATGTTTCTGTAATACACGAGAGTTAACTTCCAGCACACATGGGTTTGAGTTGTGCAATGTTTCTGTAATACACGAAGAGTTAACCTTCCTGCACACATGGGTTTGAGTTGTGCAATGTTTCTGTAATACACGAGAGTTATCCTTCCTACACATATGGGTTTTGAGTTGTGCAATGTTTCTGTAATACACGAGAGTTAACTTCCTGCACACATGGTTTGAGTAGTGCAATGTTTCTGTAATACACGAGAGTTAACTTCCTACACATATGGGTTTGAGTTGTGCAATGTTTCTGTAATACACGAGAGGTTAACTTCCTAGACATCATTGGTTTGAGTAGTGCAATGTTTCTGTAATACACGAGAGTTAACTTCCTGCACACATCGGTTTTGAGTTGTGCAATGTTTCTGTAATACATGAGAGTTAACTTCCTACACATATGGGTTTGAGTTGTGCAATGTTTCTGTAATACACGAGAGTTAACTTCCTGCACACATGGGTTTGAGTAGTGCAATGTTTCTGTAATACACGAGAGTTAACTTCCTACAACATATGGGTTTGAGTTGGTGCAATGTTTCTGTAATACACGAGAGTTAACTTCCTAGACATATGGGTTTGAGTAGTGCAATGTTCTGTAATACACGAGAGGTTAACTTCCTGCACACATGGGTTTGAGTTGTGGCAATGTTCTGTAATACACGAGAGTTAACTTCCTAGACACATGGGTTTGAGTAGTGCAATGTTTCTGTAATACACGAGAGTTAACTTCCTGCACATATGGGTTTGAGTTGTGCAATGTTTCTGTATATACACGAGAGTTAACTTCCTAGACACATGGGTTTGAGTAGTGCAATGTTTCTGTAATACACGAGAGTTAACTTCCTGCACACATGGGTTTGAGTAGTGCAATGTTTCTGTAATACACAGAGAGTTAACTTCCTGCAAATATGGGTTTGAGTTGTGCAAAAGTTTCTGTAATACACGAGAGTTAACTTCCTAGACACATGGGTTTGAGTAGTGCAATAGTTTCTGTAATACACGAGAGTTAAACTTCCTGCACACATGGGTTTGAGTTTGTGCAATGTTTCTGTAATACACGATAGTTAACTTCCTGCACATATGGGTTTGAGTTGTGCAATGTTTCTGTAATACACGAGAGTTTAACTTCCTAGACACATGGGTTTGAGTAGTGCAATGTTTCTGTAATACACGAGAGTTAACTTTCCTGCACACATGGGTTTGAGTTGTGCAATGTTTCTGGTAATACACGAGAGTTAACTTCCTGCCACATATGGGTTGAGTTGGTGCAATGTTTCTGTAATACACGAGAGTTAACTTCCTGCACAAATGGGTTTGAGTTGTGCAATGTTTCTGTAATACACGAGAGTTAACTTCCTGCACACATGGGTTTGAGTTGTGCAATGTTTCTGTAATACACGAGAGTTAACTTCCTACACATATGGGTTTGAGTTGTGCAATGTTTCTGTAATACACGAGAGTTAACTTCCTGCACACATGGTTGAGTAGTGCAATGTTTCTGTAATACACGAGAGTTAACTTCCTACACATATGGGTTTGAGTATGTGCAATGTTTCTGTAATACACGAGAGTTAACTTCCTAGACACATGGGTTTGAGTGATGCATGTTTCTGTAATACACGAGAGTTAACTTCCTGCACACATGGGTTTGAAGTTGTGCAATGTTTCTGTAATACACGAGAGTTAACTTCCTACACATATGGGTTTGAGTTGTGCAATGTTTCTGTAATACACGAGAGTTAACTTCCTGCACACATAGGTTTGAGTAGTGCAATGTTTCTGTAATACACGAGAGTTAACTTCCTACACATATGGGTTTGAGTTGTGCAATGTTTCTGTAATACACGAGAGTTAACTTCCTAGACACATGGGTTTGAGTAGTGCAATGTTTCTGTAATACACGAGAGTTAACTTCCTGCACACATGGGTTTGAGTTGTGCAATGTTTCTGTAATACACGAGAGTTAACTTCCTAGACACATGGGTTGTGAGTAGTACAATGTTTCTGTAATACACGAGAGTTAACTTCCTGCACACATGGGTTTGAGTAGTGCAATGTTTCTGTAATACACGAGAGTTAACTTCCTGCACACATGGGTTTGAGTTGTGCAATGTTTCTGTAATACACGAGAGTTAACTTCCTGCACATATGGGTTTGAGTTGTGCAATGTTTCTGTAATACACGAGAGTTAACTTCCTGCACACATGGGTTTGAGTTGTGCAATGTTTCTGTAATACACGAGAGTTAACTTCCTGCACACATGGGTTTGAGTTGTGCAATGTGTCTGTAATACACGAGAGTTAACTTCCTGCACACATGGGTTTGAGTAGTGCAATGTTTCTGTAATACACGAGAGTTAACTTCCTGCACACATGGGTTTGAGTTGTGCAATGTGTCTGTAATACACGAGAGTTAACTTCCTGCACACATGGGTTTGAGTTGTGCAATGTTTCTGTAATACACGAGAGTTAACTTCCTGCACACATGGGTTTGAGTTGTGCAATGTTTCTGTATATACACGAGAGTTAACTTCCTGCACACATGGGTTTGAGTTGTAAGCAATGTTTCTGTATACGACGAGAGTTAACTTTCCTGCCACACATGGGTTTGAGTTGTGCAATGTTTCTGTAATACACGAGAGTTAACTTCCTGCACACATGGGTTTGAGTTGTGCAATGTTTCTGTAATACACGAGAGTTAACTTCCTGCACACATGGGTTTGAGTTGTGCAATGTGTCTGTAATACACGAGAGTTTACTTTTTACACACATGGGTTTGAGTTGTGCAATGTGTCTGTAATACACGAGAGTTAACTTCCTGCACACATGGGTTTGAGTAGTACAATGTTTCTGTAATACACGAGAGTTAACTTCCTGCACACATGGGTTTGAGTAGTGCAATGTGTCTGTAGTACACGAGAGTTAACTTCCTGCGCACATGGGTTTGAGTTGTGCAATGTGTCTGTAGTACACGAGAGTTAACTTCCTGCGCACATGGGTTTGAGTTGTGCAATGTTTCTGTAATACACGAGAGTTACTTCCTGCACACATGGGTTTGAGTTGTGCAATGTTTCTGTAATACACGAGAGTTAACTTCCTGCACACATGGGTTTGAGTTGTGCAATGTTTCTGTAGATACAACGAGAGTTAACTTCCTGCACACATGGGTTTGAGGTTGTGCAATGTGTCTGTAATACACGAAGAGTTAACTTCCTGCACACATGGTTTTGAGTAGTGCAATGTGTCTGTAATACACGAGAGTTAACTTCCTATACACATGGGTTTGAGTAGTACAATGTTTCTGTAATACACGAGAGTTAACTTCCTGCACACATGGGTTTGAGTAGTGCAATGTGTCTGTAATACACGAGAGTTAACTTCCTACACATATGGGTTTGAGTTGTGCAATGTTTCTGTAATACACGAGAGTTAACTTCCTGCACACATGGGTTTGAGTTGTGCAATGTTTCTGTAATACACGAGAGTTAACTTCCAGCACACATGGGTTTGAGTTGTGCAATGTTTCTGTAATACACGAGAGTTAACTTCCAGCACACATGGGTTTGAGTTGTGCAATGTTTCTGTAATACACGAGAGTTAACTTCCTGCACACATGGGTTTGAGTTGTGCAATGTTTCTGTAATACAGGAGAGTTAACTTCCTACACATATGTGTTTGAGGTGTGCAATGTTTCTGTAATACACGAGAGTTAACTTCCTGCACACATGGGTTTGAGTAGTGCAATGTTTCTGTAATACACGAGAGTGAACTTCCTACACATATGGGTTTGAGTTGTGCAATGTTTCTGTAATACACGAGAGTTAACTTCCTAGACACATGGGTTTGAGTAGTGCAATGTTTCTGTAATACACGAGAGTTAACTTCCTGCACACACGGGTTTGAGTTGTGCAATGTTTCTGTAATACACGAGAGTTAACTTCCTACACATATGGGTTTGAGTTGTGCAATGTTTCTGTAATACACGAGAGTTAACTTCCTGCACAAATGGGTTTGAGTTGTGCAATGTTTCTGTAATACACGAGAGTTAACTTCCTGCACACATGGGTTTGAGTTGTGCAATGTTTCTGTAATACACGAGAGTTTAACTTCCTACACATATGGGTTTGAGTTGTGGCAATGTTTCTGTAATACACGAGAGTTAACTTCCTGCACACATGGGTTTGAGTAGTGCAATGTTTCTGTAATACACGAGAGTTAACTTCCTACACATATGGGTTTGAGTTATGCAATGTTTCTGTAATACACGAGAGTTAACTTCCTAGACACATGGGTTTGAGTAGTGCAATGTTTCTGTAATACACGAGAGTTAACTTCCTGCACACATGGGTTTGAATTGTGCAATGTTTCTGTAATACACGAGAGTTAACTTCCTACACATATGGGTTTGAGTTGTGCAATGTTTCTGTAATACACGAGAGTTAACTTCCTGCACACATAGGTTTGAGTAGTGCAATGTTTCTGTAATGCACGAGAGTTAACTTCCTACACATATGGGTTTGAGTTGTGCAATGTTTCTGTAATACACGAGAGTTAACTTCCTAGACACATGGGTTTGAGTAGTGCAATGTTTCTGTAATACACGAGAGTTAACTTCCTGCACACATGGGTTTGAGTTGTGCAATGTTTCTGTAATACACGAGAGTTAACTTCCTGCACATATGGGTTTGAGTTGTGCAATGTTTCTGTAATACACGAGAGTTAACTTCCTAGACACATGGGTTTGAGTAGTGCAATGTTTCTGTAATACACGAGAGTTAACTTCCTGCACACATGGGTTTGAGTAGTGCAATGTTTCTGTAATACACGAGAGTTAACTTCCTACACATATGGGTTTGAGTTGTGCAATGTTTCTGTAATACACGAGAGTTAACTTCCTAGACACATGGTTTGAGTAGTGCAATGTTTCTGTAATACACGAGAGTTAACTTCCTGCACACATGGGTTTGAGTTGTGCAATGTTTCTGTAATACACGAGAGTTAACTTCCTGCACATATGGGTTTGAGTTGTGCAATGTTTCTGTAATACACGAGAGTTAACTTCCTGCACACATGGGTTTGAGTAGTGCAATGTTTCTGTAATACACGAGAGTTAACTTCCTGCACACATGGGTTTGAGTTGTGCAATGTTTCTGTAATACACGAGAGTTAACTTCCTACACATATGGGTTTGAGTTGTGCAATGTTTCTGTAATACACGAGAGTTAACTTCCTGCACACATGGGTCTGAGTTGTGCAATGTTTCTGTAATACACGAGAGTTAACTTCCAGCACACATGGGTTTGAGTTGTGCAATGTTTCTGTAATACACGAGAGTTAACTTCCAGCACACATGGGTTTGAGTTGTGCAATGTTTCTGTAATACACAAAGTTAACTTCCTGCACACATGGGTTTGAGTTGTGCAATGTTTCTGTAATACACGAGAGTTATCTTCCTACACATATGGGTTTGAGTTGTGCAATGTTTCTGTAATACACGAGAGTTAACTTCCTGCACACATGGGTTTGAGTAGTGCAATGTTTCTGTAATACACGAGAGTTAACTTCCTGCACATATGGGTTTGAGTGTGGCAATGTTCTGTAATACACGAGAGTTAACTTCCTACGACACATGGGTTTGAGTTGTGCAATGTGTTCTGTCATACACGAGAGTTAACTTCCTGCACACATGGGTTTGAGTTGTGCAAGTGTTTCTGTAATACACGAGAGTTAACTTCTTACACATTGGGTTGAGTTGTGCAATGTTTCTGTAATACACGAGAGTTAACTTCCTGCACATCATGGAGTTTGGAGTAGTTGCAATGTTTCTGTAATACACGAGAGTTAACTTCCTAGACAAATGGGTTTGAGTAGTGCAATGTTTCTGTAATACACGAGAGTTAACTTCCTAGCACATCATGGGTTTGAGTTGTGCAACTGTTTCTGTAATACACGAGAGTTAACTTCCTGCCACATGGGTTTGAGTTGTGCAATGTTTCTGTAATACACGAGAGTTAACTTCCTAGACACATGGGTTTGAGTAGTGCAATGTTTCTGTAATACACGAGAGTTAACTTCCTGCACACATGGGTTTGAGTTGTGCAATGTTTCTGTAATACACGAGAGTTAACTTCCTAGCACACATGGGTTGAGTAGTGCAATGTTTCTGTAATACACGAGAGTTAACTTCCTGCACACATGGGTTTGAGTAGTGCAATGTTTCTGTAATACACGAGAGTTAACTTCCTGCACATATGGGTTTGAGTTGTGCAATGTTTCTGTAATACACGAGAGTTAACTTCCTGACACATGGGTTTGAGTTGTGCAATGTTTCTGTAATACACGAGAGTTAACTTCCTGCACACATGGGTTTGAGTTGTGCAATGTTTCTGTAATACACGAGAGTAACTTCCTGCACATATGGGTTTGAGTTGTGCAATGTTTCTGTAATACACGAGAGTTAACTTCCTGCACATATGGGTTTGAGTTGTGCAATGTTTCTGTAATACACGAGAGTTAACTTCCTGCACACATGGGTTTGAGTTGTGCAATGTTTCTGTAATACACGAGAGTTAACTTCCTGCACACATGGGTTTGAGTTGTGCAATGTTTCTGTAATACACGAGAGTTAACTTCCTGCACATATGGGTTGAGTTGTGCAATGTTTCTGTAATACACGAGAGTTAACTTCCTGCACACATGGGTTTGAGTTGTGCAATGTTTCTGTAATACACGAGAGTTAACTTCCTACACATATGGGTTTGAGTTGTGCAATGTTTCTGTAATACACGAGAGTTAACTTCCTGCACACATGGGTTTGAGTTGTGCAATGTTTCTGTAATACACGAGAGTTAACTTCCTGCACACATGGGTTTGAATTGTGCAATGTTTCTGTAATACACGAGAGTTAACTTCCTACACACATGGTTTGAGTTGTGCAATGTTTCTGTAATACACGAGAGTTAACTTCCTGCACACATAGGTTTGAGTGTGCAATGTTTCTGTAATACACGAGAGTTAACTTCCTACACATATGGTTTGAGTTGTGAATGTTTCTGTAATACACGAGAGTTAACTTCCTAGACACATGGGTTTGAGTAGTGCAATGTTTCTGTAATACACGAGAGTTAACTTCCTGCACACATGGGTTTGAGTTGTGCAATGTTTCTGTAATACACGAGAGTTAACTTCCTAGACACATGGGTTTGAGTAGTGCAATGTTTCTGTAATACACGAGAGTTAACTTCCTGCACACATGGGTTTGAGTAGTGCAATGTTTCTGTAATACACGAGAGTTAACTTCCTACACATGGGTTTGAGTTGTGCAATGTTTCTGTAATACACGAGAGTTAACTTCCTAGACACATGGGTTTGAGTTGTGCAATGTTTCTGTAATACACGAGAGTTAACTTCCTGCACACATGGGTTTGAGTTGTGCAATGTTTCTGTAATACACAAGAGTTAACTTCCTGACACATGGGTTTGAGTTGTGCAATGTTTCTGTAATACACGAGAGTTAACTTCCTGCACACATGGGTTTGAGTTGTGCAATGTTCTGTAATACACGAGAGTTAACTTCCTGCACACATGGGTTTGAGTTGTGCAATGTTTCTGTAATACACGAGAGTTAACTTCCTGCACACATGGGTTTGAGTTGTGCAATGTTTCTGTAATACACGAGAGTTAACTTCCTGCACACATGGGTTTGAGTTGTGCAATGTTTCTGTAATACACGAGAGTTAACTTCCTGCACACATGGGTTTGAGTTGTGCAATGTTTCTGTAATACACGAGAGTTAACTTCCTGCACACATGGGTTTGAGGTTGTGCAATGTTTCTGTAATACACGAGAGTTAACTTCCTGCACACATGGGTTTGAGTTGTGCAATGTTTCTGTAATACACGAGAGTTAACTTCCTGCACACATGGGTTTGAGTTGTGCAATGTTTCTGTAATACACGAGAGTTAACTTCCTGCACACATTGGGTTTGAGTTGTGCAATGTTTCTGTAATACACGAGAGTTAACTTCCTGCACACATGGGTTTGAGTTGTGCAATGTTTCTGTAATACACGAGAGTTAACTTCCTGCACATATGGGTTTGAGTTGTGCAATGTTTCTGTAATACACGAGAGTTAACTTCCTGACACATGGGTTTGAGTAGTGCAATGTTTCTGTAATACACGAGAGTTAACTTCCTGCACACATGGGTTTGAGTTGTGCAATGTTTCTGTAATACACGAGAGTTAACTTCCTACACATATGGGTTTGAGTTGTGCAATGTTTCTGTAATACACGAGAGTTAACTTCCTGCACACATGGGTTGAGTTGTGCAATGTTTCTGTAATACACGAGAGTTAACTTCCTAGCACACATGGGTTTGAGTTGTGCAATGTTTCTGTAATACACGAGAGTTAACTTCCAGCACACATGGGTTTGAGTTGTGCAATGTTTCTGTAATACACGAAAGTTAACTTCCTGCACACATGGGTTTGAGTTGTGCAATGTTTCTGTAATACACGAGAGTTATCCTCCTAACACATGGGTTTGAGTTGTGCAATGTTTCTGTAATACACGAGAGTTAACTTCCTGCACACATGGGTTTGAGTTGTGCAATGTTTCTGTAATACACGAGAGTTAACTTCCTACACATATGGGTTTGAGTTGTGCAATGTTTCTGTAATACACGAGAGTTAACTTCCTAGACACATGGGTTTGAGTAGTGCAATGTTTCTGTAATACACGAGAGTTAACTTCCTGCACACATGGGTTTGAGTTGTGCAATGTTTCTGTAATACACGAGAGTTAACTTCCTGCACATATGGGTTTGAGTTGTGCAATGTTTCTGTAATACACGAGAGTTAACTTCCTGCACACATGGGTTTGAGTAGTGCAATGTTTCTGTAATACACGAGAGTTAACTTCCTACACATATGGGTTTGAGTTGTGCAATGTTTCTGTAATACACGAGAGTTAACTTCCTGCACACATGGGTTGAGTAGTGCAATGTTTCTGTAATACACGAGAGTTAACTTCCTGCACACGGGTTTGAGTGTGCAATGTTTCTGTAATACACGAGAGTTAACTTCCTGCACACATGGGTTTGAGTTAGTGCAATGTTTCTGTAATACACGAGAGTTAACTTCCTGCACATATGGGTTTGAGTTTGCAATGTTTCTGTAATACACGAGAGTTAACTTCCTAGACACATGGGTTTGAGTAGTGCAATGTTTCTGTAATACACGAGAGTTAACTTCCTGCACACATGGGTTTGAGTTGTGCAATGTTTCTGTAATACACGAGAGTTAACTTCCTGCACATATGGGTTTGAGTTGTGCAATGTTTCTGTAATACACGAGAGTTAACTTCCTAGACACATGGGTTTGAGTAGTGCAATGTTTCTGTAATACACGAGAGTTAACTTCCTGCACACATGGGTTGAGTTGTGCAATGTTTCTGTAATACACGAGAGTTAACTTCCTGCACATATGGTTTGAGTTGTGCAATGTGTCTGTAATACACGAGAGTTAACTTCCTGCACACATGGGTTTGAGTAGTGCAATGTTTCTGTAATACACGAGAGTTAACTTCCTGCACACATGGGTTTGAGTTGTGCAATGTTTCTGTAATACACGAGAGTTAACTTCCTGCACATGGGTTTGAGTTGTGCAATGTTTCTGTAATACACGAGAGTTAACTTCCTGCACACATGGGTTTGAGTTGTGCAATGTTTCTGTAATACACGAGAGTTAACTTCCTGCACACATGGGTTTGAGTTGTGCAATGTTTCTGTAATACACGAGAGTTAACTTCCTACACATATGGGTTTGAGTTGTGCAATGTTTCTGTAATACACGAGAGTTAACTTCCTGCACACATGGGTTTGAGTAGTGCAATGTTTCTGTAATACACGAGAGTTAACTTCCTACACATATGGGTTTGAGTTGTGCAATGTTTCTGTAATACACGAGAGTTAACTTCCTAGACACATGGGTTTGAGTAGTGCAATGTTTCTGTAATACACGAGAGTTAACTTCCTAGACACATGGGTTTGAGTAGTGCAATGTTTCTGTAATACACGAGAGTTAACTTCCTGCACATATGGGTTTGAGTTGTGCAATGTTTCTGTAATACACGAGAGTTAACTTCCTAGACACATGGGTTTGAGTAGTGCAATGTTTCTGTAATACACGAGAGTTAACTTCCTGCACACATGGGTTTGAGTTGTGCAATGTTTCTGTAATACACGAGAGTTAACTTCCTGCACACATGGGTTTGAGTTGTGCAATGTTTCTGTAATACACGAGAGTTAACTTCCTAGCACACATGGTTTGAGTTGTGCAATGTTTCTGTAATACACGAGAGTTAACTTCCTGCACACATGGGTTTGAGTTGTGCAATGTTTCTGTAATACACGAGAGTTAACTTCCTGCACACATGGGTTTGAGTTGTGCAATGTTTCTGTAATACACGAGAGTTAACTTCCTAGACACATGGGTTTGAGTAGTGCAATGTTTCTGTAATACACGAGAGTTAACTTCCTGCACACATGGGTTTGAGTTGTGCAATGTTTCTGTAATACACGAGAGTTAACTTCCTGCAATATGGGTTTGAGTTGTGCAATGTTTCTGTAATACACGAGAGTTAACTTCCTGCACAAATGGGTTTGAGTTGTGCAATGTTTCTGTAATACACGAGAGTTAACTTCCTGCACACATGGGTTTGAGTTGTGCAATGTTTCTGTAATACACGAGAGTTAACTTCCTACACATATGGGTTGAGTTGTGCAATGTTTCTGTAATACACGAGAGTTAACTTCCTGCACACATGGGTTTGAGTAGTGCAATGTTTCTGTAATACACGAGAGTTAACTTCCTACACATATGGGTTTGAGTTGTGCAATGTTTCTGTAATACACGAGAGTTAACTTCCTAGACACATGGGTTTGAGTAGTGCAATGTTTCTGTAATACACGAGAGTTAACTTCCTGCACACATGGGTTTGAATTGTGCAATGTTTCTGTAATACACGAGAGTTAACTTCCTACACATATGGGTTTGAGTTGTGCAATGTTTCTGTAATACACGAGAGTTAACTTCCTGCACACATAGGTTTGAGTAGTGCAATGTTTCTGTAATACACGAGAGTTAACTTCCTGCACACATGGGTTTGAGGTGTGCAATGTTTCTGTAATACACGAGAGTTAACTTCCTAGACACATGGGTTTGAGTAGTGCAATGTTTCTGTAATACACGAGAGTTAACTTCTGCACACATGGGTTTGAGTTGTGCAATGTTTCTGTAATACACGAGAGTTAACTTCCTAGCACACATGGGTTTGAGTAGTGCAATGTTTCTGTAATACACGAGAGTAACTTCCTGCACACATGGGTTTGAGTATGTGCAATGTTTCTGTAATACACGAGAGTTAACTTCCTGCACATATGGGTTTGAGTTGTGCAATGTTTCTGTAATACACGAGAGTTAACTTCCTAGACATATGGGTTTGAGTAGTGCAATGTTTCTGTAATACACGAGAGTTAACTTCCTGCACATATGGGTTTGAGTTGTGCAATGTTTCTGTAATACACGAGAGTTAACTTCCTGCACACATGGGTTTGAGTTGTGCAATGTTTCTGTAATACACGAGAGTTAACTTCCTGCACATATGGGTTTGAGTTGTGCAATGTTTCTGTAATACACGAGAGTTAACTTCCTGCACACATGGGTTTGAGTAGTGCAATGTTTCTGTAATACACGAGAGTTAACTTCCTGCACATATGGGTTTGAGTTGTGCAATGTTTCTGTAATACACGAGAGTTAACTTCCTAGACACATGGGTTTGAGTAGTGCAATGTTTCTGTAATACACGAGAGTTAACTTCCTGCACACATGGGTTTGAGTTGTGCAATGTTTCTGTAATACACGAGAGTTAACTTCCTACACATATGGGTTTGAGTTGTGCAATGTTTCTGTAATACACGAGAGTTAACTTCCTGCACACATAGGTTTGAGTAGTGCAATGTTTCTGTAATACACGAGAGTTAACTTCCTACACATATGGGTTTGAGTTGTGCAATGTTTCTGTAATACACGAGAGTTAACTTCCTAGACACATGGGTTTGAGTAGTGCAATGTTTCTGTAATACACGAGAGTTAACTTCCTGCACACATGGGTTTGAGTTGTGCAATGTTTCTTAATACACGAGAGTTAACTTCCTGCACAATGGGTTTGAGTTGTGCAATGTTTGTAATACACGAGAGTTAACTTCCTAACACATGGGTTTGAGTAGTCAATGTTTCTGTAATACACGAGAGTTAACTTCCTGACACATGGGTTGAGTAGTGCAATGTTTGTAATACACGAGAGTTAACTTCCTACACAATGGGTTTGAGTTGTGCAATGTTTCTGTAATACACGAGAGTTACTTCCTACACATGGGTTTGAGTTGTGCAAGTTTTGTAATACACGAGAGTAACTTCCTGCAACATGGGTTTGAGTGTGCAATGTTTCTGTAATACACGAGAGTTAACTTCCTGCACACATGGGTTTGAGTTGTGCAATGTTTCTGTAATACACGAGAGTTAACTTCCTGCACAATGGGTTTGAGTTGTGCATGTTTCTGTAATACACGAGATTAGTTTGCAATGGTTTTAAATAGGAAGTTTTTCCCCGGTTAGTTTGCAATGTTTTGTAATCCAAAAGGATTAAATTTCCCGAACAGGGTTTGAGTAGTGCAAGTTTCTGAATACACGAGATTTAACTTCCTGCACACAGGGGTTTTGAGTTGTGCAATGTTTTTTTTAATTCCCACAAGGGTTATTTGCAATGTTTTTTCAAAGGTTTCTGAAACAGGGTTTTTAATGTTTTGTAATCCGAAAAGGTTAACTTCCTGCAAAAGGGTTTGAGTTGTGAAATGTTTCTGTAATACACGAGAGTTAACTTCCGCCCCAAATTTGTTTGGT